>JANRMT010062837.1:53290600-53303531 GCA_026402145.1 Polypterus bichir lapradei
AGAGAAGATACTGTCGTTCATTTTATAACAAAGGCTTAGGAAACAACTCTCATAGTATAACGAAAATAGCAAGGTGTATGGTAGGCCACAGGCAGGGTGGGGAAGGGTTTTTTCAGAAGAGGACGAATAGGAATCGAGAAATGCTGTGTCGGCTGTGTGTGGGTGGGACCGATTTTGAAGAAGAGCTGCAGGCAGTATGGGGAAGGGTTTGGAAGAGGACAAATAGGAATCGAGAAATGCTGTGTCGGCTGTGTGTGGGTGGGACCGGTTTTGAAGAGGAGCTGCAGGCAGTGTGGGGAAGGGTTTGGAAGAGGATGAATAGGAATCGAGAAATGCTGTGTCGGCTGTGTGTGGGCGGGACCGGTTTTGAAGTGGAAGCAGGACGAACCAGAAGAGAAATATATATAAGAGATAGGAAAAGATAAGAAATGAGGTAGAACACAGACATTCAATATAAAACCTTATTACATATGAAACACTACTGCACAAGATGCCATCTATTGCACTGTAATCAACAAGTTGCATTGGAGGTGATTATGTGGCATTCAGTGCCCTAATAGCACCAGGGTAGAAACTGCTATTAAGTTTTATATGTCTGGAAAAAGTGTTTTTTAAAAAGTAAAGTATATTTAGCTGGTAAATGTCTCTTCAGTGATTCTGCATTGCTATCAGTGTGTTGCCAAATTTAAAACAAATATCCTCTAGACGTTTTTGAAAAAAAAAAAAAAAAAGCTTTCAGCTTTTTCATTTAATTTTTGGAATGCTAGTTTGATATCAACTGATATACCACTAAATACTTTTTGTGTGGGCAAATGTTGCTAGGGGACTAGTGTTACAAAAGCTGACAATTTGGGAATATGACCGTATTGTCAAATACTTGAACATATAAATTGGCACTTATAAGAAACTGCATGTTCCAAAAGAATTTCTTTTCTTATCAACTTTTTTGTTATAAACTTTAGTTTGAAGTATAGGTTGAAATAACCAAAATAAAATGTGAGTTAATAGGAAACCACACAATTAAAGCAGAATCAACCAATAAGAGTGTCAGTTTTTTGTACTCACTTCAGAGTAATGATGGGTTGGGGCCCATCAAAGAATCATTAAGTGCAAGGTACTCTCACCAGACATTCACCACCCACCCTGAACCAATTTAGAGTCACCATTTAACCTAACATGCACATCATTTTTGAAGTATTGACAGGCAGTCAATCATTTAAAACTGCAATCCTTAGAATCTTTCAACACTGAATATTACACGCTGCTAAGAAACACAGTGCAACAGTCACCCTTCATACTCCAGTTTTGTTGCCTCACATTGTTTTCAAAGTGGAATGAGACCCTAATGGTACCCAAAAGCATTTGAGAGCAACTGGAAGGGAAGGTATTAACAACAAGGGGTCACACATTTGTACTAAACAGTTATATGAGTATTGAACACTGTAATATCTGTGATCTATGGGGCAAGGGAACCTGAAAGTAGCCATTTGACAAGTTCAGCTTGCTTAACAATATGGATCTATAAAAATAGATTGTTAGCTACTTTTCCTTTGGAAAAGAATAGTTATATAAATAATTGATTTACTGTTATGATTTGGGCCAATTTGTTAATTTTCCTTTTCTCCAGAGAAATGTTTTCTCTGCTGCGTTATTGTGCATGTTTTGAAGGCCTTAACCTCATGAAATATTAATACATGAGTGCTTTGTTTAAAAAAAATGTTTTATAGTTTAATTTCAGGTTTATCATGTTGTTATTTTGTAACTTCAGCATATTGTGACTGTGGTATTAGGTCTTGCTACTCTGTGGCTAAAGGCTGCCTTCCAGAAGGCACCATGTACCACGCAACTGATACTCTGCTTTACGATCCCATGCCACATTCAGTATAGCATTAAAGATTCAGCATGCAGCGGTCAAATAAATTCACTGTGATCCCTTGGGGTGAACACCATTCGATTTTTGAATCATAGTAATTCTTGTTTAGGCTTCTGTACAGTCTTGTGTTTAGATTTTTGTGGCAGCTTGCCTCTAGTTGTTCAGTTTCACATCTAGATTTAGATTTACAACTTGTTTTCTGGTCATGCTGACAATTCTCATTTGACATTAATAATAGTTTTGCACTTTGGTTTTGACTACATCTCTGATTTGAGGACTCACTCCTTGAAAAACTTCTGTGTGCATACTCACAGTCATTTGGTTTTTGACTTGTAGCAATTGTACTGTTGACTCCATTATCAGTTTAGTATTTCGTTTTTCTGTTTTCTCAACTGCTGCAGTTCACCTTTTAACTTCACTGTCAGTTTTGCATATGGGTTTCATGTCAGTAAATCTATTGTAACCAGCTTGTGGCTGATCATCTTTTGGCCATATCCATTATTTTGCATTTCAGGTTTGAGAATAGTTTCTCTGACTTTCAATATTGGCTCTTGCTATAATTCTCCTAATACATTACTACTGGTTTGCCTACCTTACCTCTGTGGGTGACAACTCTTCATATTGCCAGGATGCAATTCAGAAGGTCATCTATAACTATAAAGCATTTGGAACAACATTTACATTCTCAAATCCAGAAAAAGGGAACAATGTGTTTGAAGATGTCCTCTTTCGAGAACCAATATACTGTATATGCTGTGCCTATGAGTATGGGTAAAAGCACTTCACCGCGGAGTTGTAGTGTGATGGACTATATTTTCCTATTGAATGATGGCAAATAAAGTGGGAATTGGTTCACCTGCGCACTTACAGTAGGCATATTATCTCTATGGCAAGCTGAAAGGTATAAGTTTCTGTTGATAGTAATATTAGTAGTTTAGTGCTGCTGACGTAGACATCAAGCATTAAGGGTCTGAAGCTCACTCCTAGTTGTGGTCTGTGTGAGGTCTACAAATTTTCCACATGGCAGTGTTTGGGTTTTCTCCATATAGTATAATTTTCCTTCCACCTCCTAAAGAATTGTGTTAGGTTAGCATGACATTATAAATATGCCCCTTTTGAGTGTGGGTGTGTGCATGCGTGAATGCTGCAGAAGATTGCTTCTCTAGCAAGGTTTGGTTTTTGCCTTGCATCTGATGCTGCCAAGGGAGTCTCCTGCCTTACTGATTCTGAATTTAACTGTTAAGTTAATATATTTTACCAGTGCTATTGAGATAAACTCCTTTCCCTGAAATTGGTTTATGTGGTGTTGCCAGTAGAACGGCCCATTGAGCCCCAAAACCCCAGAAAAAACACAAGAACACTATCACATGCACAAATCATGTGACTTTTTTTTTTTTTTACAGACAGTACCTTCTCAGGTGTAATCTTCTCAACAGATACACAGTTCCTCAAAATTACAATCTCCTTCCACTTCTCCCCGGCAAACCTTGCCCACATTTTTCCAACTCTGACTTCCCGTTTGAGGGGAGGCAGCTTCTTTTCTATTGGACCTAGGAGTATTTCAGGTGCCATTGCGTTGGACTGTGGAAGCAAAACAGGGAAGTCTTCTCCCCATTGTGCCCTCTGGCAAGGCTGTCCTTCTGGATTACAATTCCCATGTAACCCTGCAGGTATCCATACTGTGACCATGCAAGATGAGCACTGCTGTTTATTGTACTGGGGAAGGAACTGCTCTTCACATCTACTAATCCTTCACCTCAACTGGGATAATAATTGAGAACCTCCATGAGAACTTGGATTACACCTCCATGTATAGTGTCTATCTATTATGGCCAGTTATCACCCCTCATTCCAGTCGGAATGCCAGTCCATCCATTAGGGCTCTTACAGTGGGTACAGGAAATGGATAGATGAGTACACTGAGATAGATATATGCATAACTTCAAATTATAGGGTTTATAAGCAGTAGCGGTTTGTAATGCAGGGCTGTGGGGCACCACAACCCCAAATATTAACTCTACTTAAATTAATTAGGAAATGCAAAATAATCCTTAAATAAATTTGTTTACTTGCACAAAGTGCCTGGTGTCAGCGCATGTCAACATCCATTAAAATTGCTTCTGACTTCTATTTGTTTAATTTCTATGTGAATTAAAAAAAAAATATCTGTGCAAATACCTATATTTCCGGAGTGAAGGACACCAGCCAAATGAGAGTCTAAAGTATGCATTCATATTTTTCTGGGGATGCCGCTCTGTGTGCCTCAAACACTCACACAGTTAATGGCAGTGAATTAGTGTTGTTTTAGATTTTTTTAATCTAATGTGATTGCATAATCATCCATCCATCCATTTTCCAACCCGTTGAATCCAAACACAGGGTCACGTTGGTCTGGTAGAGCCAATCCCAGCCAACACAGGGCGCAAGGCAGGAACCAATCCCAGGCAGGGCGCCAACCCACCGCAGGACACACACACCCACACCAAGCACACAATAGGGACAATTTAGAATCGCCAATCCACCTAACCTGCATGTCTTTGGACTGTGGGTGGAAACCAGAGTACCCGGAGGAAACCCACACAGACACGGGGAGAACATGCAAACTCCACACTGGGAGGACCCGGGACGCGAACGCAGGTCTCCTAACTGCGAGGCAGCAGCGCTACCACTGCGCCACCATGCCGGCCCTTTGCATAATCATCGGGGCACTATTTCATGTTCATATCCTTGGTTCACATTTCACACCCAACATTAATGTAACTACAGAACACATCTGCAGAACACATTTTATAAGTGGTCAGAAACTTGTAAATAACTCATGAAAGAATAAAGTTACGTTAAAACCAAGCACACCATTGTTTTTCTTGTGAAATTCCCCATAAGTTTGATGTGTCACATGACCCTCTTCCTATTGAAAAAACAAAAGTTGGATCCAAAATGGCCGACTTCAAAATGGCCACCATGGTCACCACCCATCTTGAAAAGTTTCCCCCCTCACATATACTAATGTGCCACAAACAGAAAGTTAATATCACCAACCATTCCCATTTTATTAAGGTGTATCCATATAAATGGCCCACCCTGTAGTATAAAATGTGGGTGGCAGGTGTACCTGTTCCTTTCAGCATCTATAGGGCAAGTTATGGGAAAAATAAAGGTACTGCGGATATCATGGACTAAAGTTTTCAAGCATAGTAGGAATGGGAAAGCTGGCATCGGATTGGGCAGTATGGTGAAAATATGCATTTTAGCCTGGATTAGTCCTATGGGTCTGGTACTGGACAGGCCAAGATGTGCATTGACACTATGATGTGGGCCACAAGAGCATGTGAAATGACCAGATAGATATATGTGAAAGATACTATATACAGTAATAAATATATGTGAATGCACTATATAATAGATGGATAGATGAAAAACCAGAGCCATTGTAGGCCATATTTTTGCCTATGTCTTTCATGTAAAATGAGTGCATCTATTACGGTTTGCTATCAGTAAATATTTTATGACATAGCTGTATGTGGGGTGCATAATTTGCATCAAAAATGAGCAAATTTGTCTCCAATGTGCCTCACATAGCCAGAGTCCTGAGTGTTGTTCTTTGTCTCCTCACAACCTATGTAGAGTTTACACATTCTCTCCAAGTCACGTTGTTTTGAGTACATCAGAATTCTTTCATTACCCAATAATAATAATAAGAAGAATAATAACAATAATACATTTTATTTATATAAAACCTAAACATTTTTGACTAACTGACAACCCTAAACTGGCTCTGTGAATGAGTAGGTCCTGTAATGTTCCAACCATGCTCGGCCATTGCCCTTCTTCCACAGGTAATGGAAAAAGAAGAATCAGAAAATTAATGAATGAATGCATGTAGAAATAAATCAAATAAACTCATAGAAAGTCAGTCAGTCAGTCAGTTATCAAAGTACCACAAGTTACATTTTTTAAATGAAATGTTGTGTTTGTTCTACTTTTCAAGTTTTATCCTCCAGGTGTGTACCTGGTGACTTATGTTACATTTGTTTCTTTGTTGTTTGCTCTCTAGCTGATGGTTTAAAATCCCTCATCTATTATTGCCAGCTGTAACACTGCACCACCTTGGCAGACTCAGCACATGTCAAAAGAAATAAAAAAAAAAGTATTAAAGACTGCAAATAAAGATGGAAGTAACTGAAGTTTAAATACTAATGAAACAAACAAAGAGTATTCATTTTTTATATTTGTATTATTGTACAGTACTATATATAGGATTTTTATTACATCAAAACACCAAGTGTGTACAATCAACAAGACAACAATTACAAAACAGGTGAACACTCTTTCTCACTTTCTGCTTCTCCTATTCAGAGTCACCCACTGCCTCTTGACTCTCCAAGTTGAGGCTGAGAGGCTTCTTTTAAACCAAAACTGAAACTTCTTCTGGTGTCACAGCATTGATCATCTGGAGCACTTCCAGGTCGTGTTGGAAAAAAGAATTGTACTCCCCTGGCAGTGCCCTCTGGCAGGATTGAAGGATCCAACAGGGCTCTATTTCCAGCTCTAATTCCCACACCACCCTGTGGGTGTCCTAACTGGACTCATCCCAGAGGAACACTGGCGCTTGCCATGTGGGGGAATGAGCTGCTCCTGGCATCTACTATCCCCCAGTCCATCCAGTGTTTTTTGTTGCCAACTAGGACTACGATTGCAGGGTGTCCCGGCAGGTTCTGTTTCCACTCTTGCTTTCCTTACATTATAATGTCCCGGGCGGATGAGAAATAACCTCTCCATTGCAGTTTTAAAGCCTGTCCGTCCTCCTTGGCACTTATATAATGTATATGTATGTATATAGCTTTTGGTTGCCGAAACTGAAAATATGGTTGCTAATTTTAACAGCCTATATTTGGAGTAATGAACATGCTAGGCAATTATACCTCAGCCTAATAATGAAACTGCAACAAAAATGAATGTTTAAAACATATTGGGGAAAAATATTCAGAATTTCAGTCCTCAATTACTGTTATACTAAGTACCACCAGAACAGCAGTTATTTTCATATTGTTCACAGATCCTTTAAAATTGAATTGCACAAATCACTGCTTGCTTTAGGCTTGGTTGTTCACCCGTTCTGTCTCTTTTAAGTTTTGGTCTTACTGTATCAAGTTCAAGATTGTTATTTTCAAAAGACTTAGGGCCAGTTGTAATAGAACAAATCTTTAATTTACTTTAGGTGCACTGAATATGATTCCAATTTGCAGTCTGTTTTATATTCTTGCTTTTGTGTAATTTGGTGCACCAGCTAATGAAAATAAACTGATTAAACATGGCTAAAGAACCAGAGTTGGCTTCAGTAAGCCATCCATAACCCAACAAAATGAAAAAGTTTTCCTAAAGGCATAAAGCCCTAGATAATAAAAATATAATTAACAGTATATGGATTCCTTACAGAATGTGATAAATTATGAGTAATTTAAATAATTTTAACACAGTACTTGTTATATATAGATACATTATACAGAAACACACTTTGTATATAGCAAAAAATATGTAAACTAAAACATGTAACAATCTTCTCCCTATATAAGTTTAAAATTAAATCAACAACAGAATTGGTTGGTTTGCAGTTGCGATGCTACAGTATTACTCTGAGTGTGAAACTCCTCCATACTTTCCTGCGGTGTCTCGGAATGAATTGCAAACAGAGGACTCAGAGGTATCTACTCCAAAGGCGCTTGTGAGTGCCATCTCTGCCCACTCACCTTCTGCTTTATGTTTTTTTTTATAATGTTCAGGAGCATTTCTTTTGTTCCTTTATTGGGTTTCTAAATATCCACCCTTGCATCTTTTATTCATATAAAAAGACACATATTTATTACTAGTAAATATATATTGGTGTTTAATGAATTGTATTAACATTGTAGTACTTCGATGAAACAAACATAATGAAGTCAACAAATGTATCATAAGAATGCTGTATTTACTCTCATATAAAGAAACCTGTTGTAACTGAGTGTATTATACTGTATGGTGCAATCTTAAATGTACTACCAAATTCGTAGCACCAAACATCTTTACTTTACATCATTGCCAACATTTTTCTAGGACATTTTGTGTTAGGATATCTTTCATCTTCACTTCTTCAATAGATTTCCCCGCAGCAGTTATAGTTTAGCGGATGCAATTTCTGTGGGATTTTTCAGCTCCTCAAGTTTGTAAAACAGCATAATTTGTACTCGAGTCCCTCCACCCGGCTCACACACCCTTGCAAAGTGGCTTGTCATTACAGAATGTTTTAACTTCTTTAAACTGCATAAAGGAGAGACATGAAGCACGTGTGGAGCTTACATTTTATTTCAATCATAAAACCAACTAACAATTGTAAAGTCATATGCCAATTAACCGTAATGAGCAAAAACCAGATAGTTCTGATCCCATGTCATAAAAACAGTGAATTCCTAAAGTGGTTGCATAACACCAAGAACTGGTTACCATTTTCCTAAACCTGGTTGCTAGTGGCAATCATTAACGTCAAACAAAATAAACAATAGACTAATAATGTTTTACAAATTGCCAAAATTAGCCAATACAGGTTGGAAAGGCTTGTATGCATTTCCTTCATCACACACATGCAGCAGCGTTAGGCAGCAATAGAATGATACACTCTGCATAACAGCCATGAGAGAAGCAGCAGTAGAGTTATAGAGGTAACTTTCCTCCTTTTGTACTGATGCTGCATCCAACAAATTGCCACAAACTATTAATACGTGAAGAAAAAAAATCCTTGCACTCACAGAGTTCCAATCTACGGGGCACTCAATGGCCATGCCACGCAACATTTTTTTTGAAGTCGTGCTTCATGCAGCTGTCATGTTGTTTGTGTTCCCAATCTGTGTAGATGGTTTGCACTTTTTTCTTCTATCAAGAAGATGGAAACGCCTTGTAAATAGTAATACATCTGTTATTATTACAGGTCTAATCCCCTTATAGCAAATACTAAAGTAACAAAATTTTCACAATAACTAAAAGTATTTGTTGGCCTGGACAAACGTTCATACAACATCATGGTTAACAGATCTTGTTTCGATGAAATATAAATTTCAGTATAACAAAACGTTTTTTAGACCAAAAATTGCCACCGAAGATAATACAATGTAAAAAAATACTTAATGCCACGCCTATACTTTCACCAAGTCTCAGGAGCTCTGCAACAGGCTGTCTAATTCTTGTTAGACCAAAGGAAAGTGAGAGTCTGTTGTGAAATTTCTGGTCTTGGGTAGAGTAGGTGCAACATCATACAGGTATAACCGGATTCTGAGTCAGTGCTCCACGTGCAGAGGACAATCAGTTGCTTGTTTTACTGTTTACCAGACATAGCAGAGCAGCTATTGAGCTGTCCTTGCACCACTGCGATTAGAGTTTCCCCATATTCCTTATAACAAAATTTCTGTTATAACAAATTATTTTTATGGTCTCATTAATTTCATTACAACGGGATTCCATCTGTATTATTATTATTATTATTATTATTATTATTATTATTATTATTATTATTAGTTTACAGGGCCTCATAAGACCCATTCTGCACCTACCATTTCACTTTCACAATTGCCTTCATATATTATCCCTATCTCGTAACATTACTGAAGTGGCATTTTTGCCAAACAGTTTTGTTGACATTTCATTTGACACTTAGTCTAAATATAATAATATATAAACAAATTAATGCAAGAAATCTAATATATAATTAATATTAAAAATAGAAAATTACTATTTCATCTTGGATAGCATTTCAATTTGACATGAATGAAGATTGACATGTACATACTGTACTACTGCTAATACCACTACATGTTATGCCCGATCAATTATTTAAGGAATGATTTTTTTTGTTTTTTTTTTATCTTTCACAAAGTGAATAATAAATTTTAAATAATAATATATTTTTCTAACTAAGAGGGATGTTCCACACTTTTATATTTTCGTTGGAAATGGTGAAATTGGGAGGAGTAGTAATTGGGCATTAAAAAGCTGGTACGACACTGGGAAAATTGCATCGCAAACAAAGGTGACTATGTAGAAAAGTGATGTCATTTGTTTTTGAAATTCTTAATAAACAGAGTTAAAGAGTGTGGAAACTTCTTGAATGTCCTTTGTATATAAAGTCACAAGCATTCATTGCTCTGAGGCTAGGGATCTGCACTGGCAATCAGAAGGTTGCCGCTTTGAATCCCGTAAATGCCAAAAGGAACTCTGCTCTGTTGGGCCCTTGAGCAAGGCCCTTAACCTGCAATTGCTGAGTGCTCTGAGTAGTGAGAAAGGTGCTATATAAATGCAAAGAAAGAATTATTATTCTGAATGTTAACAATGCCTGAGGTAAAAAGTGCACAAAGTAAGAAAAACACTAAAGTGTGACAGGAATTTAAATTCTAAAAAGCACAATCATTGGTTAATAAAAGGAGATTGCAAATTTCAATAAATTAAAAAAAATCCCAAGTTACTCTAATAATGTATTATATATCTCAATATATTTGACAGCTTTAACTCCAGCTGTTATTGTGATTTAAACAAAAGCATTTACTAGATATTCTGTTACTTTTCTCAACTGCCTGAAAAGCTTTTATAATAGGTGAAACCTGCATCAAATACATACAGATACTGTTCCCCCCGAAATCTTTGATTCTAGAGCGGGATTATAGCCTCTGAGTATTTCAACTTTGTCTTCAAAGTTGCTAGGCATCTCTATTACGTTTTTTTTGTTACTTCTTTAGTGTGTGCGCTGCTGCTACTGAAGACTTGAGAAGCTTGAATTTCAAAAGAGTATTCAGATTTTCCACTTTCTTTGCATGCCCTTCAACTTAAGAACCTTTTTACTATCCATGCAGTAAAGCCGTAATTGTTCCTAATTGATAGGGAGGTGTAGACCATTCTGTTGGAGTTGTGAAAGTAGAGGGGGGGAGTGGGGTGGGAGTCAGCTGTGGCTGAGAACATTTGGAGTCTTGGCAGTAATGATCCTCTAATGTATCCTATTACTATAAGGACAGTTCATTACATTATTAAAGAAATAACACCACAGAAACAAGAGAAGGTAGAAGGTGTGCTTAAATAGTAGGAGTGCCACATAACATTGTAAATTGGACTAGAAAATCTTCAGAAGAATTATCATAGCAATTTTAATTCTTTTTAATGTAGAAAAGGCTTCTACTCAAGTATTAATGCTGGGCTATCAAGGTGGTGGAAAAGAAATCAGCGTGTCCTACCAGGATTTTCTCCCTAGAAGCTTGCTTTTCAAATAAATTTTCTAAGAAATTGTGCTGTATGTGATGCTTACAAAAGAACTGTAAAGGTTTTAGCAGTTTTTGATTTTATCGGCTGTCTACTGTAATTACAGGAACATATATATGGTTAATCTTTCTTGCATACTGCATATTGCCCAAATCTATAGACCTAGATTAATCCAAACATACAAATGTACTTATTTACACATTAACATTCCATTTATTTACCACTAGCAATATACCCGCGCTTTGCAGCGGCGAAGTACTGCCTTAAAATTTTTATTAAGAAGAAAATTAAACCTTTTTAAACTGAGGGAAAATATACCAATAATTATTTGTTAAGGATCTCTTTGTATATTGTCATTTCGGCCCTCCGGTTGTAATATGACCAAGCTGTGCGCTGAGCTTACTCTTGAGCATGCAACCTACAGTTGGCCATGTGAAAAGTAATCTTGTTTTAAATCTCACAGCTTGGATTGCTGCTGTCATAATCGGTTTGAATTTCACAGTTTGTTTCAATTATGACAGTATTTGCAGGACTTGTGTTGAAGTGACATTCGGCATCTGTCAAGCGTTGCAAGCATACAACCAGTTTCATTGATAACTTCACATCCAACTTTTGAGAGTTTAAACATTCATAAACATCAAAGTGTCCACTACTGAAATTGTCACCTGTGAATCTACGATGTTTAAGAGGCATTGGCGGTTGTCGAAAGGTGTAAAATATTTGTCCATTTCAGTACACTTGAAAGCGACAACCGAACAATCCAGCGGCAGCCATCAACTCACATGCAGAACCATAGGTGAAGGGCTTAAGCATTTCACTCTTATAGTGCTCCTGTGTAGTATAATTATCTTTTGTACCGTAATCAGTCCACACCTTGAACCTGTCCCAGTCATTCAATACATAAGACATAATGTTCCTCCGGATATCAAGTGTGAGCCTGATATCGCCGTGCAATATGTAACAAAGAGAAAGGAAAAGGCAGGTGCCATCTCCAATAATGAAAACCACTCGGTAAGTGACAGTTCTTTGATCGATGGTGATCACCTCGATAGACATGTTAATAGGGGTGTGTTTGGAACGATAAAGGAAATGGGTACCTGAACAATGTAAAGTAAGTCTAAAATACCTATAAAATAACTATAATCGTAATAAATGAACAATAAAACAGCGGAGAAGCCGTGGATTAAATAAAAAGGCTGTAGTTATCAGCAGGGAGACGTGAATCCCGTGGCGAAGCAAGGAAGGGAATGTAGAGACCGGAGCGATGGACGGCCTTATATAGGCAGGCAGCCAACAATGTGGGAGGCGTTGGGATGGGGGACCCAACGCCGCCTCACACGGTGACCGAGCTACAGGCTATGGACGTATATATGTATGTAAGTAGGATTCAGTCAGCGTTGGGAACCCGCGTACCAAATTTCTTGAAGATGGACCAATAAGTAACAAAGACCGTTGGAAAGTTCAATATGGTGGCCGACAGTGGCGTCATACCACTGAAATAAGTACGTACATTGGTTTCGGTTAGCGCAGGGAAGCCACCTACCAAATTTCGTGAAGACGGGGCCATAAATAAGAAAGTCCAACATGGCGGACGTTGTCAACCGTTATGACCGCTACGCGTAGAGTTTCAAAATGAAACCTGTTTAACTGTTGTAAGTAAGCTGTAAGGAATGAGCCTGCCAAATTTCAGCCTTCTACCTACACGGGAAGTTGGAAAATTAGTGACATTGGAAAGTTCAAAATGGCGGCCGACAGTGGCGTCATACCACCGAAATAAGTATGTACATC
>JANRMT010062837.1:53303541-53398535 GCA_026402145.1 Polypterus bichir lapradei
AGTTCAATATGGCGGCCGACAGTGGCGTCATACCACCGAAATAAGTACGTACGTCGGTTTCGGTTAGCACAGGGAAGCTGCCTACCAAATTTCGTGAAGATGGGGCCATAAATAAGACAGTTCAACATAGCGGACGTTGTCGACTGTTATGACCGTTACGTGTAGAATTTCGAAATGAAACCGCTTAACTTTTGTAAGTAAGCTGTAAGGAATAAGCTTGCCAAATTTCAGCCTTCTACCTACACGGGAAGTTGGAGAATTAGCGACGAGTCAGTTAGTGAGTGAGTGAGTCAGTCAGTCAGTCAGTGAGGGCTTTGCCTTTTATTAGTATAGATTCCATTATTTAACCCACTTCAGAGAACACAGCCAATCATAGTAGTATCAGACACAAAATTGGGACCCTGAACAGGCTGCAAGTCTGCTTTAAGGCACACTCATCCACATTGGGCAAATGCAGGCTCAGACTTCAACCTAAGAGTCATATATTTGGGATCTAGGAGAAAAATCAGAGTACCCAGAGAAAAAACAATTTAGACACAGAGGGACTGTGTGTCCCTGTTGGGAAATCAAACCTTATTCTCTGAAAATGTATAGCAGCAGTCTTACCAACTGCACCAATGTTACAGTATTTTAACAAAAATCCCAGTTTTGCTTCTTAGACTTAAACACTGATCAGCCCATCCAAGAAAAACTTTTATTCGAAAGAATATTTTGAAAATACTTAACACTAATCCTATGATCTTAAATTAGATTCAGCTTACCTCAGATTGTATGTATGCATATATGCAGTTTACTGTGTCTCTTATTATAAGGTGTATACATTTTAATCTTGCAGCAATTCCTGCTTAACAATAGTATATTCTGGCAATATTACTGTGTGCTTACTGTATTAATACTGTAATTAGATACACTATAATGTTATAATTAATTATATATTATATAATTAAAACTGATTAAGCAATAGACAGGAGAATATAACACAAAACATTCCAAAGTACTGTTGATTTAATTAAAATAATAAGTAAACTTTTAAAAAATCCCACCCTTAAGTAAACCTCTTCATATTTATATGTTTGCTCTTATTTTCTAGCTTTATTGATCATATCAAGTCTGTAGGGATTCCAATTAAACTGCTCTGTTTATGCTTCACTACACAAAAGACGGCTGTATTTAGATTTGTACAGCTAGTTGTTACCGAAGAAGCATATCTGCCCAAATGATAGGTGAGCTTACCACTCACAGACTTACAAATTGGATTTTATTCAAGACTTTAAAAATGTTTAAATCATTTGACAAGTAAGATAACAGTGAATTCATTGAAACACATACAGTAAATGCCTGAAATGGTGAGCCTCACCATGTTTGAAAACAGAAATGCATGTCACAAATGATACAGTTAGGAAATTTAGTGAGCATCACAGAATTACTAATGGGCCAGGGCTGGTTTTATACCTAATATACAACCTTGATTTTACCAAATCTGCTCCCTACCTAAAAGGTTATACTACCTGCAGAGTAAAATCTAGAGTAAAAGGAAGTGACGAGAGAACATTCAGATAATGGTGGATTAAAAGTCTTGTCAAATGTATTCTTTCACAAGAAAATCAAACCATTAATCCAGGAAGCCAAATATCCTGCTTAACCAAACACCGTTTAATGTCATCAGGTTTCATGCCTAAAGAACCAAGCAACACCTCAAGTTAGAAGACATTTGCAATGTCTTGACTTCATTCTCTTTCCCTTTGAGGGATGTGCATATTTGAGAGAGATGTGACAGAAATATAACCTTACGTATAGCGGTTCTCAAAATTTAATTGGTGCTCTTCTTAATGACTCATGTATGTTCTTGACATAAGCATTAGCATTTCACATTGTCACAACATTAAGCAATTTATTTATGGAGTTTTCTCATGTAAATTAATACTGTATACGATATTTTATATTTATCTCCTATGTCACTCGGCTGTTTTTGTTATAAAAAAAGAGTTTTACTGTACTCTTTTAGAAATATTTTTTGAGAGACTTAATTCCGTTTGGACAGGATAATCTTTCAGGACATATGTCTGTAAAGTCTCTGTTACCACCCAACATGGGTAATTTTTACCATGGATAATCACGTGGATAAAATATGCCTTGAAAAATTACAGAGATGGGTGCATTTTTCATGGTTATGCAATGTCGTCATCTCAAAACAGCCACACACATTGTAGCCATGTAATTAATGTATTCATTATTTATTGATTAAACCATGATAACAATTGGTCTTGTCAAACATTACTTCTAGAATATTCAAGAGGTTTGCTGTACTTAACAATGCCACAAGCATAATTCCGCTAATAAGAATTCTGTGTTTGGAGCTCCTTTATCCACAAACTCATCCACTTCACCGACATTTTATGAATCATTTTGAAGTGGCTCAATGTGGGTTGCACATAGTAATGACAAGTTCTCCAGCGGCCTCCATTTTATCCATGAAAACCTAAAATCCTGGGAAAAATGCTGTTTTCACAAGAAATGATGAAATATTACTGACATGTCAATTCGTCATGACATGTCAGGACTAGTTTAACTTGAGATTATTTTTTAGACTTTTTATAGGTGATAAAAGGCTCTGTAATCTTTACTGAGACATGAGCATGCAGTCCATAAAAATTTACTGACATGAAAGATTCAGACAGAACTAAAATTACAGCGATCCCCCGCTAATAATTTACTTTACCTCAACTCCTGGTATATAACTAAGACATCTTCAGACCAGAATATGACAGTCAGTCATACATAGCTTCTGAGGTCAATACTATGTCAAGGTTGATAGCCCCACAATGTTCTAAAATTGTGCTAAATAACAGCCAATCTTTTGTACTGACAAGTTTGTTTGTGCTCTTCTGTTGATCCTAATTGGGCAGCTCATCAATAATCAGAGTCAGAATTGTTAGACATCTGTTTTAAACAAAGGCAAATACAAGCACAAGGGTTAATTAAAACTGTAGTTGACTGCAAATTGTTCAAAAAACAAGTCCAAAAGCCAAGAGTCAAAATAATGAAGTGAAGAGTCAAAGATGCTAAAGAATCAAATAATAAAGACAAGTAGAGGCTTCCAAAAAAGGAACTGATTTTTCATTTGTTGATTCAGATCAAATATGCTACCTAGTAGAAGACAGATGAGACAGACGAGAATTTTCTTGGCAAAAAGGGGCACTGCTAAGTGCATAAGCACTGATTCCTCCGGCCTTTACTTTTTAATACTGTTATGTTCAAGTTGTTTTATGGAGACAAAACTAATCACAATATCCTAAGTGTGGTCTTGCAAAAACATTTCATAAAGTAGCTTAATCCTGTCCTTTCTTTGTTTACATGCACTTTTGTAAAAGTTTTTAAGACTTTCACCTGCTTTTGAATATTAAGGCTTTAGTAAAATCCTTAGTCATGCTTTACATTGTGTAAAATATACGGAGAACTTACATAATTTAACTAATGTTTCTACCATGCAATTTATGTCTAACTTAATGTAAAATAAGCTGTAATTAAGTGTGCAATTAGTTGGGGGATAAGAATGAAACATCTTTTCTTACGTACTGTATGTTGCTACACTACAAATAATTTAGCACTATGAAAGGCAACCCTAGACTGCATAAGCAGTTTAGAAAGAGGATGGAGTGATGGATTAGTGAACTGTATTATTAAGTTGTTATTTGCTATACGAGTACGCTATAATTAGATACCTCTCAAAATTGTTAACAAATAGGTACAGTTTTACGAGCACTTAAAAAAAACTCTATAATGAACAGAGTAGAAAACAATAAAAAAAAGTGAATTTAAGTATTTAATTTAAGTATTTAAACTTAAATTAATGGCTGAAATATATAAACAGTCTATCATAAATGTGAATGAAACTAACTTAATATAAACATGAAAGCATTTAAAAATATTTAGAAGGAAAGGTATGCTATAGTGAACTTAATAATTCTTTTAACTAAACAGCATTTGTGAAGTCCAAATAGACTTAAATCCAAACATGTCACGATCACACAGGCCAAATATGTCTAAAACCTCTAAAGACTTTAACTTACTCAAATGTTAGAAAAACATTTTTTCAAAAAGTTCAGAATAATTTTTGTGTTAGTGTCCTATTTAACTAGTAAGGTAGTAGCATTTGATTTTGCAAGATGAATGTAGCCAGGATATTAAAGTCAGTTTTCTTCAACCCTAGAACTGCATTAAGCGGGTCATAAAAATGACCAACATGTCATAATCAAGTTTTTGTTCATTTTTTTACGTTCTTGTATACATAGTATAGAGAAAGTACAGGAATTGTGAAAAAATTCAATCTCGAGATTTTGATAATTCTTGACGTTTAATGACCTTCCCGAGTCCAAAAATACCATTTTTGAAATTATGTGTGTCTGTGTGTAAACACAATAACTCGAAAACGCTTTAACTAGGTCAATGAGATTTTGTACACCTTCTTTATATAAAAAATAAGGAATCCTATCAACTTTTGGGCCACTTCCAGCGACCAGAAGTGGTACTTTAACCGAATACTTTCACAAATTTTCAAGTAAACTATGGTTATAATTACAGATAGATTATTCATATTTTGCATAGATGTTTATAATGTTTAAAAGCAACCGGATATAAAATTTGAGAAAAATCGCTCAACTGGAAATAGCATTTTATTTAAACAACCATATGAATTTTTATATCATACAAATATAAATATGTACACAATATTAAAAACTGTATTTAATATAAGGCTTATTCTTTCAATAACTATTAATAATTTAATTTTAGTTTACACTTCATCAGTTTAACAATGATGTGTAAACAATGAATATGCTATGTAAATATAAAGATGTACTGGGAACAATAAGCTGCTGCGTCCCTGTCGTGTTCCTGGTAATACATTTCATTTTATGATTTTTTTTTTTATTTCCGCCATCATTATCATAATTAAACGTGGTTAAATGCAGTTTTACCTATAGCAATTTATTGCAACAAATATTATATAATACTAACACTTTTTCTATGTTTTTAGGTGACTATAACTCTTTTTGCTTTGCACATAATCTAGGTAATGTATATGTAATCATGAAAAAATTCCACCACCGACCTTCCTAAGTGCGAAAATATCATTTTAATATAAAGTTTTATTATAAATAGAGATAAATGATTGTATATCGATATTATCAATTAGTTATGATGAGAAACAAAGGCATATGATATTTGAGAAATATTGTGCAACTGGAAGTGGTTTTGATGACCTTTTCCTCTATCTCAGTATACGAGAAAGTTGAGGGGAGCACACTCCCAATTTTATCCTCTATTCTCAGTGCTAATTTCAATATTTTGAATTCTGTCTTTACTGTAGGAAATTCCTTGGCAATAATTATTCCGTGCTATGTGTAGTAGTGTAAATACTGAAACATTTTTACATTTTGTAGAACACCACATTGTTTACATTTTTGTCAGAGCCTGGGTTGATTCAGATTAACGGAAGTGCATGGCACATCACATCAGTTTTGCAACAATATAAAGGTCAGCACTTTATCTGAAAATACAGGTAAAAATAAACTGCCTTCATTGGTGTGTGTTTTTTTCTAAGAACTTCTGGTTAGTGTTTTGATTAATTTACGAAAGTAACACAAACTTTGTAGTTACAACTCTTGGTCTGGTTAATACTACATCTTATCTCATGGTTGCTAAACATTACACTGAGGTCTTGTGTCTGCATTACACAGTAGATGAAAGTTTTCTCTTTTTTCTGTTTGTAAATCTAGGGAACACTTGGTTATCAGGTATGGAACTTAAACTATAGCTGTTCCATTAAAAAAAGGGATTTAACTCCAAAATGCAGATAAAACAAACGGTATATGGTTCTTCTTTGGTCAAAGCATTCATTTCACCACCTAGTCTGTATGGTGTTGATTCTTTCAGTTGCCTTCTTTAGCTTCTCTTTATCCTTTCTTTACTCTTTTTAATCTCACACCACTTGCCATTAATTTGTTCTCACCAGTGTCTTTCTAGCTTGCTCTCTTTTTCCCTCTGCCCAAAGAGGAGTAAGACCAAGTAAACAAAGCTTGCACAAGTTGTTAGGCAGAGTCCCTTCCCCATCTCTTCCTCTCTTTTTCTCTTTCACAGTGAATTGACTTGTTGACTTTTAGGCTGTCCTTTTTAATGACTGTCTTTAGGCCACATGACCAGAAATGGCTGGGTTGTTCTCACTGGCTTCACTAGATAGTTCCCTTGTCCTTGGTCTCCAGGTTCCTTATTCAATTTGACTTTCTGTGGCTGGTTTCTGGTTCTGAATTAGGGAAAAAAGAAGAACCCTGATGAATCAAAAGCCCTCCCTTCCTTTGGGCTTTTTCTGTAGTCATAGGATCTGTACCAAAATAAGGAGGATAAATATCTGTGAGAATATATATTTAATTTCTAACATGTTGTTATTAATTTATTTTTTAGCAATTAACTGAAATTTTTCATTTTTTTTGCTTTCAGCAAAAATAATTTTGGGCAAACTGGCACAGGCATCAATGAGGATACCACTGTCCCTCGAGTTATTGAAGATATTCAGAACATTTGTAAAATTGCATGTGGTGCAAACCATAGTTTAGCTGTCACAGGTAATACCAGTTTATTCTTCAAAAAATTGTTTTGTTAATTACTGTAATCTTAGATAATATTAAGACTGTGTCATTTTAATTGAGGTCCTCCTACAAACTACCACCCTATCCAGTGCTAGTTCCTGTCTTGCATGCATTGCTTCTTGGATAGGCTCTAGCCTATCCATTAATTACCCTGATTAATGTTTATATTCCTCCCTCTGCAAACAGGGATTCAGCAACAGAAGTGATTTTTCTGTTACCAGTACCCTAATGATGAATCATTTTAACACTGCAATTATAATATACTAGCAAAATACCCATGCTTCACAGTGGAGAAGTAGTGTGTTAAAGAAGTTATGAAAAAGAAAAGGAAACATTTTAAAAATAACGTAACATGATTGTCAATGTAATTGTTGTAGGCTTATTTTAGTATTGAGAGTGAATTTGATGATTGTAAAGAGTTTAATTTATGATTGTAAATGTTGTGTATGAGAAATGCACATTTTTAGGATGTAAGGATCTCTTTGAAAACGAAGTTTGCAGTTCTGCCCTCGGGCTGTAAAATGACCAAGCTGTCTGCTGGGCTTACTCTTGAGCATGCAACGTACAGTTGGTCATGTGAGAAGCAATCTTGTGTCAAGTCAATGCTGACCTTTTTTAGAGTCTGGCCCCGTGACTTATTTATTATCATAGCGAAGCAGACCCTTACTCTAATTTTCGAGGCATTTAAATTGGAACGGGAGGTAAAAGGGTATGAGAGGGATGTGAAGAATAAATACAGTCTCTTCTGAGCCAGTTCCAGTGAAGACAGTTGCGTCAATGAGGTTCTTGTGCAGAGATTTGATCTGAAGCCTGGTGCCATTACAAAGTTTTGGTGGTTGTAAGTTTCGTAGTAACATAATTGGTGCACCGACCTCTAAAAGTAGAGTATGCGGAGGCATGCCCGGAGAATTAAGAGTGTGAAGAAACTAAATGAAAAGGCAGGAGTCACCAGCAGGAAGACGTGAAGAAAGGCAAACAATAACAGGCTTGAAGCGGTGGATTACAGAAGAAGGGAGTAGTGAGCACAACGAACAGATGAGGAAAGTAAGGAAGTGAGTGAGGAGGCACATGAGTGCGGGATGTCATTAATTTATGTAGGCAGGGAGCCAACCACATGATAGGTGTGTGGACAGCGGCTGTGCGGAAAAAGGAAGGGAGACCAGGGGCGGCCCTTGTGCGTCTCTGCCATGAAATAAATCCTCTGTTAATGGAAATAAGGAATGAAACCGCCAAAAGGAGAGGTCAGTTCCGAAAGTTTCTTACGGCATAATGGTGAGAACCGCAAAACACAAGACGTTATTTTCGAAAGTTCATTACCGGGCATGGTGCGAAATGAAACATACTTAACGTTTGTAAGTACAGTGTAAAGGATGAGCATGGGAAATTTGGGCTTCCTATGTATATTGGAAGTTGCAGAAATAGTGAGGAAGGGTTTCCCCTATCTATATATAGTTCAGAGGGTACACTCATTCCCCCCGCTTGGGTGTTGTAGTAGGACATGAAACATAACTAACTTTTGTAAGTACACTGCAAGGAATGAGCATGTGAAATTTCAGCTTCTCACCTATATGGAAAGTGGGAGAATTAGTAATGAGTCAGTGAGGGATTTGCCTTTTATATGTTGTGAAGGATGGCCGGCCATTTATCCCGGCCAGTACCCCCAAGCCGCCAGGTGGAGCCCTCCTTGCAGCATGGAGGTCCCCAGAAGACCAGCAGGGCATCATGGACAATGGAGTTTTTATGCAAAACCCTGCTGGATGCCATGGGGGCCACAGGAGGGAGCTGCAGGGAGGACCGAGGGCTTCTTCGTGCCCTGTGACCCGGAGGTTCGTCATAGGAAGAGCGACGGACTTCCGGGTTGAAGAAAAGAACTTTTACCTGACCCGGAGGTGGTTGAGGATCACATGGACTGGGGATTGAGAATACTTCCGGGTCAGGGATTATAAAAGGACTGTGGGAGCTCCCAGACGGCGAGCTGAGCTGGGTGGAAGGGTGGCAACGCGTCTGGGAGCTGGAGGATTGGTTTATTGTGTTATTGTGTATATTATATGAGTATTGTGGTGGAGAGTGTGCTTTGTACACTGTGGCATAAAAATAAAGTCAACATTTGGACTTTTACCTGGTGTTTGGAGTCGTGGACAGGGGTTCAAGGGAGCGAGAGCACCCCCTATCGTTCACAATGTATAGATGGTAACTTTAACCATATGTCTTTGGAAGAAACAGCTCCCTTATCATTATCCAGTTCTTGTGTGTTTGGGGTGGAGTGTTGTTGTTTTTCTTGAGCTTCTGGAAAGCCTTAACTTTCTTTGAGGACAAATGAAGCATTATCTATCTATCTATCTATCTATCTATCTATCTATCTATCTATCTATCTATCTATCTATCTATCTATTGATTTTTACTAATAGTAGTTAGGCACCGCCGTGAGTGGCAGCCTTTCCAGCAGCTCCGTGTATGACTCTGTCTTCTTTATCTTTCTACCTTTTTCTCTATCTCTCTGATCACTCCTACCACTTTCTTTAATGTGGACTCGTTTCCTTGACACTTTTTACTACTTGGACATGGATTTTTACACTCCAAGACTCGTCTATTCAGGTAGTCAACTTCTAGCGCTGAGAACGAATGCCCGTGCTAGTGTGGTTCCCTAGTTACCTGACAAGGAAAGAAGGCGGGATCATGGCAGCAGAGCCGGTGCTAAGCTAAAGGCTAAGCGGCTAGCAAGGAAGTGGAGATACAAGCCTTCGGTGCCTTCTGTGATCCTGGGAAATGTGAACTCACTACCAAATAAAATCAATGATCTGGCTGCACTGGTGAAAAATGTCAGGACCTACAGAGAATGCAGTTTGTTGTGTTTTTGTGAAATGTGACTAACAACTAGCATCCCAGATGCTAATGTGGCGCTACCCGGGTTTAGCACAGTTAGAGCAGACAGAGACGCAAATACCCGCGGGAAGCGGAAAGGAGAAGGACTCACTCTCTATGTGAACACAAGGTGGTGCAACCCTGGATATGTAAACGTCGAAATCTCCACTTACTGTAGAGACTTCGAACTGCTGGGCGTAAGTCTGCGTCCCTATTACTTGCCCAGAGAGTTTGGACACGTCATTGTTGTTATTGTTTACATCCCTCCTCACATGGACGTTGAGATAGCGTGTGACATCATCCATTCTGAATTAAACTAAACTACAAACACAGCACCCAGAGGTGCTTGTGCTAATCTCTGGAGATTTTGACCATGTGACGCTGGACAAAACATTATCTGCCTTCTCCCAGTATGTGGATTGTAACACCCGGGTAAACAGAATTATTGACCTACTGTATGCAAATGCTAAGGATGCATGCAGTGCCACCCCGCTGCCTGCGCTTGGGAAAGCAGATCATAACCTGGTTCTTCTTCAGCCTCACTACAAACCAAGAGTGTGGTAACTACCTACAACCACACGCTCATTCAGGAAGTGGTCCCCTGAGGCAGAGCAGGCTCTGAGAGACTGCTTTGGAACTACGGACTGGGATATCCTCCAGGGGTCACATACTGTGGTCAGAACATTGAGGAGGTTGTTGACTGCACTACTGACTACATTAACTTCTGTATGGACATTGTAGTTCCAGTAAGAACAGTACGCTGCTATGCTAACAACAAGCCATGAATTACAAATGACATCAAGGGCCTTTTGAACCAGAAGAAAAGGGCTTTTAAATGCGGTGATCAGCATGAGCTCAAGCGCGTGCAGAAGGAACTCTGAGTCCAGCTCAGGGCAGCAAAGGAGCAGTACAGGAGAAAACTGGAGCAAAAGTTGCAGAATAACAGCATGAAGGAAGTGAGGAATGGGATGAAGATCGTCACTGGCTGCAGCTCGAAGCGGGGTGCCTCCATCGAGAGAGACAGAGAGAAAGCAAACCTGATAAACAACTTATTTAGCAGGTTTGACCACCCAAACCCACTCTCACTCTCACCTCAGAGTACTGCATCCTCCACCCATCCTTCTGCTGATACCAGTATAGGAGAGAATTCCCCACCCCCCCTACAATTACATCAGCCCAGGTAAGCAGAGAGCTGAGGAGACTTCATGCCAGCAAAGCAGTAGATCAAAGATGGAGTATCGCCACGACTGTTGAAGGCCTGTGCATTGGAGCTTGGGAGTCCTCTACAGCGCATCTTCAACTAAGCCTGGAACAGGGGAGAGTCCCGAGGCTTTGGAAAACATCTTGCATCACCCCAGTCCCAAAGGTATCATGTCCTGGTGAGCTGAATGACTTCAGACCTGTAGCCCTGATGTCACAAGTGATGAAGACCATGGAGCGGCTGCTGTTTCACCACCTGAGGTCACAGGTCCGCCACGCCCTCGACCTGCTGCAGTTTGCATACCAGGAGAAGGTGGGAGCGGAGGATGCCATTATCTACATGCTACAACTATCCCTCTCCCACTTGGACAGAGGCAGAGGTGTAGTAAGAATTATGTTTCTGGACTTCTCTAGCACCTTCAACACCATCCAACCTCTGCTCCTTAGGGAAAAGACTGACAGAGATGGGAGTAGATTCATATCTGGTGGCATGGATCGTGAACTGTCTTACAGACAGACCTTAGTATGTGCGTCTCGGGAACTGTGGGTCTGTGGTCAGCAGCACAAGAGCGCCACAGGGGACTGTGCTTTCTCCAGACCTGTTCAGCCTATACACATCGGACTTCCAATACAACTCGGAGTCCTGCCACGTGCAAAAGTTTGCTGATGACACTGCTATCGTGGGCTGTATCAGGAGTGGGCAGGAGGAGGAGTATAGGAACCTAATCAAGGCCTTTGTTAAATGGTGCGACTCAAACCACCTGCAACTGAACACCAGCAAAACCAAGGAGCTGGTGGTGGATTTTAGGAGGCCCAGGCCCCTCATGGAACCCGTGATCATCAGTGGTGACTGTGTGCAGAGAGTGCACATCTATAAATACCTGGGAGTGCAGCTGGATGATAAATTGGACTGGACTGCCAATACTGATGCTCTGTGCAAGAAAGGACAGAGCCGACTATACTTCCTTAGAAGGCTGACGTCCTTCAACATCTGCAATAAGATGCTGCAGATGTTCTATCAGATGGTTATGGTGAGTGCCCTCTTCTACGCGGTGGTGTGCTGGAGAGGCCGCATAAAGAAGAGAGATGCCTCACACCTGGACAAACTGGTGAGGAAGGCAGGCTTTATTGTAGTCATGGAGCTGGACAGTTTGACATCTGTGGCAGAGCGACGGGTGCTGAGCAGGCTCCTGTCAATCATGGAAAATCCACTGCATCCACTGAACAGTATCATTTCCAGACAGAGGAGCAGCTTCAGCGACAGACTGCTGTCACTGTCCTGCTCCACCTGACAGACTGAGGAGATCGTTTCTCCCCCACACTATGCGACTCTTCAATTCCACCCGGGGTGGGGTGGTAAACGTTAACATTATTATACAATGTTATTGACTGTTATACCTGCCTTGGACTCTCCACCTTGCATTTTTTAACTTGCACTACATTTTTATTTAATTAATATTGTTTTTTATCAGTATACTGCTGCTGGAGTATGTGAATTTCCCCTTGGTGATTAATAAAGTATCTATCTATCTCTATCTACTATATATATTATAATATATATACTGTATATATTGAGTTATATATATGTTGTAGCTACATTAATCAGTGTGCTATACCAATAAATAACCCAATAACACTTGAGGCCAGCATACAACCCTTCACTGCCAAAAAAGGGTACCACTTAGGTGCTATGAGGCACTGTGGTTTTCATGGCTTCCAAATGTATTATCCTTTATTGCTCTGAGCTAGAGCTGTTCCTGTTCTTTGCCTTAACAGGGAATGTTTTTGAAAAATGTCTGCTTTAGTCTCTTTACAAGTAAAATTTTGTTTTTGATTTACTGTGAATTTTAAGCCTAATGCTATAATTTTTCACTTTCTGTAAAATGAACCAGGATCTCAATTTTCCACAAAGAACCTTTTGGCATATTTGGAAAACTTAAGATAATTTAATACTTGTATTATTAAACTTGAAATATGTGTTTTGTAACCATGCCATCTTTTACTCCTTAGAGCTGTAAAAGCTTAAAATACCATTCCTGTAATTTAAAAAACAAAACAAAAAATAAATTATTTAATGTCAAATGCACAGGATAATAAGAGTTTAATCAGTATGCTTGCATATATCAGACAAGTTTTTTTAAGTTTACATATTAACTGTTGAGATGCACATAATGTACAAACATGCATTGAATTTGGACCTTTTGTAGTTCAAGAAATCATTACATTTTAAATCCTTAATGCTTTGTAAAGTTTATTATCTATAGTGTTAGCCCCTAACAAACCCAGTGGGCGGACTTACCGACCACCAAATACTAACACAAATCTGTGCCATATCCCATATAGCTTTTCTGAGTCATCTAATGGTTTGTCAGAAACTGTTCAAAATTGTCCAAATGTCATTCTCTATGGTACTGTAGGTTTCTGTCTTCAATGGGAGAGCTACCCTTATTGTTGGTGACCACAAATGGATCCTAGTATTGCTGTCATGACATGGGATGACAACCATTTGTTCACATGTTATTTCAAATGTCATCACTACTGAGGTCTTAAACATGGACTTTGAGGACTCTATACCCCTGACTGTTCCCAAGATGTAGAAGAACTCTTTTCCAGTAGGATCTCCATTTATCTGAACCAACTGGTGATCAGATGACAGCACAGCATTCCTCTTTACCTGTCCAGAACCTATGGCCTGAGACCAGATGATGGAGAGATAAAATTGATCATTAACATTTAGATTAGACTAGAGTAAATTAAATTTGTTAACCCCAAGAGAAAATTTAGATGCATGCAGTAAAGGGAGCATAAAAACAAATACATAAGCTAACAGGACAAATAATACAATCAATCAACTGATTTAAAAAAAAAATAATAAAAAAATTTAATGTATATTGTTTAGAAATTACATAATGAAGTTAAAGAATATAAGCATTTAGTTTGGGCTGTTGGGAAGAATCATTAAATTAACTGATAGCAGTGAGCTGAAAAGAATCCCTTCTTAGTAGAACTGCTGGAATGATTCCGTGGTTAAAAGTGCTCCAATATTGTGCCTCTTGGAGGGGACTGAGGAGATGTTTCATGATGGCATCCAATTTGAAAACCATTCTCTTTTCCACAAAATCTTACAGGGTGTCAAGAGTTAGCCGTGTGATAGAACAAGCTTTCTTGATAGGTCTTTTCAGGCATTGTGTGTCTTTTATACCCAAGTTGCTTCCCCAGAAGATCAAAGTGTAGAACGGTACACTGGCTACTGTGGACTGCTAGAACATTTTCAGCAGCTTGCTGCATACTTCAAAAGACCTAAGTCTTCTTTAAGAAGTGCAGTCTGCTCTGGCTCTTTGTGCAGTGCCACTGTGTTTTCAGAGCAGTCTAGTTTAATGTTTATATGAATTACTACTTTCACATCCTCTCCTTTATTGGTGACTGGCCTCAGACGCTCTTTGGCAAGTTGGAAGTCCACCACCAACTGTTTTGTCTTGCTGATGTTGAGTGCTTCTTCCTGCACCACATGATAAAGTCCTCCACAAGACTCCTGTACTCTGACTTGCTTTAATTGTTCATGCAGCCTATAATGAAGTAGTTGTCTCTGAGAATTTCTGTACATGACAAAGATTGGTTTTGCTCTAGAAGTCAGTTGTGAAGATGGTAAGCAGGAAGTGCGACAGGATATGTCCCTTTGACACTCCAGTATTAAACACAACCTTTTCTGATACAGTTCCTGTGACCCACAGACTGTTGTCTGTTGTTCAGGTTTTCGTCAAACATTGAGTTTTTTATGGACAGTTTGTGACAAGCAAATTAATCCATTAACAATTCAGGGCTTGGATTTAGATCAGAGAGTGCATTACTTCCAATTGGGCCTCTCTAGGTATTTCCATTATTCCCTACATGAGTGTTGAAGTATCCCAGTAGAACTATAAAGTATCTATCTATCTATCTATCTATCTATCTATCTATCTATCTATCTATCTATCTATCTATCTATCTATCTATCTATCTATCTATCTAGTAGATGGTGCCATTTCAAGCATCAACTTCAATGTCTCTAAAAAGATCAACAGTCTGAGTAGTTAAGAGAGGCTACTCTTCATCGAGAAGTTTTGTTCTGTTTTAAATGTTGTGCATAAATGTAGGTCCAACAATATCTTATCTGTATTTTTCGATTTCCCACACAAGTTTTGACTCATACCATACCAGTAAAGTTATGCCCCATGTTTCAAGAGTTAGTCTCCATTACCACTGTCTAGTATGTCCACCTCTGTCTTTCTCTGTCTCACCTGATCTACACCCATCACTTTATGAATGGTGAGTCCATATGGCAACCCCAAGTAGGTTTTTGCGCTGAGCCCAAATGTGCTTCATGGATAGCCAAGGTCTCACTTGGAAACACCACTTTCTGGCCTGAATCAAACAATAAGTTCCATTGTTCCAGTGATCCCGTTCCAGGCAATGCTCTCTTTGATCTAATTTTTACATTTGTGTGGGTCAGCTACAGATTGTTCTGCCATTGGCCTCTCTGTTTATACTAATTTTCTGTGGACAACCATGATAGAAGCACATATTTCCATGACGTAACTATCAGAATCTCTGAGGGACACCAGATACCAAGGTCACAATCCAAGAAGGAGTCAAACAAAACAATTGCTAAAAATTGTTTTTATGTCATTCTGCAAACTAGATGTGTTGTATATAGCAAAAACAAGAGGAAGCCCCTGAGCTAATCCAGGCTCAGCAAGTCTGTTGGCTCAAGGCAGCCTTAAATGCTGCCCTTTTGTCACTTGTGACAAAGCCCCAAAATTACTTCTTGAGCTGGAGTATCCCCACTTTTGCAAGAGGAACACCAAGCAAAGGTTCCCTCTACTAAACTTTGGTCTACCTACATCTCCAAGCCTCAGGTAAGTTTAGTAAGACCAACTTTCTAGAGTAAACTACTTGCTGTATGCTCTGGAGCTATATCCCATCTAGCGTCTAGGAGGTTTTGTTACTCTAAGCATCATTAAAACTTTCTGATTTGCTTAACCCTAACACACTAAATATTTCATCACATGTTGCCTTTTCCTTTCCTCTTCCTGTAGCACTCCTAGTGTATCCAGCTGTCCCCACCACTGCATGTTACCTTCTTTTATTTATCTTTCTTTGCACTGCATTTGTACTTTACTGTACTTTCTTGCTAGTTTTCCTCCTTTTGATCATCCCAGCTGTCACAATACCAATATACAAATATATGTACCATATATTAATTAGTGTGTGCATGTGTGTATTTTATATTTGGCATATAAATAAATCAACATAAAGTACTAACACAATATGCTAAAGTCTAAAATGAAACAGAAAGAGAAAATCAAAAACTTTAATGTGATGCAAAAAACTGGAAATGTTGTACAGATAAAAGGAAACTGGTGATCCTAATCTATAAGATTAGGAGATTTGAACTGATAAACAAGGCTGAGTTGTGGAATGAAGCTATGAAGACATTGTTATATTTTGTGCAATGAGGCCATATTGGATAGCAAGGAGAAATTTCTTGCCCAAAGGTTGTCACCCAAGAGGCTGAGCACATAACAGAAATACAGTTAAAATTAATAGCTATAATGAAGAAAAGCTTAATTATATACTTGATATATAAAAATGAAAAAAGAAAAAAAAAACATATTCTGCATCACAAATTTCCCAGCCCTAGCAAGATTAGACTATTTTAAAGTAATTGATCTTTTTTCTTATTTTAAAATGCTAAGATTTACAGTGATTGCAGATTATGTAATAGTTTTGGACAACAGAACAGAAAAAGTAAGTAAAAACAGATAATTTTTAGATGTATTAAAATATTTTTTGTTTTCTTCTTCCGTTTTAATAATGCTAATGATGTACATGTTACATTAATTGGAAGGCTGGTGAGTGCCCCATTTGTAATGATAAAAATTAGTTTCCCGGTCACCTTAAAATTTTGTTAAGCAATATCAATTTTCTTCCCAATACAGGGGGTCCTCGGGTTACGACACAGTTCCGTTCCTACAACAGTGATGTAAGCCGAATTTTGGTGCAAGTCGAAACACACCCTAGCCTAAGTCACTTACCTATCCTAACACATTTACAAAATCATAATCTAGAACATAAAAACATAACTAAGCCACAGGAAAAGGACATTAATATACTGTACACTGTACTGCAGTAACAGAAAAAGTAAGTGTAAAAAAAATACACTTATATTTAAAATATAATAATTAAATACTTAAATATTATATTTGTTCCTTCTCACGTCTCAATTTTTTTAAGTTTTTATGGGAGTTAGCGTTGTAAACTCGAAACGTCGTATGTTGAGACGTTGTAACCCGAGGACCCCCTGTATAGAACATAGTTGGGGTGTCTAAGCAAGTTTCTTTCTATGTGTCTAGATGTGGAAAAGATCCAAAGAAAAAACTTGCTGCTCAGGAGTAATGCCCACCTTTTTGGTTTCCATGTAGAAGTTCAAAACAAAGAAGTCATACATCAAGTGAGAACATTCAAAGCAATTTGATTTTATCACCTTAAAAATTGACAGCAAATAGTTATGAGCAAAGTTAATGTGGGCAAAACTAAGTAGACTGGTGACCCTTTCCCACTCAACCTCTTCCAGTACTAAGACTTAGTCCACATTAACATGGATAAATTTGATTTATTGAAATAGTGCTCTTTAACCACCAAAACAAATGCTACATCTCTCATGGCAGTGAGGATGGGGGATGCTGATCTTTTGGAAAAGGCTGACATATGATTGTCATATACTGAAGTCCCTGACTGTCATGATAACTTCTTTGGAGTTAAATATTAATTTAGAAAATGTACAAATGTTCCCGTGGATAAGACAAATGATTTTATATTCACAGTTTCTGTGCTATTTTAATGTATATTTGTAGCTTTTTTGCTTTTGGCACTTTAATTTGTTTTACATTAACATCACAATATGTTGGAAAGCTGCTTGGAAGAAATTTTATAATATTCTTAGCAGACAAACAGCAATGAACACATAGTAACATTTTTTTTTATTATTATTTAAGTGTGGATGACAAACAATGAGAAAAACAATTAGTATTGTGGATGGAAAATATGTGAAATGAAAAAGTTTTTTCCAATTCAGGGTAATTTAAGATACAGTAGATTGATGAGTATTTAGAACCAAGATCACAATATAGGCATATGTATAATTTGAAGCTCATACCCATCCACTGTTCAGTAGCCTTCTGTTTTTTAAAGCACTTTGCCTAGTTTGTCACACAATGCTTTGCATACCTTCAGAAAAAGGTGTGTTTGTCAGTTGGCAAGGCATATATGCAGCATTTGGTCCAAATACCAAAACTTTAGTAAGTCTAAAATCCAGCATTTCGTCCGAATTTCTTTTTTTGGCAACAGTTAGGTAATTTACATATTTAGCCTTCTTTCTTGGAGTGAACAACTGATCACTCAGTTTATTGTTTTTTTTTTTTCAATTCAGTTTATTTTTGTATAGCATCCTCACTGATTGTAGGCTTATAGTTCTATGACAAGTTCACAGCTAAATGATTTTACAAACTTGACAAATTATTATGTAATGAATACCTATAGTTACACAGATTTGTTTAAATACAAAGTAGTCTGAAACTGATTAATGTAAATGGAACCTAACTGTATTTGTAAATTACCGGTATCTTTGAGCTATGGCTGATTTACAACATAGAAGAAGAAAAAAAAATTAACTTAGCAGCATCCTCTGGGAAAATAAACCTTTGAAGGGTACATAGTCAGTTATTACAAGCAAAGTCAGAAGACATAGTCATACACAGTCAGAGTTCTGAAGACCTCGGCCAACTGACCACCCACTCCCTCTTTGACATTATACAGTACATATTGTGGTATCCTTGATTCCAAGGCCCTCTGTATTTCAGATGTCTTTCCATGGCCAGGAAAAACAGCTTTAAATAGAAGAATGAGTATTAAGTGCCTCAGCAAGGTATAAGAAAAACAGGATTTAGAAGCACAGACTAAAGGGGCATGTCTTATAAATGAAGTGAGATTGTTCCACAGCTTTGGGGCCCTGCAGTTATAAACTTGACCTTCCATTGTTATTTTGGTAATCCTTGGGATCTTTACTAGGCCAGCACCTTCAGATTTAAATGAACACTTTGGTTTGTAAGTAATAATAAGTTCAGATAAGTAGGCAGAATCAAACCTATGCCTAACTGGATGCCAGCATAACCAAAGAACAGGAGTGATGTGTTTGTACTTTCTAGTTCTTGTAATTGTTCCTGCAGTAGCATTTTAAATTTAACCAAAAGCTGCATAAAAAATGGTTAGAGCAGCCTGTGAATAATGCATTGCAGTAATCAATTCCCCTAGAAATAAAGTATGAATTAATTTCTCAGTATAATCCATATTTAGAAACCATCTTAATTTCCCTGTATTTTTAGCTAGGAGAAAGAGGTTTAAGATACTTTTGTAATGTGTGTTTTAAAAGACATACTAGTGTCAAAGATAATGTCTAAGTTGTGAGCTAATTCAGTAAAACTAATGTTTAGTCTAACTGAGTTAAAAATTGATAGAGCATCAAAATACCTCACAATAAAAAACAATTGTGTCTTTACTGCATTCAGACACAAGTAGTTCTCATCCAACCACTCTTTAAACTCACTGACACAATTAATTAAGAAATTTGTTAAAGAATCATCATTTGGTCTATAGGAAAGGTATAGCTGGGTATCGTCTGCAAATAACAGGTAATGAATGTCATGTTTTTTAATGATAGTTCTCAGAGGCAACATGTAAAGCACGGGTGTCGAGCTCCGGTCCTGGGGGGCCGCAGTGGTTGCATGTTTTCATTCTAACCATCTTCTTCATTAGCGAGCCATTTTTACTGCTAATTAACTTCGTTTGCTTTAGTTTTAATTAACTTGACTCAGGCCCCTTAGTTGTCTCTTTTTCCTTAATTAGTAGCCAAACAATAATGAGATATCAAACAAGCCACCATGTGACCAGCTCACCTGTGCCCATCACACAATATCTGAAAATAAATAAAAGGTGAAGGTCTCAGTAAGGTTGATCTCTCAGGTCACCAAAACATTTTGATGGTGTTCTTAGAAAAAACAGAAAAATCAACAGATTTGGAAACGTCTGCTGTGGCAGAATGAGAGCAGCAACAAGCCATTGAATTACATAACGGGCTTAATTAACAGCAAGAATCAGCTTCTCATTAAGAGACTGGTTGGAGTGAAATTGGTTGGAGTTTGAAATCCTAGTTTAACTGGTCATCTGTTGGCTCATTTCACGTCTCATTTCTGTTTGGCTGTGATTTAATGAAGAAAAGAATAAATTTAGAGGACTGAATCCTTCAAAACAGGGCTATTAAAATTAAGGGAAAAGTAGTTAATTAGCAGTGAAAATTACTCACTGATTAGGAAAAGGGTTACAATGAAAGCCTGTAGCCACTGCGGCCCTCCAGGCCTGGAGTTCGACACCTCTGATGTAAAGTAAAAACAATAATGATCTGAATACTTATTATTTTAACTACTAAATATAGTGAAAGAGTACTGTCAGCATATTTATATACATATTGAAATCAATTTGATAAATATGGACTAAACCATGCAAGGACAATTCCTTTAGTGCCCAATGTAGTTTTCTAGTCTAAGTAAATAAATAGAGTGGTCAATGGCGTCTAATGCTACACTTAAATCTAAAAACTTACTGTGGATTTTTGTTCATTATAGGATTTTGGAGTGTCATATAAAATACAGTTTAGTGTCAATTCTGTACTATTACTGGTGCAGATGAAAGACATGAATTTCTCTAATAAATTATAAAATGTAAGGGGAAACTGAAGCTACAGTACATGACAACTACTCTTTCAAATATTTAAGAAAGAAATTTTGTCATTCTTACCTAGTGCCAGTTTCACCATTTCTAAACTAGCCAAACCCTTTTGCTTGGCAAAATATTATCACCTTAATGAGTCCAGACTCTCAAAAGGATTTCTGCACCTTCACTGTGAATCTAGAAATATACATGCTAAAATCCCCATCCTGCTGTTCTTGTGGTCATATAGTAAGAATTTTGACCTTCTTACAGGTAAATAACATCTGAATGGAGAAAAGTTAAATGGTAAAGATAAAGTTTCTAATGCTGTTCATCAGCTGGGCCAATTGCAAGAATATGTTGGGCAAATGTTATTACTATAACTGTGCTTTCTGACATACCATCATGGGTAAAGAAAGCATACAGTAGCAGAGTTATGACAGGTAAAATGAGATATGTGTGACAAATACGCCTTGGAGTCCAAAATTTGACTTCTGAAGGGTAATTGCAAGATTTTCTTTATTTTATTTAGGGTTTGAAATGAAAACATCCTGTACTAATTAGTTTATCCAAGAGCATATTCATTTAGGTGTGACCTCATTTTTTTGTCAGATCAAACACATATGATATTTTAGCCGGGCAGAGCCTCAAGTCAATACTGCTAATCACTTAGACTTGATCTTGGGTATTATATTCCTTGTATAACTCAAAGCTGTATATTTTACAGTATTCAGTTGAGCACTGTACTGAAAAGGCAAAACTTGTTATTTATGAACAGCACTCTCCCTCAAAGTTCAGCTATTTTACTCAATTACAAGAGAGCAATTCAGAAATTCCCTTTGCAAGAGGTACTGCTTCACAGACCTGACAGCATGGAGAGGGAATGGCCCCTGTGTCTGATCCATAACAGTCATTGCCTGTTACATACATTTCAAGATTCATTCGGGCTATGAAGATAATCGAGGCAGTCGACAGTTACCCTGCAGCTGAATGGATTTATGATAGCACTGTCAAGAAAATGAGCCGAAATGACACAGTAGCTGACTTTAGCTGCAAATAATGTGATAGGCTGTACAGTGGTTCTGCAGCAGCTGCTGTCATTGCAGGTAATAGACTATAAAGAAGCCTGATAGCAATACCTGTCATTTCTTAATGGCTGACTTCACTGAAGAGCTTTTGTGGCCTTTAACATGGAGATAATAGAAGATACAACAAATTTTACAGCTTTCATGTTGCATTCATAATTTATCTGGAGAGTACTAACACAACAAGGACAACACCTGTCAGGCTGTGAAAGCAGAAAAAGGCTGTGGATGAGTATTAGAGAGAGCTTGATGGTAGTTGCTTCCATGATATGAAAGCTTTTGTAGTGATCCAGTGAAGTGAACTGGACAAGGAGAATTTTGGGGTGACAATTACAGATGGTAACTCAAAATTTATAACATTAATACAGACATGATCCAGGGGCATTGTCATCCAAAAATGAAACTGCATCTAGGCTTGGCAACATCTCTGCATTTTTAGTTTAAGTGCACCTTGAAAATAATATATTAGTTCATGTGGAATGAAAAAGTAAAGGCAAGTTTTAAAATTGTATTTATTTTAGGAAAGGGAACATGGCGCCATGTGGCAACAAAAGTTTATTATGCTTATTAGTTTTATTAGATAACTAATAAACTAACTAACTAAGTGAGTGTTGTATTGCATTGTTTATTTCTACAACATGTTCTTTATAGTTATGGATTAAGAGACAGATTGGGGAAATGGTAAGCACTAAATCTTTAACATGTGTTGTAAAATTATTTTTCTGGGTTTGCACAAATTTTAATTTGGTTTCTGGAAAGGAATCCACAGCATACATTTGTTTGCAACAGCTTTCTTTTAGGTAAACATTTTGATAAGATTTAAATGACTGTTTATTTGGTAGACTTTATACAGCTTCCTTTTCCAAATATTCAAAAAATAAACTTAAAATTTCCCCCTTTTTTGCAAATCACCCAACTATTTATGTCTTACTGTGTTTCAATCTTTCAATTATTCATATTTAGTGTTTTCAGTTCTCCCTGAGAAATGTTAAGCTCCAACTGTAATTTTAAATCAAAAACATTCCTAGCAGTTATATATTTTGAGGGAATATCTGACTGATCAGAAGTCGCCGTGCCCAGATAAACCACCTGGTCTTCATAAGGTTATAGTTAGTCCCATGTAAGAGCTCCAGGGATGTAATGCAATGTTCTCCAGGTACAATAGAGTATATGCAACAGAGAAAGTCAAAGTGATGCCTGACCTTCAAAGAGAGAGAAAGGGAAAGAAAGAAAATGAGGTCACAAGTGGCGGCACAGAGCTATTATGAGTGTTGCTTCTGCCTAGACACCATCTCTTTCTTTCTCTTTTGTGCTTGTATGCTTACCTATTGTCCTTCTTGGTTATTCAGTAAACATAAAAGACATGCTTATCTTTCACAGTTGCAGAATTAGGACCTGTCCCAACATACATACAGCATTCTAAGAAATCTGTACATGTCACACAGAATTTAAGTGCAACTGGTGGTAACCCCTTCCCCATCAAACTTTTGTATATCATATACTGTATATCACATGATGGCTTATTCAATGGCTGTTTGATAATAAGTGCTGCCCATCAACTTTTCAAGTAAGGATTTCACTGCATTCTGTAGAAGTAATAAATTTGAACTTGAACTTTAGTAGCAAAGTATTGCCCTTCAACACACTCTCTTGCTATTTTTTCTTCAGGTGATGGGCTGGTTTTCTTATGGGGTTGTGGTCGAGCTTGCGGAAATCTTAAAAAGGATTTGCTTCTTCCTGAAAAGTTGGATTTACCGGGCTGTAAGGTAACTGCAGTAGCTGGTGGATATTGGCACAGTCTTCTTCTGACAGGTTTGTCCAGTTCCTTTCCTTATAACTATATTTTGCTGGCTGTTTAAGAATTACATGTTAGTTCAGATAAACTGCAATAAATAGATTGTTTGTTTTTGCTTGAAGATAAAGGACCAAAGTTTAAGTGTTGTAGTTTCACATCTTTATCGTTGGCTTTGAAAAAGTGTGTCGAAAGGTATAGATTACCTTTATTAGACTTGCATTTTTAGTACTGTAATTTTTGTAATCCTTTTGCATTGTCAAAAATGACTGAGATTTTGATTGTTTCCTTTTCTGGAATATTGATTACACATTGACTTTGTTGTTAAAAGTGTTATCTTTAAAAAGAAAAATGATCGAGATTTTTATTTTATGCATATACAGGGTGTCTCAAGAAAATGTATACATGCTTTAATGCTGGCTAATTCTACAATGTTTACATGTTTCTTCGAGTTACTTACATAATATATTTTATTACAATAAATGAAAAATGTTAAAATATACTGCAGTATGGAAATTAAGGCATTGGACTTTAAACCACAAAGTTGGTTAAATTCACACCTTTGACTCACTTTGAAGCCCTGAGCGCCAGAGTCAGGGTAATCCAGTTGTAAAAAAATTAATATGAACAATTGTAGTTTGTCCAGATCTTGTAAGTTTTCTTGGATGAAGGCATTCATAATATAAAATTCAAAATGTAATAATAATAAAATATATTCATATTATTCACCTTAGACAATCAACATAGCTGATTTAATATCATATACATCTCAATTTTCACAGTTATTTTAGTTGTGATTAGCATGTTTTATATGAAACACTAAAAACTGGAAAAACACAACAGCCTATTTTTGCTTTGCATTCAATAATAAAACACAAATTGAGTAAAACACCACTACAACATGTGCAGCAATATTACAGATTAGAAAATAACACGTTTGGCTGCCTTTATTTCCCACAAACCATTACAAAATCACAGTCACTAATTTGCTTCAGCTAAGAATGTCTTTGCTAAAGCCGAAAGAATGGTGAAGTACTTAGAGGCTGTGCTCTAAACATTCAGTGCTGCAGCTGGCAGTGAAGTGTACCTGAGTGAGTCTGTAAAGCTACAGACATTGGTGTTAGAACCATTAACATGATCACTGTTTATTATCTGACTTTACCAATATATATAGGCCAATGGTTATCAACAGGCCTGGAAAACACATCGACAAATTAGTTGCCCTACCTTACACAGGTTTCTCTCTAACCCAAAAACTGACCATTCAATGGATACAAATTCCTTACCAGTGTACAAGGATTGAGCTTATAGTACTCAGCTTGTTCATTTTTATGGAGGAACCCTTGACATTTGGCCTTGGATTTGGATCCAACAGGCTCATTTGAGGATTCATGTGTGAGCATGGTGTCTGCTATGACTGTTACAAGCATTTTTTCAGTTGCTTCCTCTAGCCATTTATGTGTTTTGCACCAGTGTTTCTTAACCTTTATAGTACTGTGACCCAGTTTTACCTTATCACATTGATTGACAACCAACAAGCTGAAGGGGGAAGCTCCCCTTTGGTGAAACATGGAAAATTGTAGAAGTGGAGGGGTGCTGTGATTGTAAGAGTGGGGGTGACCCCTCATGACCCACCAGCAACAGCCCACAATTGATCCAGTGGTTAAGAAAAATTGCTTTACACCACTTTAATTAATTGCTGAGGCAACTTTACATGTATACGTCAAGTGTATACATTGTTTGAGACACCCTGTATAAAGAATAACCTCAAACTACATTGCTGTGCTTGAACAGAACGTTTTATGGTGTTTTTCACTTTTACTATTGTCACAAGTACTGTGTCTATGTTGAAGTGATGGGAGTATTTCTTTCTTTGTTGATTTAAGGGTATTTAATACAAACTATGTTTTATAATTGGTTTATAACAAGTCAGTACTGTGTGGTTAGTTTCTAGCTTGTTCTGGTTTTTTAAGGTGAGATGTGGATCTTATGCCTATTTGGTATTTTATGATTTGTTTAATGCTATTCATATAATATCATATACTGTACTATGCCCATGTATCATTTAACTTTTTAGTGCCCTTCAATTGTTTTATCGAATTCTTAATTTAAAAAACACCAAATGCCATCTTCTCCAAGCTTTCAGTGTTCAAATCAATACATCATTTAAGGGGGTGCTTCTGACAATCTTAAGAACTTAGAAAGGAAGACTTTATGTGTTGTGTTTTTTGTTTTGAAACTACAATATGTAGCAAAGGTCAATTTTCAGACATCATGGGCTTTTGTTAGTTGTGCTCAGCAATTTTTGGGAATCGTGATTATACATTTAAAAACAAAAATTTGCATCTTTTGCATTCTGAAGTTGATGGTGAAATGCTGAAGTATCTTGTACAGTTGCTTTGATTTACTAGACCCTTGGGGTTCTCTGCTGTTTTAAGCACTGCTGTAGGTTTTTTGCTGATTTGTAATGCTGTTTAAATAGTTATGCATATAATGTTATACTTGACTCTGAAATGTCAAAGTTCCTTGGACAGTTTTGCTGTACCGTTCAGAATATGGCATTCAAACCTTAATCATATTTTATAATTATTTGCGATATGTTATATTATGTTACTCTTTGTTTCTCTCCTCTATATTGGAGGGTGTCACTGAAAACTATTGTGCAATAATTGGCAAATCAAAATAAAATTGGGGTAAATATGTTTAAATATAAAGCTGTGTATTACCAAAGTAATTTATTACTTTACTTATATAAATGATAATAGTAAGTTATTTCACCATGGTAATCTATAAGTATCTGGTCCTCACAATGAACTGAAGTATGAAAAAATAAATTGTTAAGGTGTAAATGTTAGTTTTTGTTCATATGACTGATGTAGATGGGTCTTAGTTGTTACAGTAGCTTGTTTAGTGCATTATCTGCTGTACTGGGCAAAAATAGTTACCAGCTACTTCAAATGCCACTGGGCAAGCTGACTTAGGTATGTCATTCAAAATATTTGCTGATATAATAAGTAAAAGAGTATTCAAGAAAGGTCTCGGAAGAAGATAACTAGAATGTGTAGTTTTTGATTGGAGTCAATCTGAGCTGCTGTTCACTTATTCTTTAGGTTCATCCTTTTAATGCTTAGTAAAGTGTACACTTTTGTTGAAGATATTTTCCAGTGTTACTGTATATATGGATTTGGTTTTTCAATTTTCTTGATCTTACAATAGCTGTGGAAGCAATATGGATTAACCATAATGACTGTGTTTGTGGAGTTGATTATCATTTTTTTTATGGACCAATACAAAAGTGTAAATAAAGAAACTGCCGCATTGGTAAACAAATCTATACATTTTGTTCCTTATACAAAGCATGTAATCTACAAAGAGTAAATTAGATGCTAGTTAAGTACAAGAGAATATTTTTCAAAAACTAATCCTCAGCTTGCAAAGTAAACCTAAATAAGTTTACATTTAAAACTCCCATATACCAACAAAGTGTATACCATTTACACTATCAAACATAATTTTATAATTGTCAGACAATTGTCTTACTAAACAGTACAGTTATATGTTTTTAAATAAAATCCATTTAGCAGCATTCAAAACAAGATAATTATTTATCTGAGCTATAAATATATATATGTAAATTTAATAGCAACAGATTCTACTAAATGTACACCACCATCAAACATATAATTTCACAATCATCAAACAATTCTTTGACAAATTAGTACAGCTTTGCTTTATATATTGCTAAGTAAAATCTATTTAGCAACATTCAAAACAACAGAATTACTTACCTGAGTTATAAGTACTGTATGTGTACATTTAATAGCAACAAATTCTACTAAACTTACACCATCATCAGATGTTTAATTTTACAATTGTGAAACAATTATCTCAATAATTAGTAAAGCTATATAATTTTCAAAATAATGCATTATCATTTACATTTGTTTGTTTGGCAGACACTTTTATCCACAGCGACTTACAAAAGAGGTAAACATTAAGCTAGAGCCTGCTTGCTTAGCAGCTGTAGCAGGGCAGGTAACAAAAGCTCATTGCCAGAGGTGAAAGGATGTGATAGCTAATACATTTACAGTGTAAAGGCCAGCCCTGGCACAGACAGGCATAGGACACAAGTTCAAAGCACACAGGGATTTTATTTTTTTCTTTTCTGTTTTGGGAAACGTCTTCTCCGTCTCCCACAAGCACAGCAACACAGTCCCAAACACAAGCACAATAACCAGACATAATTCTTTTCCTTTTTCTTCTTTTTTTCTCCTCCACTCCTCCCTGCAAGCTCATCTCCCTCCTCTCAACTCTGGCTCCTGGAGTGGCGACTGCTGGCTCCTTTTGTAAGGCACCCGGAAGTGCTCCAGATGCTTGTTGCCCTACTGCCGGCAGCACTTCTGGGTGTGGCAGAAGAGCTCCTCTCCAGGGCTCAGCAGCCATTGCAGCAACCCCTTGTGGCACCCACGGACCCCAACCGGGTTGTATCAAACTCCAACTCCCATGGGGCCCTGCAGGAGTCCAAGGCACCACTGTCATCCTGGGTGGCTGACACCTAGTATTCTGGGGGGAGGTAATATTCTGGCCACATCTCATCCCCTGCTCCTTCTGGTGTGGAGGCATCCTGGCTGGGCTATGGTCCTGGCTGTCCACGACAACAGTCATAGACCAATAATTGATAAAGCAATTATACTTAATGGAACAACAAATCAACAAACAAATCACAGAGCAAAGCTCTCTTATTAACTTTCAAAAGTGTGCATATGTGTAATAGCAACAAATTTTTCAAAATTTACATCATTAAACATATAATTTCATGATCATCAAATAATCAGTTAAGTTATATGTTTTCCAATTTGATTTAATATCAGCTTTCAAAGCAGCATAATTATTCATTTAAGTTATAAGTATATGTACATTTAAAACTGTAAAATCAGTAAATATGTTAAAATAACATAATAGGCAAATTTTCATTGACATGCCTACCTATGCACAGTGTTTTTGATGTTTTACTTTTAGCAAAATATATGAATTTTATTTTTTGAAAAAGAGACATAAATGTATTAACTTTGGGGGTAATAATGGGGTTACTTGTTACCACCTACATTACCTTTTTATTTAGATTATTTTAAGTTTAATGCATGTTCATTAACAAAATAAAGAGCATCCTTTTTTGAAATAAAATTAGTTTAAATCTTAAGTTGTGCCATATTATGGAATGAGCATGTTTTTTTGTAGTTTAAATTTAAGGAAATGTTACCGAATATATATATATTTTTTATGAATTCGCAGAATTTGTTTTAAGTTGAAGTTTGAATTGTACAATATATAAGTAAAAATTTCCCATATTTTTCTTTGATATATATGATAACTAGTATTACACAATGAAATTTGCTAGTGATCTTGTTCACTGAATATTTTCCTGGAAATTTGCATTGTGGCCAGCTTAGGAGTGCCCCATGATGCTTTATGAGGCCAGAGTGACATGAGAGAGCTGTGCAGAAATGACATGCATCCTGTAACTTCGTGGTCCGATCTGCTATGCATGTGTGATGCCAGGATCCGATCCAGACAATTTGTACCCCACAAAAACAAAAAGAACTATTGCGGTATTTTAATATGAGGAGTACATTAGTTTACCATAATGAGATTATTATGAGTTTGCCACAGGGTATATAATGCTAATTTGTGTGTGCTATTATATAGCACCACATGGCTAATTACACATGCATAATTAGCCATATGCAGCTACCGGTCAAAACAAGCCTTAAAAGATCCCTCTCCCTCAGAACAAGAACCTGTGCAATAACAATAATAACAAATCATGTATTTCTATTTACAAGGTGTTTGTATCTTCTTGATGGAAAAAATGTACAAAATATCTGCACAGATAGATCAGAAATAAAAAAGATGCTTCCACTGCACCTGGGGCACCTTGTTCAAACAGAGGAAGGAGAAACTCCCATGCTACAGCTTTTGTTTGTGGTTTTCATTCTGTCTGCATTTTTTGCTATCTGAGACACAGTGACGCAGGGGTTAACACGGCTGCCTCAAAGCTCAGATTGTGAGGTTAAATCCCACAGAGTTCACTTCACCATGACTTTGAAAAAATCATGGAAATTTTCAAGAATTTTGCCAAGGTCCACAAAATGCTTAGAAATTAATAGGGAAGAAGGAGCAGAACTAGTTTTGAGTAGAGTATTATGATGCACTGGTCTTTTAAGTGTACCTGAGGGCTAGTGAAATCTACCAGCTATGCTGGACTGATAATCGTGGCCACAAATGTGATCTGAATTGTGAAGAGGCAGTGCTATCCACTGTGCCACAATGTGTCAAATAACAAAAGATGCAGACGGAACAAATACCACAAACAAAATACAACAAATGGTAACAAACTAGCAATAAGTATATGCAATATAGATATTTGCACTGTGAGTTCCAATTGTTCCAGTCTTGGGGCAAACATTGGTTGTGCCATGAAGTGGTGGAGTGGGATTGACTTATTCATTATTCAAAGTTGCATTTCACACAGCCGGTGTGTCTTTTTTTTTCTGTGTTATCTGTACAGATGCTTCACACTTTTTTCTTCCATCAAGAAGAAAGAAACACCTTTTAAATGGTAATAAATATTTTGTTGTTAGCATTGTCTCATTCTGATTCCAAGAGGAGGAGGGTAGAACTCCTTAAAGGCTTGTTTTAATATGGTGCTGTGGGGCTCAAGCTCAAAGGGATCAATGTTATTTATCCAGGGGAAGTACTTATTATGGTCAAATAATGTAACCCTCAAACTATTTCAGGCGTGTTTTTTTTTTTTAATAGATGTATGGAAATATTGCATACAGAGTAATCAATGGGTCAGCACCGGAGTATATGGAGATAATGGTAAAGTTCTATCCGCCTGCTCACCCACTCAGGTCTTCCAGGGGACAGCGTCTTGTGATGCTGCCTCTGCGTGGTATCAACTTTCAATCCAGTCTCTTTTCCTGTGTAGTTCCTAGTTGGTGGAATGGGCTGCCCACCTCCAGCTGAACTGCTGACTCCCTCAATGTATTTAAGAAGCAATTGAAGACCTGTCTATTCTGTGAATATCTGTCTAATTGAAAAGTGAAAACAAAAAAAAAACTGCTCTACAGTATTTTATATTGTCTGATAATTTATTGTTTAAGTTTAATTGCAGTATTGATTGTAATCTATGATTGTAAATTATTAGTTTTTACATCTCTTCACTTGTGGCAATCAACTTTTGTTACCTGTCCTATTACATTTGCTGAACAAACAGGCTCTAACCTTAATGTACTCTATTATGTTTACCTGTGTTTTAAGTTACTTTGGATAAAAGCATCTGCCAAGCAAATAAATGTTGTGAATGGGACCCGGACACAGACAGACGGACATCGTTTAACCACCCAACACACGTTTGTTCACCACAACTGTATACAAAATTCAGTGCACAAACCCAGTGCCTCCAGCACCGATCCCCCAAAGTCCGGGCCTTTCACAATCCCTTTTATGCCTTCCTTCAGGCTGCCTCCAGTCCTCTCTCCAGCTCCGTCCTCTTCCACCCGACTTCCGCCCTCGAATGATGGGAGGCGGCCCCTTTTATCACACTCCGGATGGGCTCCAGCTGCTTCCAGGCATTCCTCTGCAGACACGCCCCAGTGTGGCCGAAGTGCCAGCTGCCCACCGGGTGTCCTCTGTCTTCTTCCCCCCAGCACTTCCTGGTGTGGCGGAAGTGCTGGGCTCCAGGTTCCTTCAGGCACCGGGGCGCCGCCTGGCAGTGGCCACGGGACCATACAGGGTTGGGCTTCCAAGCCCCTTACCCGAGGCCACCAGCAAAACCAAGGCGGTCGCCCCCTCGTGGTCGGGAGGAGGCACCAGCCCTCCTCCGGTCCCCTCAGGCATCCCGGCTGGGCTCCACCCCCAGCCGCCTGTGACAATGTAAATCTAGCTAGAGTACTGGTCGTGTTGTGACATCACACATGAGTTCTATAGATCGGAAGTGATTTTATAGTAGACTTGCGTGAAAGTGTTGTGCATGGCTGCCACAGCTTTGTGATGTCATCCTGGTCTCACAAAGCATCATAGGGCTTTAGGAAAAAAATGTTTGCCTAAGTTGGCAGCACAGTGAATTTTCAGGAAGATATTTCTCAAATAAAGTCACCATATATTTGCATCACTAAAAAAAATGATGAAACTGTATTCCTATATTCAGTTCTAAAAGTAGTAGACTTTAATGAGCAAGTACTGCATGACCATTTAGCAATAAAATCCTGTTTGCACTTCCCATGTTCTTTCCAAGGGTTGTGCTTTTTGGGTTAACTTCTTACATATCCAAACAATTTCTTGGTTGATTCGGCCATCTTAACACCAGTGTCTGTGTAGCTCTCTTTCAATCTGTGTACTTTCTTCAGTTTATTTTTGTGTTGAATTAATTTGAAAGACATGAATTAACAGGTATTAAACTACTGATTAGAACATTTTGTATATAGTCAACATGGATACCAGATTGTTGAGAACACAGACTAAATAGCATGTACAGTATATACAGTAACGATCACATTTAACATAATTGCATCATCAGATAAAGAGGATTTAATTAATTTAATGCAACCTTTCTTTAAAATCTTCATGCTCTGTCAGAACATTTTTGAGGAATGATGAATTATTAAGCTGGTAATTTATTACGTTAAATATCACATTTAAAGCTGCAAGGCATTGTAAGGTAGTATACACTATATATAGTATATATTTAGTAAAATATTTTCAGATAATGCTCTGAATACACTCTGTTTGTATATGTGGGTTTTTATAAGAAAACTCTTCAAAAAGTTTTTATCTTGTGTGTTGACAGCAGTGGATGATAGACATGATGAAATTAATTTAAAAATGAAAAACTCCCTAAATCTACTTTTTCATGTCATATGGGACTTTTGTTTGAATCATGCCTAAATCTGAAATTGCTAGACAGAGAAAAATGTCAAGCAGGTCATGTGTGAAACAAGTTCAGGTGATAGAAGGTTCCCTGAACACAGAAGTGCTTACTGCTATCCATGCACATAATACGGCTGCCAAAAAGCACTCTGACTGAAGTAGCATAGCACTGCATTTTTGAACAATTTGTAGATCCACATTAAGTACAAATCCACAGTTACTTGTCAAAGTCCCTATTTGGCCAGAAGGTATGTAGGTTTAGGATTTTTAATATACTGCACAGAATGGTTAGGTCTGTTATAAACATTGTGCTTAGTGGTTAAGAAGAGAACATTAAAACAAAGGTCTGCCATACTTTTATTACACACTAGCAAAATACCCGCGCTTCGCAGCGGAGAAATAGTGTGTTGAAGAAGTAATGAAAAAGAAAATGAAACATTTTAAAAAACACGTAACATGATTGTCGATGTAATTATTTTGTGACTGTTATGAGTGTTGCTGTCATCAAGGATTTCATTAGCATTATTTCTTTCAATCAGGTTCGTATTTGGAGGATGTGTTGTGTTCAAGTTACATTACAAACACGTGTTTGTCAACTGTTGTAAAGATAACAGGTTTCATTCATCGATTCCTTTCTTACTGCATCAATAAACAGCTCGTCTTCCTCTTTATTTGAGACATCACACACTGCATGCACGGGTTTTTTTTACACTGTCTTCCTTTAGCTGGACATTGACTTTTTCCACCATGTGCTTTGTTTTCGCAGTAGCTGCACTTATGAATATGCTTGTATGCGTCACTCGCTTCATATTCTTTTGCTGCCTTCTCAATTGTGTAATGCATTTTTTGTTCAGCGCTATTTGGAGCTCTTCCTTGTTCTCTGCGTACTGCGTTCACAGTCAGTTCACATGAGCCGCTCGGAGTACATGCATCGAAGGTTCTCAGCTGTGCTCGTGCTATCTCGTGTGATGTCCACGGCTTTATTTAATGTTAGCTAAGACCCGATACTTAAAAGTTTCTCTCGCAGTTTCACTGAGTTTGAGCCAAACTGCACCCTGACCATTTCATTTCGTCTGTATAAGCACAGTTCTTTATCCGCGAATATTTAGCGGCAGAGTGTTTCTCTTGGATTGCTGCTGACAGACGGCCTTATATGGGCAGGCACTCAATTACGTAGGAGGCGTGACGATGAGGGATGCAACTCCTCCTCACACGGCGACCAAGCTGCAGGCTATGGCTGGTATATATGTACATAAATAGGTTCCAGTTATGACTGTTACGCATAGAATTTCGAAATGAAACCTGCTTAACTTTTGTAAGTAAGCTGTAAGGAATGAGCCTGCCAAATTTCAGCCTTCTACCTACACGGGAAGTTGGAGAATTAGTGATGAGTCAGTCAGTGAGTGAGTGAGTGAGTCAGTCAGTGAGGGCTTTGCCTTTTATTAGTATAGATGGACTAGCCATTGCATTAGTTATTTTTGTTATCTTTAGAACCTTTTATAATTGACAGCAAAAAAATAAAGCTATTACGAACTAATTGAAAATGTAAACCAAAATATGAAAATATATTTAGGAATGGTTCAGTTGGATTAAAAAATGATAAAATACTGCTTAAGGATGAAAACAGACCTAGATGTGAATCTTGGGGGTCCTTGGATTTTCAGGATTCTCTTATTAGCCCTTTGGACTCCTTGGATGCTTCAAAATCAAAACTGTGTGTGGTTCCTTAATATAAACTTTTAAAACATTATGGTGTTATAGGCCACTCATGTGCTCATGCATCCGCTTGTGAGATATGAATATGAATTAAGAAGAATGTAATTATTAGGGAATTTCCTTTTTAAACTCTAGAAAGGACCTGCTTCTGTTTTTTATCCTTTTATATAAGTACACTTGTGGTGGACAAACCCCAACCTGTTGCCACCCAGAAACAACCGTATATGGATCATGATAATTAACCTCATACATATACAAACATGATGCTATAGACCTTCATTGGCTGGTGGAGCAGCCTCCCACTTGACGCATCTAGCCATCACATATAGCACCATCAGCACGTTGTTTGTCAATATTGCTTTGCCTCAAAATAAATTAATGAAGGGTTCACCTATGCCACTGAGTCATGATGTTTGTCAGTCTCGTCTTGGCATCATAGATGAGTTGTACGTTAATGGAATGTTAAAAAAGCAGCATCATTCTTGCTAGGTGCCCTTCTTACAATATGAGTGCAATGAACTGTCCTTATTGCACTAGGAAAACTGGACACTGCTGCAGATTGCCTTTTTATGTTGGTCTGTGCACCCACTTCATATGTAAACTGAATGTAGCACCTTGTCAGTCAGTTTATGGCTTCCAGCACTGCAGGAATGATAGAGATTAAGATTGTCTGAGACACTCCTGACTTGTCGGCCAGTACCTACTGATAAGTGTCTGTTGCCAGAAATATACAGTATGAACAGGTATAGCTTGATTTTCGATAGTCTGGTACAGCTAAAGTCAGTACATAGCTCCAAGAGGTTGGCTCCTGTAAACCCAGATCAGCTCATTATAAATCATTATTGTGGGCAAAAAAATCCAACCAGTCCTTAAAAGTTTGACACCTTCATATTTGACCATTTGCATTGTATTCAGGCAGTGCCAGACAAACCATTTTGTTTCAAACTACTGTATTATTATGCTATGAATAGGTTATAGGGCATACCTTTCAGTATGCAGGGAGTGAATCGTGCCTTTCTTTTATCATGCTTTGGTTTCAGATCTTGAAAACTGACAACAAGTAGCCTATATAAATTGAAAGAAAAATGGAAAAGCTATTTAGTGCAAATACAAAGCATTGACCATCTTAAAAAGGAACTAAAGTAGAGTCTGAATGTCATATTCATCACTTCTGAAGTTTTATATTTGTTCTCATCAAAGCACATTGTAATGGCTGGTGATATGAATTATTATACACGTGAGTTCTCGTTTAACAGGTCTGGCTGCAGTTCCTCACTTTATCAAGGGTGTTGTCTTTTCCCACTTTCTCCAAAATGTTGTGTACAAGTGGTTCAGAGTTGCTACAAAAATACACAAGTTCTCCCATCAGGTTTTCTTTTATAAATCCCGACTTTTGCATGGAAAGTTATGTACGCATATTACAGACCTCTTCTTCCGTGTATGTAAATTTTATAAGTCTGACCTCTGATCATTGTCCACACAGAGTTTTCATGTTTTTCCTGTGTTTTAATGGATTTTCCTTAGAATATTCTAAGAATATTCTTAGATTATTCTGGTTTTCCTTCTGCATTTCCTTTTATGTCTTCTTTTTTAACTTTTAATTGTCACTGTGTAATTGTGAGTATGGATGTTTGGGTGATTTTGCCCTGAGATGGATCGTTGCCAAGTCCAGAGCAGATTCAAGCTTTGTGCCCAATGTTGCCAGGATCAGCTTCAGTCCCTCAAAGCTCTAAACAGGATTAAGAGAGCCTGAGAGTGCTGCATTTTGCTTGACAATAAATGTCATGCTTTATGTGTTTGTGATATTTTTTCTTTTATTTTAATGCTTTGATAACACTATATGTCATCTCAATAATAATTCACTGAATAAAATTGTGGATAGCACTGCTTCCAAAGCTCATAAACAACAACACAAATAATCACAAACCTAACTTGAATTGTAGCTGACATTCTGCATTTTTGTTTTTTAGTATATTCCTTACATATATACATTTATGTATTCATCTACTGACATATCCTTTCTTTCGTCTTTTGATTGATTTTGATAATAATTTACAGGACTGAAATATTTCTTTAAGAAAAAAAAATGACTACAATACTTAAGTTTTGATTTATTCTTTATGATTATTCTCTGTTAATTTTACTTAGTTATTGTAGTGAGCACTTCAATCCAACATTGCAGATCTTGTAATGACCCCAGTCTTGTTATCTGCAATTTCATGAATTCATGGACAGTTGCAACATTCAGCCCATAAACAGTTCATATGTTAATTGATAAATTGTTTCATCAGTTATTTCAGCACAGCAGAGTTCCAGTATCAAAGGTTGTTAATTGTTTTGTGATATCAGCTAGAAAATAGACAGAGGCCTTGTCCATTCTAGTTGCCTACATCCAATGATAGTTCCGGCAATCAGGAATAAAAATGGGGCTTGCTAAAATACCATCAATAGTGCCTAGAAAAGGAGAAACAAGATAGTCTTGCATTAGGTTTTTTGCTCCATCCATTGCCCTGAAATTCACCTGAATAGATTACAGCCTCTCTTTTTGTTTTCTATTCTATTTTCTGTTTGCACTTTTTTAATTAAAAGTGATGCCATCAATTCAACCATCCATCCAACCATCCATTTTCTGATGGTTATCTGGGTCCAGGTCATGTGAAAAGCAGTTTGTGCAAAGATGCCTATACATCCCTTTTCCCTGCTCCCTCCATCCAATTCTTCCTGGGGGATACTGAGCTGTTCACAGGACAGCTGAGAGATATTATCTCTCCAGTGTGTCTTGGCTCTGCCCTAAGGTCTCTCTCTAGTTGGATATGTCCAAAACACCTCCCCAGAGGGGGCTCCAGAAGGCATCGTGTTAAGATGCTCAAATCCCCTCAAGACAGCAGCTTTACCTTGAGCTCCTTCCAAGTATCTGTGCTCCTTACCCTCTCTCTAAGGCCAAGGCCAGACACCCTGCAAAGAAATCTAATTTCTGCCACTTGTATTTGTAATCTAGTTCTTACTGTCATTACCCAAAGCTTATAGGCATAGGTGAGGTCAGGAATGTAGATCAACTGGTAAATCAAGAGCTTTGCCTTTTCGGCTTAACACTTTCTTTACCATGACTAACAGGTACAATGTTCTCAAGACTGTGGACACTACTCCATTCCACCAATTGCTCTCCTGCTCCCTTCTTTCCTCACTCGTAATCAAGACCCTGAGATATTTAATCTTGTCCACTTGTGGCAGCACCTCATTCCCAACCTAGAAAGGGCACTCCACCCTTTTCAGCTGAGAACTATGACCTCAGGCCTGAAAGTGCTGATCCCCATCCCAGATGTTTCACACTTAGCTGCAAACTGCCCCAATGTGTGCCTGAGGTCACAGCCTGATGCAGCCAGCAGGACCACATCATCTGTAAAAAGCAAAGAACACACTTTAGTCCTTGGCTGAGCCTAGAAATTCTGACCATAAGAATTATAAATAGTACTGATCACAGACGGCAGTCCTGGCGAAGTTCCACAACCACCTGGGACAACTCTAAACTAAGCTTTTGCTCCAGATGTACAGGGTCCTAATAGCCTACAACTGCAGGCCCAGTACCCCATACTTCTGAAGCACCTCCCTCTGTACACCCCAAGGGATGTAGTTGTATGCCTTTTCCATGTCCTAAAAACACATGTAGACTGCTTGAGCATGCTTGATCCAGTTTTCCATGACTGGGGTGAAATCTGCATCCCTCTAGAACCCAAGGTTAAACCAACAGCTGGACCTTACTTTCTAGAACCTTGGGCATGGGCCTTTACAGGGAGTCTGAGGAGTGTGATCCCCTAAAAAGTTAAAGCACACCGTTCAGTTTCTGGAGTGATGTGTATAAGTGATGTAAAAAGGAATCTTGGCCTCGGTACTGTTTGTGTTGGATTTATCTATTTCCAGTTTGATGTATCTGTTTCCAGTATAACTTTCCTTCCTCGTTCATAAGATTTGGTAGTTGTGAATTGGCCCATGCAAGTAAATAGTGAGGATATTTGAATGAGTGTGCCCAGTGATTCCTGCCATATGCTCATAGCTGCCATGATAGGCTGTGGCACCTTGATTAGGATTAAACGGTTTCATAAATAGAGGAATGTATCAATGGAAACAAAAAAGAGAAAAAAGAAATAAGCGAAGTGTAGAACACTTCAGTTACATTTTAACAAACAAAAGAAAAGCAGTACTGAATAGTAATTCTGCAAATATACAAGAACCCAACAGACTCTGGGCTTAACAGTTGTACACACCAGATGGCACAAACATAAAGTGAGAGACATTGCAAGGAATACTTCAACTGGTGTTATACTTCATTTTCCAAATTTGCTTACTTCAATCCTGGATCACAGAGGGCCAGAGCCAGCCCTGAAGGGCACAATCCGCTTTAAGGATAATTTCATGATTCAGTAATTATATGCATTAATTGCTTTGAAAACATATGCTTGCATATTTCAACAAGAAATTACTGTACATTTTAGCTTCAGATTAAATACCAAAATATAATAACCATGTGTCATAGATTTATCAAACTTTTCTTTTCCCTGAACTGGTAACTTCCAACTGCATCTAAAAGGTTAGCACAACTCCTACTCTAAACCTTCCTAAGAGAATTCACAGTGTATGGAAACCAACCAGTTAACTAACAATAGAACTGCCACGGTTTTAACGCCTACCTATTATGATGATGCACAGTCTCTTTGACCCGCTAAGGAAGAGCAGCATAAAGATTACAATGAACTTTTATATGCAATTACAAACAACTGCAGTAGTTCCATTTTATTTCCAGAATGTCTTATATATAACAACTGCATATCTATTTCATACACAGACTCTATCAAAAGTTCAAATGCTTTAAAAGTTTTCAAAATGTTTAACTTATTTTTTAAAATGTTTACAACAGCCCTCAACTTCATCTTATTAAACTTTTTTTTTTTTCAATTTTATGATCATATTTTCAACGTCCTGTCCTATTTAGAAAAATTTACATTTTGTATTATGTGAAACTGTCTTTGTGCCAGCTGTGCCTTTGTGCTGCTAGTCTGATTGTGGTTAATGGTGGCAGCAGCAACTCTGCCACCTACTGGCCCTGCAGTGTTCTTGGTTTACTCTTGGATATGTGTGTGCATGTGCCATTTGAACTTTCCGGTTTATTGACGGGGCTTGAAGGATAGAGCTTCTCATTCTCTGCAACAAAAAGAGGACCACTTTTTAAATTAAACAGTGTATGAAATGTTTTGTTACATAGTAAGCCCAATCTGGAGAGTGTTCTGGTCGGTATGCTACAAAAAAGACACAGCATTACTAAAAGGTGTGAAAAAATACCAACAAGGTAAATTTGTGCACTAATGGACCTGCCCTACTCTGACAGATTAAGTGGATTGAACCTTTATCTGGAACATAAGAAGCTGAGGGGGTATATGTATGCTTACCTATATAAAATGCATTCACCTTCTTTGAAGTTTTCACATTATTGTTATATATCATTTAGTCACAGTGTATTTAAATTGGCTTTTTTGACACTGATCAACAGAAAAATACTCTTTAATGGCAAATTGAGGACAGATCAATGCAAAAGGGGACTTCATCAGTCAGAGTGCCATAGAGAAAGCTAAAGCCACTCTTAAAAAACTTAAATGACATCTCAGCAAATATTTCCCAAAAAGAATATGGGAGGCTCTGAAGTCGACTAGATGAAGGTTCTAGGGTCTTTTTTCCCCTGAGAGCTACTTTTACAAAATGAAGATGGCAGAGAGCTACTCATGTTTTCTAACGTTTATTCTCATAGCTTATTACAACCCATACAAACAGAATAAGCTTGTTTTGCCTGAACATTTACAAAATGTTGGTGTCCACAACTCACATTTTGCATTAAAACATCACAAAAAATAATTAGTTCACCTGCAAGTGCTTTTTGTATGTCTGTATGCACACTATTGAATTAAAACAGGAATGTTGTCAATTACGGCAATAGCAGACAAAATTTCTGTCTTAATTTTATGGTCCCTGAATAATGTTTCAGCCACCGCGGTCATAGCCTCCTTTACAATCCTGCCATCGGTGAAGGGCTTTTTGTGTTTCGTTAACATGTACGCCACTTTATACGAGACCTCTGTTGCTGCATTGGCCTTCTTCGTAGGTTTGGTGAATAGAAACTGTTGTCTTTGAAGTGTTGTTTTCAGTGCCTTTATCTTCTCTTTTTGTAGACTGCTACTCGCAGGAAAGTCCTGTGAAACGTTGCTGTGGACCTTTATGAAATGGCACTCCACGTTACATCTTTTACTGATGGACATGCTTGCACCACAGATAAGACAAACACACTTATCATTTACATTTGTGAAACAAAACTCTGTTTCCCACTCTTCATTAAAACAGTATGTTTTGAGCCTTTTATTGGTATTGGTTGCCTGCCGCGGGATGCCATGGTTGCTGCCCATCTTACATCAACGCTGACTCATCAAGCTTGACAGCAGTGCAACTGTTTGATTGACAACTAATTGGAAAATAATCATTTTGTGTAAGAAGGGGATGAGGCACCTATGAGTTTGATTGGATATACATGTAAGTTGGTTTGCTGAGGGACTGATTAAATTTGACCAATCAAGTTTTCAAATTTATGAAGGATTCATTTGGTGATCTACTTGGAAATAAACTTGGGTACTGGCAGCTCGCAAGTGACATGTTGGAGACCCCTGGTCTAATGAGATCAATATCGAGCTTTTTGGTCATCAGACTAAATGTCATGTTTGGTGTTAGCCAAACACTGCACATTATAAAAAGCATACTATCCTCACTGTGAAGCATGGTGGTGGCAGCATCATGCTGTGGGGACACTTCCCTGCAACAGGCCCTGGAAGGCTTATGAGATTAAAAAGTAAAATCCTGGAGAAAAACTTGATGCAGCTGGCAAAAAGAACCTTCAGTATGACTTTCAACACCATCATCCTCTCAGAAGCTCAAAGGGAAGCTGGGTCTGCTAGGCTACAACTCATTCCTATGCAACTGGATCCTGGACTTCCTGACAGAGAGACTCCAGACAGTCCACGTTGGAAACACCATCTCCAGTGCCATCCGGCTGAGCATTGGTTGGTGCTCTACAAGGTTGTATACTCATCCCACTTCTGTTCACTCTGATGACTTACAATTGTATGGCTGTGTGCACCTCTAACACCATTATTAAGTTTGTAGGTAACACAACAGTGTTGGGTTTCAACAGCAGTGGGGATGAGTCAGTTTACAGAATGGAGATGCAATGATCAGGTGCAAGTGTAACAAGATGAAAAAGATGATTGTTGACTTCAGGAAAGCCCATGCTGTCTACACCCCACTGCACATTGATGGCTCTGCGGTGGAATTGTTCCAGAGCTCCAGATTCCTTGGTGTGCACCTGATAGGTGACCTTACTGCTTAATTAACACCATCTTCATAGAAAAGAAGGCATAGCAGCATCTCCACTTCCTTACCTTACCTTCCTTACCTACCTCCCGCCACATTCTACCGGAGCACCACTGAGAGTGTTCTAACCAGCTGCCTGGTTTAGGAACTGCAGTTTTTCTGACTGTAAGGTCCTACAATGGACAGTGCACACAGCAGAAAAGATTGTTTGGACCTCACTGTCCTCCAGTAAAGACATATTTATAAAGCAATCCATCTGCAATTGCTATAGCCTTGTGAAAGACCACTACTTCCCCTCCCATGGTCTCTTTGTCTAACTTACATCTGGCAGAAGGTACTGTAGCATCCAAACCAGTTCTGCCAGGTTCTGCAACAGCTTATTTCCCTTGGCTGTATGGACTCTGAAGTCTGCGCTGCTGCTCTGCTCTCAGATCTGCTCCTAGTAGCTTATTTATATGCAATATATCTGTTATATTTGTTATTACTGTTGCCTTTTATTATTAGTTATTATTTGCTGTATTAATTTGTTACTGTATATTTGAAATTATTATATAGTATAGTATACTATTTTATGCCAACGCTACACAGGCATACACCTCCATCTCTCTCCCTTCCCTGGGCAGGGTTGACCACAACCTTGTCCACCTCTGGCCCCTTTACAAACCTGTTGTCCTGAGGCAACCTGCAGTTGAGAAAACCCAAGATGGACAAAAGAACAAAACAAGAACAAAAAAAGAAGAAAACAGAGAAGATTCTGCAGGGGTACTTTGAGGCAACGGACTGGGATGTTCTCTGCAGTTCCCATGGGTACAATATAGACAATCTGACAGACTGTATCACAGAATACGTTAACTTCTGTGTGGACATGGTTGTTCCCAAAAAAACTGTTTGTTGCTTCCCCAACAACAAACCCTGGGTAACCAAAGACATTAAAGCAACACTCAACAAGAAGAAGAGAACTTTCAAAAACAGTGACAAAGAGGAGTTAAGATTGATACAGAGAGAGCTGAAATTTAAGACTGCAGAGGGGAAAGACTGCTACAGGAGGAAGCTGGAAAGCAAACTCCAAGTAAACAACTCCAGGGAGGTGTGGAATGGAATGAAGGACATTACTGGCCTGAAACAAAAGAGAATTATTGGGATGGATGGGGACGTTGAATGTGCAAATGACTTAAACTTGCACTTTAATAGGTTTGACTCCCCTTCGTCCCCTCCCTCTACACCTAGCTCTTCTCACCTTCTCCTTTCTCCTCCTCCCTCTCCTGACCCCACAGTCTGTCTCTCTCTGTCCCTCTCAGCAGATGACATCAGAAAGGAACTGTGTAGACTCCATCCCAGCAAAGCTGAGGGTCCCGACGGCATCAGTCCCAGGGCCCTCAGGTGCTGTGCTGCCCAGCTGTGTGGAGTGCTACATTTGATCTATAACATGAGTCTAAAACTGCAGAGAGTCCTGTCCCTCTGGAAGACATCATGTTTGGTTCCTGTCCCTAAAGAGATCCATCCATTGACCTCCAACGACTACAGGCCAGTGGCTCTAACTTCACACGTTATGAAAACACTGGAGAGACTCATACTGAAACATCTGCGTGTGCTAGTGGAGCCCTGGCTGGACCCCCTACAGTTCGCTTACCGGTCCCATATTGTCATAGAGGATGCCATCATCTACCTGCTGAACCAGGCTCATTCTCATTTGGATATTGCTGGGAACACTGTGAGGGTCATGTTTTTTGACTTCTCCAGTGCTTTTAATACAATCAGACCATCACTGCTTCGGAATAAGCTCATAGAAATGCAGGTAGACGCCCCACTTGTAGCCTGGATTATGGACTATCTAAACCACAGCATGTCCAACTGAAGAGCTGCCACTCTGAAAGCATCATGAGCAATACGGGGGCGCCGCAGGGAACTGTCTTATCACCTTTCCTCTTCACCATCTACACGTCTGACTTCAGGTACAGGTCTCAGTTATGTCAGTTGCAGAAATTCTCTGATGACTCTGCCATTGTGGCCTGTATCAAGGATGGTCAGGAGGAGGAATATAGGGTTGTGGTGGAAAGCTTTGTTGGGTGGTGCGAGCAGAATCATTTATAGTTAAACATCACAATGACAAAGATGCTGGTGGTGGACTTTATGAAGTGGGCTCCTCCTCCCACCCCTGTCATTATCAGAGGAACGGAGGTTGAAGTAGTTGAGGACTATAGGTACCTGGCAGTACACATTGACAGTAAACCTGACTGGTCCAAGAACACAGACACTGTGATCAAGAAAGGGAATAGCCACCTCTACCTAATGAGGAGGCTTAGGTCGTTTAATGTATGCAGGAAAATGTTGACAATATTTTATCACTCTGTGGTAGAGAGTGTGGTGTTTTTTGCAGCTGTGAGCTGGGGCAGTGCGGTGAAGATAGCTGATCATAATAGGCTGAACAAGCTGATTAAAAAGGCTGGTTCTGTCTTAGGCGTCAAACTAGAGGATCTGACGGAGGTGTCTGAGACGAATGTTGAAAAAGCTCCTCAGTATCATTGACAACCCCTCTCACCCCATGAACGCCTCCGTGAGGAACCATCAAAGCACACATAGCAAAAGACTCATTGCCCCCAAATGCAGAACTGAACGCCACAGGAGATCTTTCCTACCTGTGGCAATAAGGTTTTATAACTCCTCTTCGTTCTGTAGGTATCTTCTTCCGCCTTTATGGCGGTATGTTAGTCCCATCCTGTCATCACAAGCGGCTAGCTCATTTTACTCAGGCACAAGTATTAAGTCATTGTTCATAATGTACACTAATAATTTGTATTTAATAATAATCTGTTATATTTTTGTATATTGTCATATGCTTGTCATATGCTGTCGTATTTTTGTATATTTGCACAATTACTTTTTTTTAAAATCTTTATTGTACTTTTTATTTTTCTTGTTGCACTGAACATGCCAATGACATAAGAATTTCCCTCAGGATGAATAAAGTTCTTATCTTGTCTTACCTTATTGCATAGTTCTTTACCTGTCTTGCACTTGTCCTACGCTTATGTAAGTATTGCACCACAGTCCTGGGGAATGTCATTTCATGTCACATGACTTGACTGAAAACTTGCACCTTGGGAGAAGATTTTCAATAAGACAACAACTCCAAGCACAAAGCCAAAGCTACAGAGATCTCAGTCTAATTGAGTGGCTGAAAAAGGCTGTTCACTCACAATCCTCATGCAACCTGAGAGACCTTGAGTGGTTTTGCAAGATGGATGGGGAAAAAATTGCAGTGTCCACATCAAGGTTATTATAGTTAACAAAAACTAAAATAAAAACTGAAACTATTATTAAAAAAAAAATTTCGTAAACTGAAATAAAATAATTAACAAAACTGAAATGAAAAACTAAAACTAAATAAAACTATTAAAGTAGCTGGAAAGACTAACTGAAATAAAATAATAATTTACTAAAAATAATTTTAGTTTCTGAATGCATATACTTGCTGTTAGTTTTTAACCCTGTGGTGGGCTGGCGCCCTGCCGGGGTTTGTTTCCTGCCTTGCGACCTGCATTGGCTGTGATTGGCTCCAGCAGACCCCCGTGACCCTGTAGTTAGGATATAGTGGGTTGGATAATGGATGGATGGATAGTTTTTAACCCTTATAACTTTTAACTCTAAAACTGAAAGTCATCCATTATGAACCGCCCACATATAATCATCCAGCGAATGGCGGCTGGTGACAGAGGGTGGGCGTTCACACAGCATTTGCGGTGACAGAGCAAGCTGAGTAAGTACGTAAAGCCTGTGGAATAGAAAACGATTTTCGTGCTGCCTTTCTTTGCACTTGTTGTTTTTCAACATGTACTGTAATTCAAACGCCTAAAATTGGAATGTGCAGGTCAACAAAAACTTTACCATATGGACAGAAAAATCACGAGTGAGTAATGTTTCAGTGTATTTCTTAGGTGCCTGCTTTTTGTTGACAGTAATTCACCTGCCACTTCACACACGAAGTATAGAGAAAGTATAGAAATCATGAAAAAAATTCGACCTCGACATTTTGATGAATCTTGATGTTTTAGACCTCCCCGAGTCCGAAAATACCATTTTTTGGAATGATGTCTGTGTGTGTGTGTAAACACAATATCTCAAAAACACAATTGGATAGATGGATGAAATTTGGCATGTGGTTGTTACACCAGAATTGTAGATCTGTATTTACTTTTGGGCCAAATCCATTAACCGGAAGTGGTACTTTACCAGAACACATACTTGATTTTTTTTTTTTTTTTATGCAGCTTCAGAGCTTTAACTTAACTTTTATAATAATAGTTCAATATATTACTAATTTGATTTGATTTGTTGTTGATGATCCTTTAATGTACATAATGTAATCATTGTCTTGCGGTATACTCCTCAAATATCCATGACCATATCTGAGTGCACAAGGAAGTCAAGGGGAGACCACTACTGATTTTTGAAAATAAAACAGCACTGATCGAGAGACTGACTAGGTCATCATGCAAGATCAGCATATTGTTACTGACCAATCACTTTTGCTTTAAAAACGTTGTTGAACAATGAAGCGATACAAACCATGTAAAATTCCTGAGTTGGCAACGTCTCTACAGAACTACAGATAGGTAGGCGAAGAGATTCTGCCAAGTGATGAAAAGCTAAACATACTACATTTTTTTGTATTTATTCCATATTTATTAGTACTAGGGTGATTACATCTTGTCTGAAGAGGGGGCCTGAGTTGCCTCGAAAGCTTGCATATTTTAATCTTTTTAGTTAGCCAATAAAAGGTGTCATTTTGCTTGGCTTTTCTCTACATTCTATATGTATTATTAATTTATGTTTTTTAGTTCATATTCACAGCTCAAAATACCTGATATTGTAAAAACAATCCAGTAGAAGAATTATGTTTTAAAATATCTGTCCCCATTTTTTCAATGTTTCTCTCTCTCAAACAGATTTTGTTCTTAACATCAGCCATATTATACATATTGCATACCAGGGATTTTTCCTGCCCTGCATTCAAACCTGCTGGGATAGGCTCCAGGTTTCCTGCGATCCTGCTCTGGATAAACAGGTTTAGATAATGTATATATTGTTCTCAATCTTAGATGCTTTCTTATAATTTTGTGCCTGTCCATACTCCTATTACCTGCTCTTGCTCTGCTCATTATGGGTTTACTGTTCTTATGAGTGTGCTTTTCAAGTCTCACTGCCCCTAACCTTCACACTACATGCTTGGTTTTCTTTGTTTCCTTCTTTGTTTCCCTCAATACAGCTAGGTGGGGTCTGCACACTCATTCAAGCCTAAGAGTCCTGTTCTTCCTTAGCCCCCGTGACTTTCATGGCCACACCTGTCAGAACACAGTAGAATCTCTTTTCTTATTTTTTTATATCTTTTCAGGCCTGCAGGTGCAAAATTCTGTCTATAAATTGTTTCTGCTTGAGATGGAATTAGAGATCAAGATGGCTGGTAGAAAATAACAAAGTCCAGTGTCTGATATGTTTGAATGCAATATTGAAGGTATTCATTATAAGCACATTGTCGCTGAAGTGAGATATGTTCTGCGGTATAGACATTTAGAGTAAAAAAAAATCCTCAAACCTTAAAATTCACCTAGATTTCATTACAAAGTTGCCCATTCTGGGCAATAAAAGGAAATGAAAAAAGTGCCAACAATCAGCGCAGATTTGTTCAGCACAAATAATATAGCAAATATTTTAAAAATTATAAAATTGTGTAAAATTGTTCATATTCAGTGCCTGGTTTTGATTATGCTTGTTTTTATCAGACAAAAACAAAACCAAATAGTAAAGTGTGTTGTGTAGTTTAGTAAGCTTCCACTAAAATTAAACTCGTATTATATCTAAACCCGTTAAATGTACAGTTCTGTCTCATTGTGACACATAACCTAAACTGCATAGTAGCTCTTTAACCATACTATAATTACTAAAACTAAAACTGAAACTAATATATATAAAAATAAAATAGAAATGTATTTGTAAAATATAAACTAAATTAAAACTAAAAATTCATGATGAAGGAAAACTAAAACTAAACAGAATTACCAAGTAAGGTCAGAAAAAATATAGAAATAAAAACTAATATAAAAATTCATAAAATATAGTAACCTTGGTCCACATGTGTAAATCTGATAGAGACCTAACCATACTGACTTAAAGCGAGAATGGCTGCCAACGGTGCATGTACTAAATACTAACTTGAAGAGGTGAATGGTTATGTGATCTCTTATTTTGTGTTTTATGTTTTTAATTAATTTAGACAGAGAACTGTTTTCACGTTAAAATTAAAGAATACTTTTATGTTAATCAGTGTTAAAAAAGCCTATGATTCAATATTGCATAAGAATAAAAAGTGAAAACTTCTGTGGTGGGGAATACATTTTATAGGCCTTGCAATTCAAGTCTAATTAGAAAAAATATAGATAGGTCCATCTAGCATAATTCATTCTGCAAACTGGTAAATGTGATATTTAATGACATTGAAAGGAATTAAGTGAAAGGGCATTTGGGACCAGAGACAGGAACCACTTTGTAAGGGTGCAAATTGAGACATGACATTTGAGTAAGATCACTCTGAACTATTTTGGAAGTTAGGTCAAAGAACATGCCTTTTACCTCTCATATTGTATTTTTTATACAATGACATAAGCACACCGTTTTATTGTGTTATCAGATTACCTAATATGAATAGTGCCCACCTAATGTAATAAGTTCTTTCTTTTAATGGAGCATAGCAGGAAATGTCAAAGTCAATTATATACCTGAGTAATAAAGAGACAAAGGAAATTAGAAATCTTTGGGGCCCATGGAAGCAAACCCAGTATATTATAAATAAAATGTGGGTTGAAACACATTGAAAAAAGGCAAAAGAAAACATCATAAAGACATGAGTCAAAATTAGAGTGTTTAAAATGGCGGCTCATACAGTCTTAAAGGATCCTGGAATGGAGAGTTGGGTCCAAGCAGATGGACACTGGATGTGGCGTCAGAGATGTCATTTTCATCAGTCTTCCTATCTTTAGAGAGAGGAGGAGAAAAGGTATCAGTCAACAGCGCTCTCTTTCCAATGGGAAATTAAAATTATATGAGCCATTAAATTGTCCCCTATGCACACATGTGTGATAACCTGTCACCTGTAAAATCTTACCTGTCTCACTGCCCATATTGCACCCTGCATATTCAACCCTAGGGACCCCTAATGGCAGATTACTTGCTGATGGGGACTGCCTTTAATTTCCAAACACTTACTTCAACCCAGTTTTACCACCAATAGGTTGTTTCACCTAAGTGTCCTCAAGTGCTCTTAAGGGACCACAGCTATAAAAGAAATGGACAATCGAGCCTAGACAAAGACATTGAATTTTAAGCTTTTATTGCAAATTATATTTATTTACATTAAAAACTTGAACTGCATATATATGAAGAACATATGAAGAATCATAGAAGTTGGGTGCTTTAAATCTTCATTCAGTCCAGGCAAAAATACTTAAATGCTGATGGTCATTCAACTCCCAAGTGGCTTCTTTCCTTGCAGGCTATGTGGTTCATCGTGTAGTGGGTGAGGCAACGTGCTGTATCAATGTATGCTTCCAACCTCTCACTTTCTCTCAGTGTTCTCAAACAAATTAAGTATATACTGAGAGAGGGACAGAGAACTGTTTGTATAGTTTTTAGACTTCTTGTCCAAGCAGGAGAAAAACGCACACCATTACCAGAGCCTGTAAAAACTGTTGATAACAATACATTATACAGTATTTTGCACATCCAAAACCCACAACAACATGTCAAGGATACAAGATGGACAGTGCTGTGTGTGTGACTGATTTATAGAAAGACTTGCTAACAAACAGTATAATACAGAAACATACATTAAAAATAGTAGTGTACATTGTCAATTTTGATTAATGTCATAATCTGAAGTAGAATAAACTCAGGCTTGACAGACCAGCCCCGAGTTTCTGAGTTAGAAATCTGAATTAAGGGACATTCCAGTTGAAATTTCCAACTAGAAACTTGGACATTCCGACTTCTCACTTCAAATGGAATGCAGCATACATTTCAAATTCTATACCAGCCTAACCTGCAGAAACTAAAGAAAAATAAGCACAAACCCAGTTGGGAGATAGTTAAAGATGTAAACTGGAGTTCTGATCTTGTCTGATAAGAACGCATATGAATAAACATAAATCTGGATAGACCTGAAGGCTTTGTAGTATTGAATGCACTATGCACTATAGCTGCATTTAATCTTTGAAGTAATTGTGTTGTTCTATATGTTCCACACACAGAACTGTAAGTATAACCTTAAATGAATCATTGTTGTTTCAGCACAATTACTGCAGTCATTTTTTGTAGATCTCTAAACCTAGGAATATTTAAGTACTCACAGGGTAGTACTGATTAACAAGGTTTTGTATTGCATTTTTTAACCCATTATCCATATCTCTCTATTATATAAAAAAATCTTGGGACGAGACAAGACTTTTTCAGAGAGACAAGACGAGACATTTTCAGAGAGATAATTTCAAGTCCTGTGAGACGAGACTTTGTGCCAAGAGATAAATTGAAAACCTAACAGGTCCAAGCAGGGGAGGAAATTAAAGATAAACAAAAGAAGAAGAGAAGACAAAGAGTAGAAGACAAAGTAGAATGTTGTAAAAAGGTTTAAAAACATTGGAGCGTTACACATGCAGAGCAGGTTAGAGAATATGAAAGTACTAAAATTCAGAACTCTCAAAAAACTGACGTTAAAGTTTGCATTAGTGCTAACACACTGAAATTATTACTCTGTGAAGTAGCGGAACAGCAAATAAGGATCGAATATATGGACATGGATGATATGACAGAAGTAAGTAAATATTATTTGGCTTGTAGATCGTCTAATTCGTGTTGCCTTCAGGGAAAAGTAGTATTTCTTCACAATGAAGAGGAATATCCACAAATTAAAAGATTTGTTATTTGGTGAAGGTGAAATCCACAAACATTACAGGCAAAATATCCAAATCTACAGTAATCTGTTTGCATTCGCATCATTTAATGCTCAAAACATAGATTTACATGATTTACCACAATTCAGTCAGGTTTATATTTAAGATCACGGAGAAGCGATTCAACATAGAATCAAAAGAGTTAAACGATCGGACATATTAGAAATTTTACAACCAATAATGGATACAAATCCATATGACCAAAAATATCACACTTTACACGAAATGTATCTGAAAAGCACGGTCAAAGAAGTTTTCTTGGATTTCTATATGAATCTGAAAGATCACACTCGTATATACTAAACCAACATGTGACGAATTGTCAGTAATAATAGTTTTGAAAGACAACGATATCAAAGACAGAGTTGATATTCAGTTTTATCCAAAAGCACAGCACAATTTTATCACAAGCAGCAGATCCAGGAAATGACTAGCATGTAGGGCCCGCACAGGGGTTGGTGAGCAAAGTGAGTAGAGGGCAGAGCCCCTTAGTTTAAAATATGAATGACAGAATGAAGTCAACACAGCTTCTCCTGATTTTCCTCTCCCTGACTGAGACAGCTACTCTGTCTGAATGATGTGCAGTTGTGAACAGTTGAGTTGTGAGATGCCATTCTTATGGAACAACCATACCCACTTACTGACCCACTCCTATTTATAGTCCACCTACGTACTCTTGCCTTAGAGTCATTTTAAAGCTAAGAGAGACCACCCAAAAAAATCTGGACAAAGAAAATCATTGATTTCGTTAACCATTGAAACACTATGCTGGTTTTTCTTTGTGTAGTTACATTTTAATCCATTTTGATGGTATAGATGAAAATTTTGCTCATTTTTGATGAGCACAACTCCATGTAGGTTTGATTACAGAATGTCAGTTGCACATTTTACCATTTCGGAGATGTTTCACCTCTTCATCACAAGTCTTTTGGCAGAAGTGGTTCTTCTTAGAGAGTATTTCTACGGTACCTCTTGAAAAACCAACATATGAGTGGCTATAATGAAAGAATTGGACTTGGGTAATACCTACAAGCAGTTTTTATTATGCTCTTATAAATAAGAAGATTGCTACACTGTAGCCACTTAAATTGGGACTCTTCTTTAATCTGTTTTTAAAAAGCTCTGCTTCATGTCTAAAATGCATTAAATCTTGCAAGAGAAACTTGTAAGAGTGCCTTTTAATAACTTGATAGCACATGGCATTAACTTTTTTTTTTATTCTGCTTCCCTGTTCACCATATCCTGATCATTTAATGTGTTCCTTCCCTTTTTACCCCTATTTAAATGTCAACCTATGCTTGGGCCTTTCATGTTTGCTATTTTAATCACAAGGATTCCAACAAGAAATGTGTATGAAGTGGGATCAATGTCAACGTGCTCCCAGCAGGGAGTCTCAGTCAGAAGAGGCGACTTGATGAGGGTTGTGCCTCCAAGGCGGGGTGACAGATGACACTGGGTCCCAAAGGGCAGCATACCATTGCTAAGGGTGCCAGAAGGGATGTAAAGGAGCAAAGAAATTCAGACCAAAGGTAAAGCTTGTCTCGGGAATTTCAGTAAAGATCAAACAATGGTAGATTTCAGATTGGAATAAGAGGCCTGCTCTCTGAACTTCAGCATAGCTGTGACTAAAATGCGAGACACACGCTTTGAAGATCGCATAAGCCTGCAAATCAGGTAAAGCACACCACAAACACCTCTGCTGCTAAACACATTTAAATATGGAGTTAAAAAATTACAAAGCAAGCCTGTTTGAGACTCACATAGCAAACTAAAGTAGGATTGACTGTGAGCTTAAAAAAAGGGCACTTCACAGAGGAGAAATGTAAATAAACAAAAAAAGCAAGTGCTTGGTTATGGGTGAGGTTATATCATGTAGGAGAATCCTAAAGTCCTTCAAAGTACAAAAGCAATAACAACATACTATTAAAATAATCACTCTAAGAAAATGGCATGGACTCCTAATAATGAGTGAAATGTGAAACTACTGAATAGGAATATGCAATTAATTTTATTTTAAGAGAAAATTTTAATTATAGATTGAAAGATTGAAAAAGGGTCCCTTTACAATAAAATGCAATATCAGGAGGATTACTTTTTATAAAGTATTATATTCTATTTGTAATTATTTGATGGATGACACCAAAATAACTGCATTACACTTAACAGTGTAATACAACATGGCAAAAGTGGTTTGTAAGTAAAACTTATTATTATCTATCTATCCATCCATGCGGTCACCTGTCATCTGTTTCAGAGTTAAAAGCTGTTGTCTATCCGAGTAATTGTGGCATAAGGTGGAGAGTAGCACAGAACAAGGTGGCAGATTTATTATTATTATAATCATTATTTATTATTATTTCTATATATAAATAAAATCCAACATGTGTCTGTCTGTCTGTATGTCTGTTCGCTTTTCACGAGAGATCTACTTAACGGATTTAGATCAGGTTTTTATCTATAATTTGCTTTAATATTCTGGTTGATTTTGCGACTTCTCTCATCACACTAAGAATCATAGTTTGCTTGCAGGAGTGATATATTCATGCTAATCCAAGACAGAGGCTGTGGGCCGAAGGGAAGGGTGAAGCATGACGTTAGAAGTGAGGAGTCAGTCTACCTCTGCGTTTTGGTGTGTACCTTGCCTCTACTTAGCTGGTGATACTGTACCTTTTTGTTCATTGATTTTTAAAGTTTGTCCTGTTTCACTACTACGGCAGAGCTGCGGGGGATGGCTAGTTATTAATAAACGTAACATGAGACATTTTCAAAGTAATTTAGTTCAGTTCATCGCCACAAGTGGCTGGTGCCAATTCTATCAGCATTGTGCGCAAAGAAACCAATCCAGTTTTAGGTTTATTATTATGTAAATATAAGATAAGTAAAACTAAAATATAATGCTCTGAATGATGCTTGATAAGGTGAAAAAGTTTTAATACATGGAACAACCCTTTAAATGAAAGCACCTTAATGGTCAAGGCAAGGGAGCGCCATGTACTCAGTCTTTGAAAGTCTTTCACTGCTAAAGTGCTGCAAGGAATAGAAAGCTAACACTTTAATTTCTGAAGCAATGAAGGCAGAATCAAACATTAGTAAATCCAATTAGCAAATATGAAATTATAACTCTTAAGCGTCATATTGGGAAAATTCTAACTAATAGAAAAAAATCAATTTGCAGATGTAAGAAATAAGTATTTGGGTTTTGCATTACAATAATATGTTGTAATTACTTATAAGGAAATGATGAGGACAAATGAAGACTCCTGCAAAATCACCACAGACAAAAAAATGACTTATAACTGAGATTGTCAATGATCTTAAGCAACTTTTTTAAATTCAAAAAATTGAGAAAAAAATCTGTTTTTATGTATCAGGAGATTGTTTTCTCTGAGCTTTTGTTTTTTGTGATTATTGTAATACTGGACTCACAGGTCATAACAGAAAATATCCCCCTGTTATTACTAATTTGTTCTGAATGCAGAGATTTGAATGAATTATCTTGGTGTGATGATGTTTATCATTAGCAGTGAGTGGGACATGTGATACTTACATTTATTTCAAAAAGTGTTTTCATAATTGTGAAACGTGAAATTCACTGGAGATTTTTTAAAATGTTCTTAAAGGGTTTCTATGGATGATAAACAAGGAATACTGCCTTTTTCACACTTCCGTGCTACCTGTGTTCTCTTCTGCAGCTACATAAAGCATGTAATCCAATAAAATCAATTATCTTTATTCCTCTTGTTCCCATCACCATACTGGAGCACAGTATATTTTTTCAAAAATTTAACACCAGTAACGGCGCACTACACGATTACATGCAGTGAATACACTTGACTTGAGCATTCATAGTTTTCATCCTCTTTCTCTGTACATTTAGCATTCGTTTGCTCAGAGGTTGATGCTCTTGCTGCTTCCTGAGAAGCTCTTCTTTTCTCCATCCTAGCGACCCGCTTCTTCAATTCTTTCGTCAGCATCTTTTTTGCGTTACAACTGATTAAGTCAGTGTTTGTGTTGCGATTACTTAGTATGTTTTCTTTAATTTTTCACTTAAACTGGCACTTAAGTCTTCAATCTGCCCCAAGAATGATTTAAGATATGAAGAGGTTGGGGAAGTGAAGGCGAAGGTGGTAGGGATGAGAATGGCGCCCGTACACGTGCACTGCATGGCCGCCCTGCTGGCCGCTACCAAGAGTTGATTCTACAATAAAATAAAATAAAAATAAAAAGAGGAATAACCTTGGAGGTCAATCATCACCCCGAAAGCGGATAGTAGACGTCACGTAGTATGCTGTATGTGTACGAAATTCCAGGTTAATAGGTCAAACAGTTTGTGAGTTACAGGTGATTTAAAATCCTGGTCAGACAAACAAACAGCCGTAGTAGTGTATTATATATAAAGATCCTGCATATTTTCCACATGAAGACACACCAGGTTGCACCGTCATACATCTACTGTGTTTTCTCCATGTGAAAACTTCGTACACAGAGCATCGCCACTGCCAAAAACCACCATCCTACCCTCACCTTTACCTAGCAACCACCTTACCCTGGTTGAGCATATGCATACTTTTTCATTAGAGTTTTTTATTTATGTTTATGTATGAAAATACTTAAAGACAGGAACTAAATGCCTTTTATTTTTGGATGAATGGCACAAGATTAGGTAGAAGTGAAATGCAGTTTCCACAAAATATACCAAATATGTGCTGTATTAGAAACAAAGGGAGCAGTCTGGAATGCAGTAGAACCTTCCTTCTCCACTTATGTCTGTGCAGCCCCCAAATAGCCTAGCCATGCACTTATACTATCCATCTTCAATCTGAGTTATTTTACTAAAGTATAAGGAATTATTCACAATCTTTGATACATTAGTTCATTCATATTTTCTTTTGGTAACATGCCTTTAATATTAGTAATGTATGCATTCTCGTAGAAACATACAAAGTAATCTGCTGTATTGCATCTCATTAAATTAGAAGTTGGACAAGATTAAGAAGGGGCCAACTGACAGGGTTGAAGAATACTCTGAGTTTACAGTGTATTAGATCTGATAAACATCATTGAGGGCAGCATAACTGCTCAATGGATAAGGGTTCCTATTTCAGATTCCATCATGAATTCATTCTTTATTGCACGTTCTCCCAGGATTTCCCTTTCATTACTTTGGGGAACCTGGATTACTGCTACTGCCTGATGTGACAGCAAATCTTTAAATTGTTGGAGTAAGTATTGGTTTCCTGTGATAAATTTGCATACTGCTCAGTCCTGGGTTAGTTTCTAGTCTCATGCTTCTGTGACTTTGCACATGAAATATTAGCTTTATAAAATGGAAGGGATGATGAAAGTGGGACTACTTTGAACTAGTAGAGTAAAAAGCTAGCCTAACACAGAATCGTCTTATTGGGCTAAATCGGAAATATGCATTCCTGTTTTCTTGTAATGCTGTTGTGATTCCTTCAGTCACCGTTGCCCCATGCATGAGAGATTCTTAATTCACACTGATTTAGTGCCTACAGTTCAGTATATCTTTTCAAAGTACCCTATAGGGTACAGAATAACACAAGATAAGAAACTTAATATAGCTGCAATGGCATACATAAATCCCTTAGAGATCCAAAAGAAACATCACTTGTCATCATATATTTTGATTTTTCTTCCTTTTTGTGGGTGGTGAGGATGTTGCAGTGTCAACATGTAAGGTTAATATACCAGGCCACTTTCAGCTCTCAGTCAGAAGAAGCAGTGGTTTAACTTCAAGGTCCACCCATATTAGTGAGCACCCTAGTCATAACCAGGGAACCCAATGCAAAAACCTTGTATCCTTAGTCTTATTCTTTCAGTTACTGTCCACAGGCTTACACACATAAACTAAGATATGCATGCAGAGATTAAGACCGGAGTTATACTTCACGCGACGCATGCTGCAGAGGACGCTCCTGCTACGCAAGCGTTGTAGTGTTTATACTTGCGCGCGTACTTTACGTAAATCTGGAGGAATCCACCAGGTGGCAGTGCAAGATATTATCACGGTGAGAACATGTTCGGCTTCTCTGTGTTGTGAATTGCCTAAAACACCTATTGAATTCCGATTACACCTTACCGCAATATCTCTGAAAAGGATGTTTATTGATTAAATCCATAAATCCAGGGATTTGTCCATTCCAGCAAGCATTGGGCACGACTGAGAAACAATCCCTGGACAGGGTCTCCGCTCATCGCAAGGTGAATACAAGCACTCGCATTCACTAGCGTCATTTTAGCGGCACCAAATCCCCAAATCTGCATATCTTTGGAAGGAAACCGGAGCACAGTGTGGAATACAAGCAGGATATACCAGCAACATAACTCCCTGTGAGACAGCAGTGCTATCGCTCCGCCGCCGTGTCACCCCCATGTGTGTAATTATTCCCCCCATGTGTGTAATTATTAACAGTATTCATTATTTAACAAAATTATATGTAAAATGTAACATACACACTTTAATGCATTTATTCATGAAAGTGATATCAAGTACAAATCTAAAGATTCTAAATGAGCAGAGAGTTGAAATATCATACATTTAATTTTTCTGTGTGGTGATAATATTGCTGCTTGCCGCAGCTGTCAGGTCCAAGAAGCTCGCAGCGATTAAAAACTGGGATGACGTTTACAACCGTTTGCTTTAATGATAAAGTAAACTACAAGGTTAAAGTGGGCAATTTGAGATTAAAGCCGAAATTTCCACTTTAATCACAAAATACACGTTTTCACCGTGTCCTTTATTTTTTTCTCAGTGGCTCAAATACAGCGATATACATTATGTTGCTGTTGTTAAGTTGCAAAAAAAAAAAGAAAAAAAGACAGCACAAAGATGTTATGTGAGACTTTTAAAATGCATCGTGTCATTACAATCGGGAATATGCGACGCTTGAATATAAAATCACCACGAATGCATCTGTATGTCAGCATTGTGCTTCACCACATCAAACCATTCACCAAACAGCAAAGCACGCACATCGATCCCCGTAGGATCTGCATAGAGGCTTTCTGTCACATGTAGATAGTAAACAGAGACTCTGACGTCACATTCCGACTTTTAGCACACTGCGCCCCCTGACTTTTTGCTGGTACTGCAATTCACGCACGCGTCGCGTTAATTTCTGAGGACCTGCTCAGAGGACGCATGAAATGAACGCTGGGGACGCGTGGCAGCCATGATGCGGGCGCGTACGCGTTCTGAGTGTGAAGTATAAATGAGCCCTAAGATATTCATGTAGACTGACCAGTACACTGAAAGTTTAATGTAAGGCCATAACTCTCATTCCACCCCCATACTTTTATCAAAAGCCATAACATTACTTTACTGGTCAGTGTCACAATAACTTATTAAAAAGACCACAAGGTACTTAACAGCTTCTCGTTACCTGCATAGACCAAAGCACTCTTTTCAGGGAGAAGACCTCATGACCTCAGATTTGGAGGTGCTAACTCAAACTGTGACCCAAGCTTTGAATTGCTCAAAAATGGTACATCAGAAATTACAGTAATAAGATCAACAGAACAACATAATGTATAAATGGCAAAGATGTAAACTGAATACCCTCCAAACCCCCTGTCAGTCACCCAGTCATTTTCCAACCTGCTATATCCTAACACAGGGTCACAGGGATCTGCTGGCATGTTACTGAAAATCCAGAGCGGCCAGCACATAACACTGGGGCTCCTTCTACTGTACATGGCAGAAAATATAGACTTCTAAGTATCAAGACAACTTATGAAAGGAACCGCTTTTTCCTTCTGCTGCTAGAGCTCCCAGCTCCAAGGATTAATCAGTTGTTTGGCACTTATGTCTTCTTGATTTGGACTGAATTGTCCTTCTTTTGTGTTGTTTGGTACTTATGTCCTCCTTGATTTGGACGGAATTGTTCTTCTATTGTACTTTTTATTTTGCTTACAAATGTACAGAGGTGTACTAAACAACTTATGGTGTGGCAATAAAGGTACCTTATCTGTTGTGTCTTGAATGAGAAAGAAAACATACTTCACTGACTTCCACTTGCACATTAAATAGATGGGTTCAACTTCAAGTCCATGTAGACACAACTGGCAAACTCATATGACTTCTCATATAGCTTTACTAATTAAAATAGATAGTCAACTGCTCCGCAGTCAGGACCTGGACAACATCTACATTCCATCATCTCAGCATAGTATGTCCTAGGGAGGTTGAGGAATGTGATCCTGTGGTAGGTTTTAATAACTCTTTTAAAAATGACAAATACCACCATAGTCATACAAGACTTGCTCCTACCTTCCATGCATCAATAAAAAGACATGCTATCCAAGACACCACAACAATATCCAGAGCTTTTGCAGTTTCTAGGTAGATTTCATTTAGTCCAGTAGCTTTGCAACTCTAAGCTTTTAAATTACCCCAAGGTCTTTCCAAACTCATCCTACACATGGGCACTACGGTATCTATTGCCTTTTAACTTGCCAGTATCTCTCAGTGAGATCCAGTTTCCCTCCTGCTAACATAGTATATAAAGATACTTCTTCAGTGTGACAGAGTTAATTACTGCTGGTGTCCACAAACACATCCAAGGAGTGGCTGCGTGTCAAGCATTAACCAACTTATTTCAACAGTCTCTACCCCTGAGTTTTTGAACAGCATTAATTTAGACTTCTTGTCTTTGACCTCTAACCAGATACAAAAGATGCTCTTTGCAAGTGAGAGGTAAGGTCTTCCCGAACAAAGAAATCTGCAAGTTGTTCTTAGCACTCCCTCTAACCTATCTCTACCTTTTTTCAAAGTTTTCCCTGACACAGTTGACCAGCAAATGGTTTTTATCTGACAGCTCAGAATTTCTTTTTATTCACGTTTTCAGAAGATATAGCTTCAAATCAGATAATAGAATTACAAAATCAATCAATGACCCTTGGCCCAAGACACATTATGATTCTAGGTAACATACCCCTAACGATCAATAAGCTATATTAGCCATTTTACAATATCAAGATCAAAGCCTTAATATGGAATATTGTTAATATACAATTTCTTTTTTTTTTGAGAAAATTTAAGATTAATCAAATTGTTTGTGCAACAAGTATAATATTGACACATGCCAAAGGCTACTTTAGGCCTGCTACTGAAGAGAACAGGGAATAGAAGCGTCTGCTATAATTTTTTAAATCCTGTATTGCACCCTTTATCCATAGTCAGCAATCCTTAACATAATTTGTTGAAAAAGTTCCTTAGATTTACCAATTTTATGTGTTTTAATATCTAATTTTTATTAGTGTGTGCATGAATGCACCCTGGGATGGACTGGTATCTTCCTCATGGCTGTTTCCAGTCTTGTGTCCCTTGCTGATGTGTACACCATATACACCTTTTCCCACCACCCGGCCCAGAAATGGATAAAGTGTATGTAAGAATTTTGTTATTTATTGCAGTATTACAGAGGTAGCTGCAACTTACATGAATGACAAGAGCTGCCACCATCAATATCAATGACCTATTCAGACCCAGAATTGAATTGAATTAATGCACTTATTATGATTTAAGTTTCTTAGAACGCCATGGACTGCCGGAATAAGTGGTGCAGATGTCAGCAGAGAGTTGTGATATTACACCGAACCTCAGGGGTATTTCTAGTGATATCCCTAGAAATAGTCATAGGCCATTAGTTAAATACCTTAACTTCCCAGGTCAGACAAATGTGGAGTTAGGTTGGCAGTGGCTCAAATGATTGGAGGGATAGGAAGACCATAGTAAAGGAGGTATGAGATTGGCATAATAGAGGTTTAAAAGAGTGAGCTATATACATATGGGTGGTAAGGAGGTATTAGTGCTTTGTAACTACCCACTCACTGAGAGTTGTTGCTATTTTACCCCCATGTTTAACTGTTGTCTCTTGTTGTGTTTATTTCTTATATTTGTTATAATTAAGGTCCTTTTTATTTGCTTTTGTGTTGAGCACCCCTACAGTCTACACCATACATATTTACAGTAAGAATCTGTGTATATCTTTATTCCATAGAACATAGTGTTCTTGAGCAGGACATTGTGTTTTTTTGTTGCATTTTATTTATATAGTGGAAGCTCTATTAGATACACCTACTTGTTAATGCTAATAGCCTGCTCATAACAAACAGCAAATCAAGTGGATGCAACTCAATTTATATCACCGTCAGGAGGTTTAGTTGTTCTTTGACCAAACATTAAAATAGGCAAGGTCCAACTAACTTTGATCATGTTATGATTGTTGGTGCCAAATGTGGTGGTTTAAACATTGTGAAAACAAATGCCATCATTGGATTTCCTGAACTATAGAATTTACAGAATTTCTTTCAGTAAACAAAAACATCCAGTGTATGTTAGTTCTTTGGCAAAAAAACACTTTGGAATGAGAGAGGTGAAAGGATACAGGCCAGAGTTGCTTGAGCTACCAGAAGGCACAAATATTCAAATAACAACTCTTTATAAAGTGGTGTTCAATAGGACACCACTCAACATATCAAACTGTTAAGTAGATGGACAAAAGCAGTAGAAGCTAAAACCATGATGAAGCAACAGTGAAGGTATGATCACCAAAGCTGGGTAACTACAGATGGGACCTGGTCACCTGATCTAATGAATGATAGTTTTTGCTGTGAAATGCACATGGTTTGGTCAGAGTTCAACAAAGCTTTTATGAATCTATGGCTCCATCTTCCCTTTTGTCAATATGGTGGAAGTGTAATGATATAGGCATCTTATTTCCAATTGACTGTTGTTTAAATGCCCCAATCTACCCTTTTTGAAAAGGATATTTACAGCAGCATGTCATACATGTCACAAAACATGTATCATCACAAGCTGATTCCACAAATGTGACTTTAACTTCAGTTTACTCCAACAGCCTGCACAATCTCCAGGGGCCTCATGTATAAACGGTACGTACGCACAAAAATGTTGCGTAAGCCTGTTTCCACGTTCAAATTGTGATGTATAAAACCTAAACTTGGCGTAAAGCCACGCACATTTCCACAGTAGCTCATACCTTGGCGTACGCAAGTCCTGCACTCGGTTTTGCAGACTGGCGGCAACCAGCGCTACTATTCCAATGTGGTTTCCCTTTTTTTTTTAGATCCACATCACTGACGCGGCTTTATAAATACACTGTAATTTAACTGCATATTGTTTATTAGTTTAATGCATCTGATTGTAATTAACCTGTAACAATATAATGGTCCATGGAATGGTCAAACTACAGTATTCCAAATACCATAGCTGCTTTAGCATTGTTACTGTCACTGCACCTTCTTTTTCTTCTTTCAGCTGCTCCCGTTAGGGGTCACCACAGTGGATCATCTTTTTCCATATTACTCTCACTGCACCACTCAGAGCAGCTGATTGGAAAGAGAATTATCGGTATACAGCATCAAGCACACGCTGCCTCAGTCATGCTTCCTATTTGAACTGCTCTCATACGGCAAATGCTTCAAAACCTTTCCTGTATGGACCTCGTGGTTCAGAAAGAGTTTCATCCCAAGAACTATAAACACACTCAATCAGTCCATCAAGTGCTCCTTGTAGAACTGTTTGTACTTATTACTACAATCACCTCAATGTAAACTTGCACTAAAGTTATAATATTGCACAACCTGAGCCACTTTATAAAGCGCATATTTACATATAATGACAATATCATTTTTAAGATGAAATGCAGCAAAATATGTTTATTACATTATACAGATAAAACTTTAACTTCATTTAAATAATCTGTATTGTTAATAATTAAACATGTGAGGACACGGTGTCGCTGCGCTAGCAAGGATCTGGCGCTCCATTCACAGATTGTTCCTGCCTCGTGCTGTGTGCTTGCTGGGAATGGCGTGACACTGGAGGGACAGAATAATTAAACATATACTACGAAGATATTTCAGTGTTCCTTAAAAGAATCAGTGTTCTAAGCTTACAGATGGCTTAACGTCTATTACAGAGCTGATTGTGTGGCGATTGGGTATCTGGAGAAAGAAAAGGAAGGACAGGAATTGGGGGTTAGTATGTTTGAAAGAGACAGTACTGCTGCAATAAATTATTTCATCAAAGGTCACACACAATCACTGTGCCACCATGTTCCCATGTTTAATAACATGCTTTAACTCCTGTCATCATGAAAATGATATCACGTATACATCTCAGTATTTTAATTATTCAAAGAGCTGTAATATTACGACTGTAATGGATTCTGTGTCCTGTCAGAGGAAGAGAAAGCCCGGAAGCACGTAGTGATTCACACACATAGAGCACATAGAAGGTCAAATACAAAACAAGGCATTTAAAGTGCTACTTTAGTTAAGATGGGATTTGAGAAACTAGTAAATGAAACGATTTTAAGTTTATGATGTTCTACTTTAATGACAAAATAAACTACGTGATTAAAGTGGAATTTTCGAGATTAAAGTTGACATTTTGTGCTTTTTTTCCCACTGTGTGCCTATTTTTTTTTCTCTGTACCCTAATAAGCTTTCATATGAAACTCAGACGGTGGGCTACGACTTTTTCACGGTGACAACTTCTTTTTTATTTTGGGCACTGTGCGACTTTAGTAACTTGAGCTTTCGAGTTTCTCCAACACTCTATGTCATTCGATCAACTTCATTTTGTTGTTTATACCACTGTTTAAACCAAGAAATAGTACGTTTTTCCTTGCCTCCACTTGGTATTTGCTGAACTTCTTTTATTTCCCCCCGTGTTTTTGCCATTTCCTTTTCACAGAACGCTCTGTTAAGGGCTATTTATATTGATTTACATATTCAAAGAGGCGTAATTCTGGGAGGAGACAGGGCGGGATAGCAGGCGCATGCACGTGTGTTACTTTTCACGCTGACCGGGATTTATGTAGCGGAAGAACTTTTGTGCTTACGCCATGTTATAGTGTGGATTCTACGCACGGCATTATGCATGAGGCCCCAGATCTCAATTAGGTTTTGGGAAGAGGTGGAATTAATAATAATACATTTTATTTAAATAGTGTCTTTCCCATGCTCAAGGCTCTTCACAGAGTTTAAGAAAGAATGACAGGGTATATAGTATATCACATTGTACTAAACCAGATAAATAAATAAAGAAGAGTAAGATGGAGAGAGAAAAAGCCTAACAGACAACATAATTGATGGTCTAGCACACACACACAGAGGTTACATGAGCATCTTGACATAGAGGTAAACTGAAAGAAGGGTAATAAGGTCAAGTGGAGCTAAAAGCCTTCCTGAACAGATGAGTTTTGAATTGTTTTTTAAAAGAATTCATGGAGTCAGCTGATCTGATTAATTTCAGTAGGTCATTCCAGAGTTTGGGCGCTATACAACTGAAGGCCCTGTCACCCATGGAGTGTAGATTAGTAAGAGGTACAACAAGGTTGCCAGAATCAGAGGACCTTAGTGTGCGAACAGGCACATAGTGATGGAGAAGGTCACTGATGTAGTTTGGTGCAAGGTCGTTTAAGGCTTTGTAGGTTTTTAGTAGAATTTTGTATTCAATTCTGTAAGACACAGGGAGCCAGTGAAGGCGAAGCAGGATGGGTGTGATGTGTTCACTGTTGCTGGTTCAAGTAAGGACTCTTGCAGCCGAGTTTTGAGTAAGCTGTAGCTGTGATATAAGATTAGAAGGAGCACCTGCCAGTAGGGAATTACAATAATCGATGCGGGATGTGATAAAAGCATGGACAAGTTTCTCAGCGTTAGAAAAGGAGAGGAAGGAGCGAACACGTGATATGTTACAGAGGTGAAAGTAAGAAAGTTTCTTAATGTGATTTATGTGGGCGGAATAAGAAAGGGAGGAATCAAAAATGACACCAACATTCTTTGCAGTAGAGGCAGGTCTGATGAAATCACTGCCAAGATGGACTGGGAAGGAGCTCATTTTATTAAGTTGAGTTCAGTTTTGTTGCAATTTAATTGTAAAGAGTTCTGCTCCATCTAGGTTTTAATTTCACTGAGGCAAGTTGTGAGCTGAGAAAGCTCTGATGAAGTTCCACTTTTAACATTGAAATAGAGTTGAGTATCATCTGCATAAAAATGATAACCCAGTCCAAAGCTACAAATAATATGGCCAAGGGGAAGCATATAAATAAAGAAAAGCAGAGGACCGAGGACAGAGCCCTGAGGAACTCCTTGTGTGACTGGTGCTGTGCTGGACCTGTTGTTGTCAAGACTAACAAACTCTTGCCTATCAGTCAGTTAGGACTTGAACCACTGGAGAGCAGAGCCAGAGATACCCAGACTGTTCTCCATTCTGGACAGTAGAATGTCATGTCTGACAGTGTCAAATGCTGCACTGAGGTTTAACAGATAATTAATATACTGGTTTGTCCAAAGTCTGCTACCATAAGCAAATCTTTGGTTACCCATAGCAGAGCAGTTTCACAGCTGTGCTGTGTTCTGAAACCAGACTGAAAGGGTTCCACCAAATTATTAGAAGTTAAGTAGTTGGTGAGCTGGGAAGCTACAACATGCTCAAGAACATATGACAGATTGTCAGCATCGAGACCAGACTTTTTTAACATTGGGGTTACAGAAGCGATTTTAAAAGTGAACGGCACAAAGTCAGTGTCAAGGGATGAGTTTATTATTATTATTTTTGTAATAGTCGGGATTATGGCATGAAGGAAGGATTTAAGTAGTGTGGTGGGGATGGGGTCCAGTACTCAATTAGTCAGCCTCATCTTACAAAGCAGGTCATTAACAAAATCAGATGTGACTGCTGAGAACTTAGAGAAGGAGCTGGATAGAGTGGGAAAACAATGAGAGATATAAACAGATGATGTGTTTATGTTAGTTGAATTATTTAAATCTTTAATTTTGTTACAGGAAAAATGGATGAATTTCTCACAGACTTCAGTAGAAGAGGTAGTTGGGCCAGATGCGGGTTGGAGTAATTTATTAACTACAGAGAACAAAACCCTTGGGTTATCGTGGCCACTTTCTATTATTCTGCCATAATGAGTGTTCTTGGCAGCAGTTAATGCTTCTCTGTAAGCTCTTTGGCGGTCAGAGAAAGCCTGGATGTGCACAGTGAGGCCAGTCTTACGTGACATTCTCTGAAGGCGTTGGGCAGCTGCTTTCATAGATCGCAATTCTGAATTATGCCAAGGAGTTGAACGCTTAAAGGAAACCTTATGTTTTAAATAAGCTGTTTTATCTAATACTGAATGAAGGTCTGAGTTATAGTGGTCAACAAGACTATCTAGTGTTGATGGAATAGGTGAAGAGAGTAAAAGATCAGAAATGGATCCAGAAAGCATAGAGGGACTGATATTTTTAAGGTTTCTGTAAGAAATTTGTCATTTACAGGTAAGAGGAGGGAAAGGTAATGAGACAGTGAAAAGTACTGCTTTATGATCAGAGAGTCCCAAATCAGTGTTGTAAATGTTGGCAACAGATAGTCCAGATGTACAGATCAGATCCAATATATGACCACCAGAGTGGATGGGAAAATCAACATGTTGTGTCAAGTCAAAGCAGTCCAGTAAGGATAGGAATTCATTTCTCAGTTTAGATGTGGGGATGTCAATATGGATGTTGAAATCACCAAGAAGAATGACTCTCTGGGAAAAGGAACTTACGTGGGTTAATAGTTCAGTGAGATCAGATACGAAGGGTGCATTGTATTTTGGAGGACGATAAAAAACAATGAATAAGACAGGACCTCCATCCATCCATTATCCAACCTGCTATATCCTAACTTCAAGGTCACTGGAGTCTGCTGGAGCCAATCCCAGCCAACTCAGGGCGCATGGCAGGAAACAAATCCTGGGCAGGGTGCACACACACACACCCACACACCAAGCACACACTAGTGGCAATTTAGAATCGCCAATGCAACTAACCTGCATGTCTTTGGACTGTGGGAGGAAATCGGAGTACCCGGAGGAAACCCACGCAGACACGGGGAGAACATGCAAACTCCACGCAGGGAAACCCGGGTCTCCTAACTGCAAGGGAGCAGTGCTATCACTGTGCCACCGTGCCACCCAAGACAGGACCTGATTCCGTTATTAGTTTAAGAGCCAGACACTCGAAAGACAATAGACAATCAATTGTGATTCTTTTGATGTTTAAGTCCACTCTGACAATTGCTGCAAGTCCTCCACCTTCACTTGAGCTACGAGGCTCTGTGAGAAAAGTGGAATCAGGTGGTGTCGCCTCCGTGAGAGACGTAAATTCATTCGGTTTTTTGCCAGGTCTCCGTTAAACACAGCATGTCAAGTTTGGTGTCAATTATGAATTCTGACAGCACCAATGCATTGCCATTAAGAGATCTTGAATTAAACAATGCAATATTAGTTGATGAGACTTCTTTTTGCACAGAGCCATGACCAGAGTTTATTTTCACATACTGTAAATTTGGCACACTGACACTTCTATTTCCAGGGCCACAAGTAGGACAGCGTATTCCTGAGCAAATGCTGCCTGTGATCTTTTCATTCGCAGCCCAGCAGTGGCGGCAACCTGACCCGTGATGTACATATTTCAGGCGCCGCAAAATACCAGTGTCTTTTAGGATATTCCAATCAGACCATTTACTCTGGACAAACTGTTTAATACGAATGAGTTTGTCATGAGAGTATTTTAGCATTATACTGAACAATACTTATCTGATTCAGTTGTTCCCAGTCAAGGTAAAGTCCGTAAAAATTAATCCAAATCCATTCAATTTGAGTCAGCTGCATCCACGAACTATATGTACAATAAAGAGATAAAACAAGAGTAAAAAAGCGAATTTTACGAAAAGTGTTTTTAACAGCATGCATACACCAGCGTCCCCTCTTCAGTAACTACATTGACGGATTGATGGATGAGAACATGAATGCACAGACAGAAAATCCATAGAAACGGCATTATGTCCTTAAAAACCTTGCTATATCCATGCCTTGAAGAATTTAAGTTGTTCTGGAGGCAAAAGTGTACACAATCTCCCTACCTAACAAAATTGCCACTAAGTGTATATTTTTAAATGTGGGCTTGTAGATTGAGTTGTGCTATTGAGAACATTGAACAGAACGTTATTAATTGCTTTGGAGTATTGGTGGATGTGCAATAGAATGTTGGTATCAGTTAGAGTGGTTGTGGGTGATAGTGTTGAAATGTTTAGGAGCAAAGAGCATGTTGTACTGTATAATCCAGAGTCATAATAGTTTTGGTTTGTTGTACCAACATCGGGATATAAAGTTCTATGTTGACTAAACTCAAACAACAGCATTTATTTCTATAGCACATGTAGCTCAAACTGCTTTACAAAATGTCAAAGAAACAGTTAAAAGAAATAAAAAGGGGAGTCCACACTTCAGAGCTCAGATAACAACAAAGCATAGGAAGCAAGGCAGTCACAACAGTTTAAAATGAAGTACAGTATTGCTCAGGCTTGAAGAATGTAATGAATGAAGTATTTTTATGTCCCTTAAACACAAGACAAATAATAAACATTTCTGTTCATTCCTTTTTGGCAATAGACTATTAGAACTTTTATTTTGGGAGAATAAATCACCTGGAGAAAAAGAGCACAGAAAATTAAAAAAAATGCTTTTAAGGGAGTAATGGATGAGCAGGACGTTTTGCAAAAATAAAGCTTAGCAGTGTAAAATACTAGCAATTCTCAGCAGGTATACAAGTTAAACATTATAGATGCACAAGAAGCAGAAGCACATCTGGGTTTTTCTACATATTGCTATTTTGAATCTCTTCCCTCTTAATTACCAATTGATTTTAGTCCCTCTCATTTGTCTGTAACTATATGTATACTTTTACTGTTGAGGATTCCCTAATAACTGTGAGTAGAAAAATAGCAGCAAGCAGTATTCTTACTGAAAGAATATTACATTCTTGCTGTGAGGCGCCTTTCAGCCATGAGCTAAGACTGCAAAATGATGTCTAGCAAATTGTATTTGAAGTACCCTACTCTACTTTTTGAGTAGTAGATTTCCTTTTTTTCTAGTGTTATAAAAAGAGGAAAAATTAATTCTCACTGTCAAGAGTTCATGGATTTGTTCACAGCACCTGCTACACTGCAGGTAGCATACAAGCTGTGCTCACTAATGTTTTAGAAGGGGGTGCTATATCACCCTGGATTGCTTTGTCAATAACCTGCCCAGCCTGTAAGCTGAAATCTAAGATTGTCAGGATGAGTGACAGGCAGGAGATAGCTGATAATTCAAGGAAATTGGAAGTGTAAAATCTTTAAGGACCACTTGTACAGAGCAAATGCCAGGGTATCTTTCCATCACTTTGTACTTACACAGGCAACAGCATTGTTAATGGCAGCCTGTCTGTCCATCAAGCTTGCTTCTGAAGGATTTATCCCTGTTTTCTTTCTTATCTCTGGCTGCTGTAGTTATTTCTAAACCTGCTGGCGATAGAAAAAAAAAAAATGAATGTTCAATGTTGAATGCAGTCTTCTGTGGTATGTGTTATCTTTTAAAGCACAGCATCCTCTCGACCACATTGCAAACTCCTACTGATGAGTTTGAGAGTTGATAAAAATATTTTGTTAAAAAAAATCTATAAATCTGTGATATCCTCCATTAAGACCATTTTCTTTGTATATACTGTATCTGTTACACTTATATGGTTCTGTAAAATACATGCTATGCATACTGGACACTTTTTTCTAAAATCTGTCATTTTTTTAGTATTAGTTAATGTGAACATTCAACACATTTTAAAATTTAGTTTTTAATGTGAAATATTGATTTTCTGGTTTCTTTCTATTCCTTCTTTTGCTAAATGTATTACTTCTTCTGAATACAGATTTTCATTATTTTTATTCTTTTGCTTGATCATAACATAGCTCGTATGCTATATATGTAGATGAGACATAACCCACCAGAAGAATAATAATTTTTTGCAACAACTGCTTTTGAATTCTTTGTATAAAACTCTTCCTAAAAACTAAAATACTTACAAAATAGAAACTGACAACAACTTTCAACTGGAACCATTTTTGCAAGAAAACATAATTCTGTTAGTATGCAATTGACTGTGCTTTCTGTATGTATTATTAATGTAAACTCAAAATTGCTGTTTTTACTGTGCATTGGAATATATGTTCAAAACATGGATATGAGATGAAATTACAGATTAGAGTACTAAAGGGCTCTGTGAATGTACAGATAAAGATTTTTTTCATGCCTGAAAAATAGAATGTTCGAGACAGTATGTTTGGCTGTAGAGGTGATGAAGGCTATAGGGCTGAAACATTTCAAGTACAGAAGGCTACATTTTATTTCTGAATACTTCTGCACATACACTACAGTTTAACATTTCAGTAAAATGCCACCTTTAACTTTCTATTTTGCCTTGCAACGAGTTATTCTTAATGTAAGCACAATAAAATGTAATGTTTAGGTGCAGATCCTTTCCACACAACACAATGCCAATTATAATTCATTGGTGAAGTCATCGATGCAATTGGAACCAGTGACGCTCTCACGTGCATGCATGATCAGCCCAAGTCATCCTATCAAACACAATTTATTTAATTAAAAATGTGCATTGCCCCAGACCTCTTCCATCACAAAGTCACCCTTACAGCCCCATTTTGTGATAACACATTTTATATGTTGTGATAAAGGCGCTATATATGCGCCCGACCAGACAAAGACTGACAACGGAGGCACTTTAAAATCAACAAAAATGATTTTTCTTTTCTTCAGCTGAGGTCCATGTCTTTCCCGTGGCCCTCAGCCCTAACACAGTCCCAAAGCACACCAAATAACTAAAATAAAGCACACCACAACACACTCTTCTCCACCACTCCTCCCGGCAAGCATTGTCCTCCTCCTCCCGACTCAGCCTCCCAAGTGGTGGCCGCTGGCTCCTTTTATTAGGCACTTGGAAGTGCTCCAGGTGCTTGATTGCCAAGTCCCGACAGCACTTCCGGGGTTTGGAGATAATACTTCACACAAGGGGCCAGCAGCACCTGCTGCAGCTCCCCCTGGCGGCGCCAGCAGAACCCAACAGGGCTGCACCAAACTCCAACTCCCATGAAGTCCTGTGGGAGTCCGAGGCACCGCTGCAACCCAGGGAGGCTGCCATCTAACGTCTTGGGGGAGGTATTGGGTCTCCCGTGCTTGCTCCCACGGGAACATATGCTGAAGGGGCGCCACAATGCATATTTTGAGTTGTTTTACAGTTTTGTATTGTGTGAAAGTTGCTTTTGAGGTTTTTAAAATTGTTTTTCTTTATTCTTTAAAAAGTTTGTTAAAATCCCAGGATGTGTCATGTGACCACAATCATTGCATCAGTTACATCATGGTTTATTAAGTTATAAATATGGTGGTAGTTCTATTGTACATTATCACTCGGTTGTATAAACTTTATGGAAACTCTTCTGATATTTAGCTTTTCTAACCTTTTTCTGATTTTCATTACGCACCTGTACTTTGGTTGGCTGATCTTTTATCTTTTTCTCTTTGACCCTTGTTTCCTCATTACTTTGATTCTTGTACTACGTTATCACAACCTGGTTATTTGTACTTTTGTCACAACAAAACTTGAAGACTCTGTGCCCCACAACACCACCTTAACCAATCCTATGCACTTATTATAGTTAGTCAACTATTGTAAAAGACTGTTATCATGGTGAGTTAATGTATCTCAAAGTTTGAAATCAGGCCTAAGCTTTATAAAATCTGGCTATTTAACAGAAAGAAGAAGATTCGGCCATCTGAGAATGGGCATGGTGCAAGTTGTATTCTGTAAGAGTAGAGTGAATCCAAAAGAAGAAATTGCCATGTAATGCTTTTAAATATGGTTTACACCGGTGGCATTTTAAGCCCTCTTCAGCTGTGTCAGAAATAGAAGGTTTTGGTGAGCTTTCTTGATCAGAACAGTGATGTTCTTCCCATACTAATCTTTAGGGAATGGTGGTGATGATTGCATGATTGGGCAGTGTGTTTTGGGTCATTCTATTTCTGCATGATAAAGTGAGAGCAAATGAATACTGAGACATTCTATATAAGTGAATACGAAGTTGCATTATACTTCTAAAATCATTTTGTTTCAATGATGATTTGTGTGCCAGTGATAGATGTGTCCATCCATGTCTAAACAATGGCAATGACTTCCACTTTTCACTCATGATGCCTGAGCTTTTGATTGTCTACATTTATTTTCCTTTGTCCAGACTTCATATTTGTTCTTATTGACTCTCCAGTTTTTTGCCTGTGGTACTTTTCTGCCTAAGAAGGATAACTAATGTTTTCTCCTGTCTACAGACCTTGCCATATCCCATTTAATTATGCATATTTAAAAGGTCACTGCCCCAAGACACCACTTACTGTACATAGGTTATGACCCATTTGTCCAACAATAAATTTATTTTCTTTAGAATAATTATAGCATAAAATAGCTTCAACAGGATATTCAGTTTATGGCAAGAAAATAGGAAGTAATCAAGAAATAAGGACATCAAGCCATGTGAACTTTATCCTTAAACAGCTGCTATTTCTTCTACAGTTCTTCTTTATAAACTATCTGCTTTCCTTATTTTCTATCTACTTTGCAGTTCTCTTAAACTGAAAAAAAATCTGCTCTTGTAATTTTCCCTATTGGTCATACCCTAGTGTACATAAATAAGTCCAGTAGCTTGTCTCTGAACTTTCCATTTTCTAATATGGGGACCAAAACGGCAAACAGTAGTAATACATTCACAGTAGTAATTATGTTTTTATGAAGAATATGAATTTTTCTAAGGAAGCTGAATTAATAAGTGTTGTATTTAAATATGTTTAATTTTTATTCAATTATGACTGCATTTTTATTTTATATCAGATGCCACCATTGTGATGCTGCATTGTTAACTGACTATGATTTTGCTGGGGGCATGGTCCAGGTAGTCACAGTTGCTGTCGTCATTAATATGACATAAAAGACTGTCATTTTGTAAGCCATATGGATACTTAACATTTTTACATTAACATAATGTATGTGTTACTTTTTGATTCCTGGTTTTGATTCTTGCTTGTTAATCTCACTACAATTTTGTCTCTTCTATGAGTTTTGGTTGCCGCCTGTTTTTTATGCACTTTGTTGCAGGTCTCCTATTCACTCCTGTACCTTGTCAATGTCATAAAAAAAGTATTCAAAATGTGACTTTACAAGTTTATTGTACAATCTATGTATAAGCAGCCAGTCCACACAGTACAGGCACAATGAACAGCAAGCATATTGTACAAATGTTAATATTGTGGAACTCCACAAAACCTGAAAAAGGCTTCATCTTATAAACTAGAACTTAAAGTTTGAGAGTGTTTAGAAATAAAATTAGCCTGGTCCTAATCTGGTGTAGCAGGCTTTCTGGCCTACCCACCAAAAATGAGCCAAGTTAGTAAATAGATCGAGGGGAACCATAAAAACTCCTAGCTCACTACATCCAAACAAGGTTACTAAGGTTACTGAGCCCCAAAACCCCAGACACACCAAACTAAACAGTCCCAGGTACAAAATAAAGGTTTATATTGTACAAAATACTTTATATACAGGTCAATTCACAGCCTTTCAATAAACTACTCCTCCATTTTCCTCCTCCAGTGGATCACCTGACTCACTGGAGAAGGCTGGATGGCTTCCTCCGGTACTGGGGCATAGCCTTTCAGAAGCACTTTCAGGTCAGACAGAAGCCTCCTGAAACAGGGAGTCCCTCTCCCTGCAGCACTCCATGGCTGTACCCAAGGACCATGAAAGGATTGTCTCTCAGGACTACAACACCCATACTCCTTGCAGGTGTCCCTACTGGGTCCATGCCAGCTAGGCACTGCCATCTTTTGTGCTGAGGGAGCAACAGCCCTGGATGCATCAAATCCCCTACATTGTGGCATCCCAGCTGGGAAAGGGTCCAGCACAGCACTCAGAATACCTAAATGGAAACATAAACCTAAAGGTTTGAAATTCTATTCTGGCCCTTTACAGTAAATATTAGGATTAGGGTTGCAGAAATAACAAGAGCAGAACTCTAGACTTTTATTCCTTGGTCCAGGTAGAGAGAAGCCTTGGGAATTCCAAGGGGAGGGGTTGGTGGTTAAAAGGAGAGAGAGAGATTCTGATATTAGAATTAGTTGAGAAGTTGATGTCGAGAGGTCAATAGACTATATACATGTCTTCCAGATTCTGCATAAGCCAGCAAGCTGCACTTCCGCTGCTGATATCAAAATGGGTTAGCTATGGTGCTTTTCACCCGATTGCTACAAGACGTGCCAAGACTTGCAGTAAATGTTGTAAATCAAATTATTCAAACATTGTGCCAAACATCAGAAGCTAAAAAGGAGAAGGACTTCAAACTATATGTTTCAAGCTATGTCCACAGTTATGCAGGTAAGATCTGGACAGATTAAAAACGTATGTCTACTATGAATTTATATGGGACAAATATGTGATTACATTAGGCTTCTTTAAATAGAATTTCAATAATTAGTCATTAAACTATATTTAGGGACAGGTGAATATATATGTAAGCTTTTTACTGCAACAGCGCCGGACAAGTTAAATCAACCCAGGATGAGTCACCAAAAGAATGACTTGGCATTACATCGTCAATAGCTGGAGCACTTATAAAAATGGCAACTCTGCACAGTCGCATGTGCTTTTTCCAACTAATGTGGCAAAAGACAAACAATTCTTTTAAGGATACCAAGCCACCTCAAAGAGCCATTTAAACAGCAGAGAATTCATCTATTGTGGCACTCAGTGCTGATGCTACAATACATAATAACTTAAGTATGCAGACATCTTACCTTGTAAAAAAGCGAATGACTGTGTCTGAGCCAGCAAAGTGGTGAATACCAAACCACAGCTTCATTGTAAGGTTCTCAATTTGTTTCCTCAGCTGGAAGATCTCCTCTCTGAGAAACATGTTTTCATCAAGCGCTAGGTCAACAACTGGATTTTATCATCCACCTCCTCAACTAGTGTATTATCCTCCATCAGTCTTTTTCTCCTCTCCCAAATGCCCAGTCTTGAAAGTGGAAAAGAGAAATTGTTCCACTCAAACAATGCTGGCCACAGACTCGGGTATGGGGACTAACTGTAAAGCTTTCTCTCTAAATAGCGACAAACTATTTAGATTGGGTTTCTGTACTGGAAGGAACTATATGCAAACTAAGTACCTTGTTGTATTTGCTGGAAGCTCGACCTGAAGGTACACAACAATATTTAGCTGTACAGCTCTCTGTACACTGAAATTTAAACTTCTTTTTCTTGGACATTCTCACCACTAAACAAAAATAACACCTGCAGTATGGACAACAGAAGTGACTGAGCTAGCTGAGATTTCACTGGAAGTACATCAGCACTACCGTGTGCATATAGCCTGTTGGTGGAAGGAAAACAGGCTAGAGGTAGTAAAAAAGGTATAAGGCGTGGTTATGGGAAGTCATTTTTCTTTGTTATGGTCAAGTGTGCTAGGGAATCTACCCTCAAAAGTCAGGGAGGAAACATGTGCAGGTAGGGAATTAAGTGGCAGTTAGGTTTATTTATATTTTACCTATTTTACATTTTTATTCACTACTTATTTTGTTTTGTTTCTTGTTTGTTTATTTCTTTTAATAAAATCACCTTTGTTTACTTACTTTGTCTTGTTTTCTGTATGAGGATGACCAAAGGGCATTCCCAAAAGTTGGTAGGCTGTATTTGTTTGTCTGTTGTTGATATATACTGCTGTCACAAGTCTGTGAGAGACACGCAAGTAAGAATCTGTATGAATATACTGTACGAATGCCAATTAATTTTTATGTTTCATGACTTGCTTCTTACTTTCATCTTGCTGTTTTTTTTATTTTAGCCTGTGCACCTGAAATATTTTTTTTCTCAAATATCCAGCCCTCTATTTTTCTGCTTGCCTGTCTACATCAGGGCAATGGGAAGCTGGAATTTATCCCAGAAGCAGCAGGTACAAATCAGGAGTTGACCTTGCATAGGATGTCGATTTGCTGTAGGCTACACATAATCATTCAAAATTTTAGTCACCAAATGAATGGACAGCATGCCTTTAGATTATGAAATATATCCATTCATCCATCCATTTTCCAGATTTGATAAATCCAATTACAGGGTCGACGGGGACCAGAACATATGGAAGCAGAGGGCAGAAGGGAGCAACCAACTCTAGATTGTACTCTGGAGCACAGTTGCACTATTCACTGACAAAAGGTCAATTTAGCATTCTATAGAATATATCTCTATGTTATTTTAAAGTGGCATGCTAATTATTTAGAAATAAAACAGAAATTATGTTTCAAAAATGACATTAAAATAACTACTCCACCCTGGAATGATAAAGCTTCTTCTCTGTAGTTCTGTTACAGTAACTGGAGATATGGAGGAGAAAAGAGGAAAGAAAAAATGAACAAAATGCATTCTTACCACATCTGTTAATCCAAAGAAGCTTAGCTTAAGAGACCATCCTCTGTTTGTTTGTGCAGAGAAAGCACTGAACGAGAACACTGGGGGCTGGAAAGAGATATTCCATATTTAGCTGCTGAAATGTTTAATGCCTGTGCCAGCTCTCTTATTCACAGGAAAGTGGTTCCCAGGCTGACACATTTCAAGCTGTTCAAATACCCATTAGGATGTTTTGTTTCCCATCCACACTGAAAGAGGAAACAGGGACGGAAATTTATCAAGAAAGTTCTGTGATATTTAATGATCCTTGTATGCGGGAAGACCACAGACCATTCTATTCTGCCAAATACCGATCCCCTAACTTAATTTCCTGCTCAATTGCTGTTTTATAGTTCATAGTACAGTGATACCAGCTAGTAATATAGAAAACAGATTGCTGCAGAAGAAATAGCAAAGTGGATGAGACTGCAGTTCTGTAGTCAAGGGTTCTCAGTCCCCTGTGCTAGGTGCCATAGCTCATTTAATGTCCAACAAAGTACATCTTCAATGCTGACTGATAGTCTCTTTATGTCTGAGAGGTTAAATATACTCTATATTCCAGTGTTTAATATAGAAGAGATTTTTATATTATCTTCTCATCCTGTCAAAGTGGTTAGCAAAAACAGGAATGTATTGTTATTAAGTTTATACATTATAGCCATTTACACATTAGTTAAATAATAAAGGAACACACTTTCCAAATACAACAAATGGTGTTTTAACCAAAACCATTGTGGGTGAACCAAGGATAACTGGAAAACCACAAGGTTGCAGGGTGCTCTGTGTGACCCTTAACATGTCAGTCTGACCAATTAAATGCATACTTTGATACCGTATTATATTGACCTACTAGCCACGCTACCTGATAAAATAATTTAAAAATATTTGACATCTCTTGCCCTAAGTGCACATTCAATGCCTTTCCTCCGTATTCATGTGTGTCTGAACCTTTTTCGAGTGAGTTTCTGTAAAGCCTGTTTCTCAGACTGTCATTATTTTCAGGGCACCTTTCTCGCCTCCTTTCAGTGTGCCTCCTATACTTTTTTACCTCCTCGTGTGTCTCACACTTGCACTTCCTCATTCAATCGTGCCAACAAAGCCAAACTGACCAATTACACCAAGCATGTCCTGAAAAATCATACTGCTCTGAGGGACTGGACACACACACACACGGACCTTAGTGTTTTATTATATAGTAGATATATACAATTCTGTTTTAAATCTAATCATATAGAAAGGTGCTCTATAAATGATGAACAAATAAATATGTTTTTGTAAGTGAATGGGAAACAGTTAAACTTAACTAATTAGATAGAACTGATAGTCCATGACTCCATGTGCTCATTTTTGTACTTGGTTACAGTAAAGTATTACAGTATCCGCACTGCATAGGATACAAGGGACTTAGTGCAATGTCATTCTAAAACATGGGACATTCAGCAACATAGCCACTCTCACAAATCTTTTGCCAATTTTAAGAATGCTAATTAGCATTACATGTACATCTCTTGGGAATGTTGGGAGGTGACCCCATGGATCTGAAGAGAATGTACAGAAACCACAAAGCGAGTGAATAGACACGCTTCATTCAAATAATACATAGTATTTATTAAAAACCTTTTACGATAAAACATTTCCATAACTAGAAGAGAAATCCTGCTAAAATTACATTATATCTACTTAATATGCCCAAGAATGGTGCAAAATGAAAAGCAGGCAGTGCATGAGGCAGATGAGAGTCCATGGAGCCATATGGAAGGAGCTGTTCTAGATTAAAGCAGTGGCAGCAGCATTGGAGTGCAACTAGGGAAGAAAACTCTCAGTTGTGACTGTAGAATAGCCCATTGAGAGTGAAATTCCTTGCTTTCAATGCAAAACAACTTAAAAAAAATGCTTGTAGTGAGTTTCACGTGCAAAACTGTTTTAGGGGTAATTTTGTGAAACTGTACGCAAAATGAAACTCAGCTGCTTTACTCATCACTAGTGATATGATAGTATCTACATTCAATAATACAACTGACAACACGGGATTAGTAGGTCCTTCTGCTTTATTGGTCCATCACATAGCACATAGCTAGTTAACTAGTAAAGCTAGTTAATATGACAAAGTTAACTAGCACAGACGCATCTTTTTACAGCAGCCTAACATTATATCACACAGAGTGTTTCAAAATAACACTGTACGGACTGGAGAGAAATGAAGGGGATAAAAGGGAATGACTACTTTGGTTTGGAAAATAACCAGGGAGTGGACTGAACCAAAAATGGCTTAGCGGGAACAAAAAAAGTTGTTAGTTTAAATACTGAAAAGTTAAAAGAAAAAAATTAATGAGACTCAAAAATATGTAATGAAAAAACAAATGCTAAGCCAAAGATTCTAATACTGATGAGAATTTCCTCTAACAACAACAACAACATTTATTTCTATAGCACATTTTCATACAAACAATGTAGTTCAAAGTGCTTTACATGATGAAGAAAGAGAAAAAAGACAAAATAAATAATTAAAATTAGGGAACACTAATTAACACAGAATAAAAGTAAGGTCCGAAGGCCAGGGAGGACAGAAAAAACAAAAAAAAACTCCAGACGGCTGGAGGAAAAAAATAAAATCTGCAGGCACTCTACCTAACATAAATGACCTCAATCTGTCCTCATTGTATTCAGGGTTTATATAGAAGAATTTGATGATGATGGTCATGTGGACTTCTGGCCTTTAATCCATCAATGTAGGGACATCACGGTGCTTTGATTAGGCGGTGGTGGCGCAGATCGCCACCACAGAAAACTGGAAACAGAACAGAAGAGAAACACTAACACAATAGTTGATTACATCTGTGGTTTTCAATCATAGTTGATTACATCAAATGACTACATCTTGCCTGAAGAAGGGGCCTGAGTTCCCTCAAAAGCTTGCGTATTGTAATCTTTCTAGTTACCCAATAAAAGATGTCATTTTGCTTAACTATTCTCTACCACTAATACAAAATTAAAGATTTTTCTCACAAAACTGATCCAAAACTGAGTTGCTGACTGCTGTACCCAAAATCGTTTATAGACATAACCTAATCTGTCACATGACTTCCACATCTCATAACTAAAGGCCATAGTAACTTGTAAACAATATGGCTGTAGGAATTAATTAAAAAAGGCCCAAACTATATCCAAACATATAGTGAAATGACTCCAGGGAAGCAAACAGTAATCACAGATCATTGTAAAATAATAGTTGCCACATTAGTAGCTGTATTGCGTGTAGAACGTACTTGAATGTCCAAGCCACATGCAAATTGTTACTCTCCTCTAACATGGTATGCAAGAATATAGTAAACATTACAGCAGATAGATTTTTTTGTTTTTCTGATTTTTGTAATTAAACAAACAAATCTCATTAAATACCTAGAATGGGCATCACTGAAATTTCCCAGTCTCTGTGTATGAAACCATTCAAGTTTGTGCTCCAGAATGCGTACATACTGCACAATTTGTTTAAAAACAGTGTAGGTTTCTGTGTCTTTAGTTGTATCCTCTAATTATGAATTTGCCATACTTGATGATGTTAACAGCAAATACCAAACAAAGTAGTTAATGCTATAGTGTCATATAATCAGCTAACTGACCAAATGAAGGGGCCTAGCTGCCTCAAAAAGCTTGCATTCGTAATATATTTAATTAGCCAATAAAATGTGTCATTTCAACCTACTTTCTCCTGTATCAATCTATGGCTAACACGGAAAACACTCTACTGCTACAAATTAAAGATGGAAAGTTGATTAAATGTACTAAACTGAAAAAATATTTTTTCTAATTCCACAGTGGCCTAAATACACTCCATTTTTTAATTCCAGAAGCACTTTGGAATGTGTGCTGGGATGTCTGAGATTAATTTTTATTTTAGCACTTTATTCTTTACTGTTTTATGTAAAATGTAATAATTTGTCATATGTACTTAAGCGTTTCTTTATTAGTGTTTCCTTATGTAAGGAACACCAAAATAAGTCAACAGCTGACCAAATGGATGTACTATTGCAAGTATTCATCAAAGGTTGTTGGAAATGTTTAAAGAGAGTAATGTACCTTTATAGATGAGATTACATTTTTTAGAACTGTATTTGTCCCCAGGGAAATTTGGATGCAATACTTTTTAACAAATCCACCATCTTGCTACCATACCATCAGAGATAGAATTGCAGAGTTCAGCGATTAAAGTGGCAAATTCTTGCATGCTGAAGGAAATAATACTATCTGTATGGATACACTACACAAAGATAAAAAAATCGGTTTATATTTTGAAATTTTAGTATTACATTTTAGATGGGGGATCTCATAGCATTTAATACAAAATGACTAATTATTTAATTCAAATTAGCGGTTTACAACTGTAATACTACATTTTTCTTTATGTCACTATATCTGGACAATACTGTTATGAGTTGTATTCACATGTGCATGTTAACTGTGGCACACAGGGGCTCAGCAGATAGAATTGCTAGCCAAGCATTGGATTAGATAGCCAAAGACAACTGGAGGCTTGTATAGTCAGCTTAAACACAGGATAGCGTATTTCTGTCCTCTATCAGCACAAATCTTCTTTCCTTATTGGGAGAATGAGAACGGCATGTAAGCACTATGATATTTCTGTATTTTGTGGAGGAGGAATTCAGCCCTTGTTTGGAGACAGAAAGGACCAGCAAGTTGAAGAAGAACAGTATAAAAGGCTTGGACAGCAGCCAGACCCTTGGAGGCGGTATCGACAAAGTTCGAAGAAAAACTTCCCAGCGTGGTGACGAGAAAATAGCTGACTGTGTTGATCCAGATTTCCCACCTGGATTAAGTCTGTCCATATGCCTCCCCGTCTGTAACTGCATTAACCGTCAGTAAATATAAGCTAAAAGATATTTTTTCTCATGTGATTCTTGTACCGCCGTAATCATGATGGGAGGGATATCGCCTTTTCTGGTATATTACGATATTGTTTAATTATTTAATATGCCACAATTTCAAAAGAACACATTTCCAAGAGAGCTAATGCCTCTTCAGGAAACAACATGCTCTCTATCAGAGTGGAGCTTTCACATACTGTATTTACAAACAAAAAATCATGTGCATTCAAACTCAGAGCCTACAACAATTAAATTTTATGAGCAGTAATACATTTTGTGCAATATCAATTTAATAAACAGAAGCAAACTTTAACAATAAGCTGAAATTAAAATAAGTTAACATAATGATACCAATATAGGTGGATTATGATACCAAGACAGGTGGATTACCAGATTGGAATCCATTATATCATTGCAGAAGGACTTGGATAGCATACAGGCTTGGACAGCTTTGTGGCAGATGAAATTTAATGTCAGTAAATGAAAAGTATTACACGTAAAAATGTTAGGTTTGAATACACAATGGGTGGTCGGAAAATCGAGAGTACACCTTATGAGAAGGATTTAGGAGTCATAGTGGAGTCTAAGCTATCAACTTCCCGACAGTGTTAAGAAGCCATTAAGAAGACAAACAGAATGTTAGGTTATATAGTACAATGTGTGAAATACAAATCAATGGAGGTTCTGCTCAAGCTTTATAATGCACTGGTGAAGCCTCATCTGGAGTACTATGTGCAGTTTTGGTCACCAGGCTACAAAAAGGATATAGCAGCGCTAGAAAAGGTGCAGAGGAGAGAAACTAGGCTAATTCCAGGCTTACAGGGGATGAATTATCAGGAAAGATTGAAAGAGCTGAGCCTATACATTTTAAGCAAAAGAAGATTAAGAGGTGACATGATTAAAGTGTTTAAAATTATGAAGGGAATTAGTACAGTGGATTGAGACTGTTGTTTTAAAATAAGTTCATCAAGAACACATGGACACAGTTGGAAACTTAAGGGTAAATTTTGCACAAACATTAAGAAGTTTTTCTTTACACAAAGAACAATAGACACTTGGAATAAGCTACCAAGTAGTGTGGTAGACGGTAAGACTCCAGGGACTTTCAAAACTCAACTTGATGTTTTCTGGAAGAAATAAGTGGATAGGACTGGTGAGCTTTGTAGGGCTGAATGGCCTGTTCTTGTCTAGATTGTTCTAATGTTCTAAAAGCAGCAGGCAAATTGAGGAGAGCAAAACTAAAACTCCAATGCATTTGAGTGTAACAGCGTTGCAGATGAAAGTCAAGAACTCTAAACATTTCAGAATATTTTAAGAAATAAGGCTTTACATTGTAGCAGGGTGCATGATTAGACATGGCAAAAGCCAATTGCTTGGGGCACCAACCGGGCAAAACTCTGTTTTAATTCCAACTAAAATAAAAAAATTTGTGAAAAATATGTGCTTGTAGGCACACTCTGCTAGGGACAATTCCCTTTAACTAGTGCTCTACCCAGTTGCACTTTTTCTGCTTTTCTAAGTATTTGCTATCGTGATCAGATCTGAAATAAGACTCCACCTTCCTGGATCGTTTTCCTTTTATACCAGGCAGACCAGAAGTAGCGGGGCCTCCTTGGCTTCATTGCCTTCAAGGCATGGTTTCTTGAGGCTGTGAGGGAAAATGAAAACTCGACTGTTGGTGGCAGCATCCAGGGGTGGTAGCACATTCCTTAAGTGAGCCTGGAAGGCAACTCTCTGGGTGTGACAATGTTTACAAATAGATTAGCCTTTAAAGAAAAAAGTACAAAGTTAATCCAAAGAAACTAAATATCACAGCAAACAGTAGCATTAAAAGAGAACAACATTTTTAAGGCAAGCTCAAGAACATCCTATTATTTGAAGCACATAATCACCAAGATGCAAAGCACTGGTTTTGAGTTTAAACATAATTCTCAGAAAAATGTTTTAATCAGAGAATGAAACATACTTGGCTATTCAAAGCAAGACAAGATTCTTTTATTTTCTTTTATTAAAAAGTAGGTACACAATTATCTGTTTTACTGCAGCAAAAGTAGAATGAAACTGCCTTCCTCACACATTGGTTACTTCTGTGTTAGCGCCCTGGTTGCACTCTTGGATGAAGAGCCACCAAAAAGGTCATTCTTCTTTCATTTGCATTGTTCCACAAAAATGAGAGAGCCAAATATTTTAGATTTATCTCTCATATAAAGGTTTACACAGGGTAAATTATGCTTATACTTGTGTAATCTGTGTCTGCTGTTTTTTTTCCAAAGAAAATCTGGCTCCTGAGCAACACTTTCTGGAAGCTTTTATCTCTTCGTTGAGTTTTCCTTGCCTTTAGCACTCAAACATTACTTTGGATTTTTCCTTGGAGTTAGAGGTATGCCCAAGGCTAGAAAATGGTGCAGCTGCATGGAAAAGTAAGCCAAAGTAAATCCAAAAAAGTTAAAAACTAAAGCTGGTATAATCTGTGTGTTGGCATGTAGCACTTTTCATTTAGATAATGTTTCTTGTCAGCCTTGCTCCTTTTCCTGTGTAATAAATATACTTACTAAAAGCTTTCCTGCTTTAACTACTTCTAATATATGTGTTTTAAAATCTCTTCCCCTTTCATTTCAGGAAAGATAAAAATAGAGAAAAGCAATTTGAAAACATGTTAAGTATACAAAAGTGCCAATGTGAATTTTGTGACTATCTGGAAGAACAGTAAGGCACAATTGAGTTCTCAGTTAAGCTTATACTAAGAGCACAACAGTCATTACACTCAAAAAGCTACTGTGACAACTGAATTTTGTATTCCAGAAATTCACTGGACCCTGGATATTGATTTTTTTTTTTTCCAACTACTATATTTTCCTTATATTGTGTTTTAAATGTTATTTTCCACACTCAATTATTGTAGCATTTATTATTAATATCCAGGAATTACGGCATAGTAATTAGGTACCTTTTGTCATGCATGTGCATCTTTGGACCACTCTTCTGGTTTATCTGAGGTATGTACTACTGCTCCAGGTTGAGAAGGGGCACTGACGCTAAGCTTCTCCTCACTTATTCTCTCCACATCAAAGACAAGATACCCAGTGAGGACAACTGATTTTCGCCCGTTCTGGTCCTCGATCTATAAATCCTACCGCTGATGAAAATAAGTGTTTAGCCTTCTACCGAACCTATCGCTTCCTTCTATTATGTAGCCTGATGGCAATCTAATTTTGGAAAAGTTCCTTTCTGTTGGCGGCCCTAATTTTCATTGAATTTGCATACCATTTTGTTGGAATTAAACAAGGATGACTGGGTTGGCACCCCAACATTTCCCAGTGGTGACGTGCAGTTCCTTTCTTGACCACCTCACTCTCCTGCCTCACAACTTCAGAATCCTAGGAGCAAATTCCAACTTGTGCATTGTCCACACTGATTTTGTACATTTTTTCTCAGGTTTTCTTGAAATACTGTTGGCTTTCTCCCACATCAAAAAGCTATTTGGTTTAGATTGATAGTTTGCTCTAAATTGAAATGTTACTGTATGGGTGGTTATGGGTATGTGCAAGCACATGCCTTCAGATGAACTACTGCCCCATTCATGCCTTTGTTTTGCTTTATTCCTGTCAGTGTTTTCTCTCAATGCATGCCAACGCCAAAAAATAAAATGACAAGGATAAAAGATCAAAAGATAGAGATAGAGTCATGGTGAGGAGAAAGATAAAAGGTCAGTACTGAGCTAATTATCAAAGTCAAAACAGAAAACAAAGTCAAAAAATACAAGGCAACAATTAAAATACTGTCATAGTTTCGATTCCCTACCTAACACAGATGATTAGACTTGTTAATTTTTTTTAGGTCAAAACTAGGACACCATGACACCATCGTTTATAGTCCTCATGATGATGTCTCCACATAACAAGAAGTGTATTTGACCAGCAACAGTTGTTGTCATTAATAAATGTGGCTGTGCCCATTAACTGAGTCACACAATGATGGTACCCATGAATGAGTCGCGCAATCATCTGACAACCTGTCACAAAAACTCCATGGCGCACTCCAACTCACCTTTATTCAAGTCTTAAAATGGCAAAATGTATTATTTTAGTGCAAAGTTTAAATTAATTAAATCAATAGAGAGGAATTAACAAATAAAAACTTTAATTATTTTAAAGACAGATTAAATAAAGCACCACAATAAATATGTTTGTATACAATACAGAAAATCAATAATAGCATAAAGTAAAATTTAAAAATCTAAATAAATAAAAATGCAAATAAATGTAAGCTGCATATGGTAATAAAAATAAAATGAACATTGTATTATTTAAAAAATAAAAACTGCACATAATAGAAAGTTTAAAAACAAACAAAAAAAATTTAAAGGTATTACTATAACTTTCAAAATTGCTGTTTATGGGATTTGGCTACAGCAAATGCAGCCACTATGTCCTGAAGGTCCAAAGACCTTCAAACAGTGCATACTACAGAAGATAGAGCTCAGGATGAAAGTCTCTCCCGTCACGTAGTAGAATCCAAATACTGTAAGATTTAAAACAGCTTTAATGATGGAAACTTCTCTTGTCAGAGGCAAAAGTAATAGGAACAGTCAGGACTGCTGAGGGACTACATTTTGATTTCTGTTACCCACTCACTCTGTGGCTGAATTGGTGCTGCTGATTCTGGCTGTGTACTGAACATAAGAACATAGGAAATACGACATACAAGAAGATACCGTTCAGTCCATCAAGCCCATTTGGTTGCCAAATTATCTAAACAGATCGAGTCAATCCAAATTTTGCTTCCAGTCATGTAAATGCTTTTCATGATTTCTGAAATTGACTCTGATTACATTTAATGTTACTAAAAAAGTAATGTGCATCACACACACAGATATTCTTGTAACAGAGATTGGGGCCCACCAACTGTGTCATTGCAGTGTGTCAATGCTATGCTTTACAAGGAATTCTTGTGGATTTGTGGATGTGACGAGTACCTATGTAAACGGTTGTCCTCGAGGCTCCAGGCAATTGCCTGCCTTGCCTATTCTGTTATTGTGCTTCTGACCCTGTGCATAGTTGGTTCTTGCCTTAAACTTAATCTTTTACTCTTAATCAATGTAACTGAATAATGAGTTAAGGAAAAATGAATGACTTTTGTATTAATGTCTAGAAATAGGCTGATATATTCACTAGCTCTTTTGCTGAAATTTGTGTTACATCTTGTGCCTTTGTGTTTTCTGGTATTGGGTTTTTCTCTCAAGAATTAAATGCAGCTTTAGCACTTCTCACATTGTTTAATGGACATTTGTGCCTATGAAGTTATTATTGCACAGACATATCTAGAAATACAAAGAAAGCAAAACTAATGTTTGTTTTGTACACATTGTTCAGATAGATTATTTTCAGCACAGCAGATGTTACATACACTTAACTATTTATTGAACATATTCGGATTACACACAGCAAAGTTCTGTGATTTATGAAAAGGTGTAAAACAGTGATTTATTTGCGCTAGAACTCTTAATGTCTTTAAAATTGGTTTTTGATATTTAGATGTGAATGCTGTAGTCCCCTTCTTTTATTAATAACAAGGGCATGTGTTTTGACCTATACCACTGATCATAAAAGTGCCATCTCTTTTTAAATGCTTATACACTGTTGTGCACATGAAATTCAGGAGTATATCAATATGTCATGCAGTAAGGCACAAGTTACGTATCACTTGACTGCCCTTAGAGAGGGGTGTAGTAGATGTGTCCTTCACAAACAGAGGTCAAATCAGCCCAAAATGTGAGTATAACATGCTCTTTTTCATGTCTCATGTTTGGATAAAAAAGGTTTTTGTGATATAACTGTTCTTTTTCAGTGTCCAAATAAGGGTGTTCAGTGTCAGTTTGGTGGATGACAACTGAGTGTTCATAATAGCCATCTTCCTGTAGTCTGATAGTTCCTCCTTTGTGTAGCTGTGAAAATGGCTTGGTTGATTCGATATTTCTTTCTTTTTTCAGTATGCTTCTTCCTGTCTTTACTATTTGTGTCAACTGTTTTGTGCTGCCAGCTTCTGGTTTCCACTTTAGAAGATTAAATGTTAGTAGTCACTCATTAACTCTTGTACTGGTGACTTGACAGACTTAAATGGGGTTTGATTATAGTTTCAGAGAACAAAGTAAGGATGCCATGGGTCCTCTCTGGCCTTTTTCATAAGTAACCTTGCAATCTGAACATATTATAGGTGCCGAACCAATGGATTCTTGCTCTTTACATTATTCTTTTAGATAGCTCACTGACATTCAAAATACCATTTGCTGTTGCTGTACTAGCAGCTTAACTTTGGCAGGCTCGTAGTTTTTATAGGCTCCCCTGCAGCTGGCTCTGAAGCTGCTCATTTACATGATGAAACACCTTGTAATTCTGTCGCCAGGCAGTTACACAGCCCTTCCTTTGAAGTTGCTGTCCCCGATGACAACTTTCAGTTTCTTGCAATGTCACACAAGCCTTTTGAAAAGGCATGGTAGTTTTCTCTTTCCCCATGGTTTTGTGGCACTGTGCTTGAGCACAGTCTTGAGCACTGTGTTTGTATTTATTTATTTACTTTGTTCGCTGATGTCTTTATACAAGGCAACTTAAAATATTTGAAATACAATTGGTTACATTTCTTTTGTTTTCCCAGTTGGGGCACAGGCAGGTGAAAAGACTTGCTCATAGTCACACAGTGTCAGTTGTGAGATTTGAATCTACAACATTCTGGGTTTGAAGTCCAAAGCCTTAAGTACTACACCACAAAGGGAGAGAGACAGGGATGCTGAGTGCTACACTGTCATATGGTGTTTAATGCTGCAGTTCAGTGTGGTTATATATCCATTATATATGAACAGGCAAACCTTCTTGCATGCAATTGCAGATTAATCAGTTTTTGGCCTTCTTCCAGAATGGATCCTACAATCCAGCTTTGAGACTCTCCATCCTCAGTGGTTGCTCTGTAACATCTTTTCTTTTACTTGCACAGTCTCACTGCATACCCTGACTCACACTGGTTACCTAGGGTTAGTGGCATCTCAATCTGACACAACTTTTTCCCAGCTCAATGAGCCCAAAGCGCAAAAACTCGGGCCAATACATCTTAGTAGATGGTGAAATGATGGTGGAGCTGCAGAGGTAGCAGTCTCTCAGCTATCCTGTTTCCTGTACCAATACTGCGAACAGCATTCTAGATCCAGGATCTCAACCTCAAGACACTCCAGTTACTCCTCAAAAGATCTCAGTACTTTGTTAAGTCGGAGTGTAGGACTTTTCTTCATCTCACTACTGATACTAACGTGGCATCAAACCAGTGCTTGCTCTTTACATCACTCATTAAGATAGATTGCTTTGTCCTTTTCTTATATACTTTAAATTGATAGATTCCTCTACAATGCATAATACTATATTAAATACAGTTTATTCCCCTATTTGAGGAGAGTGATTACTTTCATCTTGTTCATGGCACATAATGTACCATTGGTTCGGAAAATCATCAATAAAACACAAATCTCTGGCAAGCATTATATACAGTAAGTTATTATTTAATCATGTTATTTCTAGAAATTGATTACATCTCTTTAATTGATCTTAAATCCCAGTCTGAACAATGCCTGATGTTTGTTGCACTGTTTTTTTTTTTTGTTTTTTTTTTTGCCAAATGTTAAATTCATGAATTATTTCAAATAAAAACAAACATGTTTAACAGTTTGGCACCTTGATAGTGCAGTAGTTAGCCCTGCTTTTTCATGGATTCATTATCCTTAATTCAAAATACTGTACCTGATCATTGTGTGTGTTTAGTTTACATTTTCTCCCTATGTTTTCAGAGATTCTCCTCCCACATCCTCAAAGATAAGGATGTAAGCTGGCACCATAGTGGTGTGTGTGTGTGTGTTTTAGTGGGTCCTGCATTGAACTGGTTTCCTGTCTATGGCAAGCTCTTACCTTGCATCATATTTGCTCTAGATAGAGTATAATTAGATTAAAAGGTGTCAGAATGTTATTTTTTATTAGATTACAATGTAGCTGCATTTAATTAAAGTTCTATTTAAAGCTTATAAAAATCAAAACACCATAGGTCCACATGACCACCATCATCTAATTCTTCCACATGAAGCCTGAAAGTCATGAGGACTGATTTAGATTGTTTATGTTAAGTAGAATGCCTAGTGGGGGCTGGGAGGTCCTGTGGCCTTGAAACCCCTGCAGATTTTTTTTTTTTTTTTCTTCAGCCGTCTGGAGTTTTGTTGTTGTTGTTGTTTTTTCTGTCCTCCCTGGCCATCAGACCTTACATTTATTCTATGTTAATTAGAATTGCCTAATTTTATTTTTATATTTTTTCTTTTTTTCTATCTTCATCCTGTAAAGCACTTTGAGCTACATCATTTGTATGACAACGTGGTATATGAATAAATGTTGTTGTAGTTGTTGTTATAAATCTTGTTTCATTTCTTTAAATTTGTTTATACAGTAGAACCATTTCTAAACAGTCAGAAAACTGTATGCTTAACCCATGTTTATGCTGTAAATGGGTCTTTCAGTCCCTGCTAGCTATGGGACCTATTCTAAACAACAACCAAAACTGACTCAATTAACACGCTGCATCTCAGATATAGCAAGAACTTTCTATCTCATATCAGCTTACATGGGGGTTAAAAGGCTATACTATTGTCTATGGCTGTGAATGAAAATTATATTCTAGTAGCTATTCTTCTATAGGAGTCGAGCAAACACTATATGAATTTAAATTTAAGCATTAACTTTCTAAGATTGGCTCTTACATTCACAAATATTTTAATTAATCTTGTAATAAATTTATTTTTGAAGTAATTGTTAAGGCAAAAAATGCACCTCTTTTTAACAAAAGTATCATTTTTTGCTTTTCTCATAGTTTAACTGTTTATATGCTGTATTTAAGCACATTTTTGTTTGCTCATCTTTGTACATTTGCATTTGATTAACCTTTTACACTTTCTTATGTTAAAGCAATACTGTTTCATTTCTGCATCTTGTACTTATTTAACTGCTGACACAAACCTGAACTAAAGTGTATATCAAATTAAAATTAGGTACTCCTAGAAATTTAATAAAGTTCAAAATGAACTTTGTTTTCTTATATTGCACCAATCTGAATGACAGGTAACATCTTTAAATGCAGGCCTTCTGGATATTTGCAGATATTAATTCATTCTGCTTTCTTGAATACTCTATTTTCTTTGAGCCCTCATTACTGTTTTCAGTAATTCAGTTCAAGCATTCCAATTTAAATGGAAGATTTCTTTGTACTACATGACCATTTCAATATTTAACTTTATTTAAAAATGAGGAGTTTGGTTATATATATTTATAAAGAAAGAAAGTGAGAGAGAATTACTGAATTACTGCTAGGAGGTGTTCTTGAGCAGAGCCAAAATCCAAACTGACACCCAGATGCAACAAAAACCTTATAATAAAGTGATCTGTCAAACAGAAAACATTTCAGGAAGGTCTAAGGGTTCAAGAATACACATAAAAGGAAAAGATCAAACACTAAGCCATTCAGGGGCTTGACTAAACAATTTAGCTCTGTACGTCCCTACTATTTACCTCCTTTCTCCTTTAATGATTGGGTATCCTCCTTAACCTTCTTGCTAGCCTCTTCAGAAGCACCACTGGGTCATCCAAACACTCTTTAGAAGAGTGTGCCATTGTCTCTCTTACTGGTCCCAGCCTCTTAAAAGGACAGGTAGACCAGCCCCAGAGAGCCCTGATCTCACCCGTAAATTGGAAATCTTATTTCTGTAATCTCTATTACATGTAAAACTTCCTGCCACATAGATGAATGACTTGCCCAGTTCCATAATTCATACTTGGACTAATGCAGTCCAGCTGGTTGGGGGCTGGGTAGTGGTAGATCAATGATATATCTATTTTTCCTTATCACTGTCAACTTTTTCTGTCTCATCATCACCCTTTTGTTTGGCAGAGACCCTCTCTGTGGTTCATGCGTCTGGTTAGTTCTTGACTGAGAAACAGTCTTTTACGTAGTTCAGCTTTTAGGAAGGTTTATAGCGAGTAGGTGGGGGTACAGTGGGTGGGTCTTTTATACAAATAAATGCTTCTGTTTATTATATTATTATTCCACCACTTTTTGGCCAATAAAAATATTGAGAACAACAACAAAAAAAAGATATATTGAGAACAAAAACAAGTAATATTAGTTATGCACTAATTAAGTGTAAGGGCATGATTCATTTGAAACTGTGATGACGGCTCAACTGCAGTCTAAAATTTTAAAGGAATCTATCTATCCATTTTCTAAATGTGTTTATTTTGTTGCAGAGTTATAGGGTGTCGAAGTCTATCCTAAGAGAGTCAGGAACCAGTCGGAGATGGGATATACACACTGTAAGTGCCAGGCATGATTATCCGGCATCCCACCTGGAAAAAAAGGGAAGCCATTACTGAGAAGGAAGGCCGGAATGGAAGGATTGTTTGGCATCCTATCCATGATGGGTATGGGACCCTTATACAGGCAGGAACTCAAAACAAAGTAGCAATGAGAGAAGGCTCCTATTTCGGAATATGTTTATTCTCAATCTGCTAGAGGGCAGCATCTCAGGGCCTCAGTAACAATGTGGACAACTGCAGGGCAAGTTGTAGTGCTATGAATCAGTCCTGCTGGATCCCATCAGTGCCGCCAGGGGGTGCTAAAGGTATTTATGATCCCTGTTTTTTGGGTGTTCCGCTTGACTCGGGAGTGCTTCCGGGTTCGACATAAAAGGAAACTGTCCTCAGAGTCAGGACGAAGGCAGGCTCTGTCCACTAGAAGGGAGTTGAATGGAGAAGGAAGAGAAGGAATGAAAAAAAATTGATTTGTCATGTAACCTTTTGGAGAACACCTTTGTGAGGTATTTGATAATAAAAATGATCCAATTTGTTTCCAGGGTTTGGGGCTCAGTGGTGCCCCCTATCTGTCACAATACATTTACATACACTCACAACCACACAGGGCTAGAGTTTATTGTTAATAGTCAGTTTAACATGTTGGTTTTTGAGTGTGGAGATTAAACTAGAGAATTCCTCCCCTTTGGGGTGATTCTAAAAATCTCCTAAACCAAAATCAGTTGTCAGATGAAACGTTTTACAACCCCTGCAGTGGCTAAGATGAAGGGGAATCACTTTTAATAAGCAATTTTCCAGGTGGCAATATAGTATATATTTCATAGCAGGCAGAACGAAATACTTTCACTGTGCTGTGCTTACATTCTGAAAAGAGACAGGCATGGCTCCTGGAACTAAGTAATTTGGAATATAAATAGATGGCTTTGTTTTTTTTTTCTTAGAGCAAATTATCCGAACAGTCTTTAATGACACACTATCTTCATTTGTTTGCAAATAATTCCTTAATTGTAGGATAATGGTAAAATGCCAGAAATTAATGTTTAGAAAAATTTTAAGTCCTTGAATTTGTTTAGTTAATCTTGAATCAGATAAAGAGTAAAACTCTGAATAAAATATGACAAACACAGACAACAGGTGACCAAAGGCAAAAGTAATGGAAAGACTGATTCCAAACATAAATACAAATACACGTTTCTTTTTTGTTAAAATGTCACTCAGAATACTGTGCATTAGACATAATTTCAAGTGATGATCATGATCATGCCTTCCTGTTACAAAAGCAGGTAGATGATAACTGATGTACATTAAAAAAGGGCCTAGGCTCACTTCCTGATTAACAAAAATCAAACTTAACAAAAATATACTTGATAATGGATATATAAGTTTGCATTTTTATTTATGACAAAAAGAGCCCACAGCACCATCTGCTGCTGCGTCACAGGTGCCAGTGAATGTCAAGTGACTGTGCCGCTAAGCAGTAGAAACAGCAGCTGCTGTTTCCTGACTTACTCACTTTATCCTGTTTATTTATTTTTCCCTTTTTCTTATTTGTTTTTCTCAATCTGTATTTTTACATACAGAGATCCAGCAGTAACCATCTCACGACATGCGACACAAGAGCATCTGAGGGCACAGTCATGCACACCTCGACACTCACCACATATTACACTAGTTTGAGTGCTTACCTATGTTCCTGAGATTATTCCAGGGATATCCAATTTACTCCTGCAGTCTAAAGACATGCTGTTAGTCTCACAGGTGACTTTACAGTAAATTAGCCCAGTGCTGGTGGAAGTGTAAAATGTGCCTTCAGATACTATAGTTTGATTTCTGTCCTGCTGCTGCTTTTCTTGGAAGCATTCTGGTTCAACACATCCTTGTACTGGAAAAAAAGAAAGTTTAGAAAATGAATATATAAAAATAAAATGAAGAAATATTACACGGACTGAAAAAATATGCAACTGAAATATCTGTACATTTATTGTTTGAACTTGCTTAATCAGTTTGTGAGCTGGCACCCATCCTGGCAGCATCAGGTGCAAACCAGGCTACCAACCCTGGAATGGGTGCCAGCTCATCACATGGCAGAGTAAAGTACACACCCACACTTAATTGCACCATGCCACCATAGGATCAATAAATAACCTAACCTGCATGTCTTTGGGATGTTTAGTAATGCACCGCCCAGATAAATATTTCTAATAGCGTTAGGAGAAGAAAATGTAATTTTATCAGGATTTTGGACTTGGCAGCATAGAGAATTAAAATGTGGATGGATGTTTAAATTCTTGCCACTTGCTAAATGTCAGCTTACTTTTTCTCTAAAAATGTGCTGTACATCAGAGACAAGGCAAGAAATTATACACAAATATAGTTAAAATAAGCTTTCTACTAAATATTTATCTTCTTCTGCTATTTAAGTAATGAAAAACCCTGTAGCTTTAGTTAATATTTTTAGAATTTTCGCAGCATGTTTTCTTTTCCCCTCTCACTTGGTATTAACTATTGCTACATATGTTAGCTTGACGTTCTGTTTGCTATACAAATTGACTTGGAAACCTAAGTGGATTTTATAACATGCAAGTTATTGTTTTCAGATGGTACTGTGTTACTAACAGATTTTGTTTATTTTTTAAATCAGCAGGGAACCTCATCCCAAAGTCACACTTATGATTAAGGAACATCATGTTGCTTGATTTTTTATTGACTGTTGCATTCTAGCAACAAGTTGCCTCTTTGATTACTCATAGCTACTGTCTAACAACATTTATTTCCTGATAGCTTGAGGAAAGCATTGCGGTATGCTGGGAATATCTTGTCGGCTGTCGTCTTCAGAGGCCCCAGTTGAATTAGTGTCAGGCGATGGGCCAGGCATTAGTGTCTAAATAGCATGGCTGACACAAATGCAACATCATCGTTTTATGGTTAAAGCTCTGTTACCAGGCATTCAGTGTTTATTGTCATTTATCCAGTGAGGCTGCTCTAATATGCCCTGTATATTACTGCCACTGGTTTAATACTGTTTATTTCTGCACTACATAAAAATATTGGATATGTATATATGTACCATATATAGCCAGTGGTGCAGTAGTTGGTGCTGCTGCTTCACTACTCCAAGAGAATGGGTTTAAATGCTGGCCTGGATACTATCTGTAAAGTTTGCAGTTTTGGGCTTTATTCACATAGAATTGTTCTAGACATTTCCTCCACATTCCAATAAAATTCATGTTGGGGAGAATGGCCTGATAAGTTTGAGTAAGTATGTACAGTATGTGTGTGCATAAATCTTCACTGTGTTGGACTGGTGGGCTTCTCAAGGTTATTTTCTCCCCTGCAACTACAAGCATATTTCTGCATGCATCAGGTTAAAAAAAGAATGAGTGGATATATACCATATATACAAAGTGAATTCCAAAACAGACATATATGGTTTGCTTCTTTTGTAGTTTTTTATATGAATGCACTGTTTTAAATGTTGGAAGAGCAATGCCCACAAAATCCAGAAGAGATGCTAGAGAAGGCACAATTGTAAAATTGAGCTGAAAAGAACATACCAACAGAAGAAGCAATAAGATAGGGAGATTCATAAGAACATTGAGAGCAGAGATAGCATTGACCAGAATGAATGCAGTCTCTTATATAGGTCATAGTATTTTAGCTAGATGATGCTGTCTGACAGATCACAACCTTTCAGTCCTATAGAACGTAGACCTTGCTCAGATGGACTGAACAGGAGACCATGGTTGGAAATCATCATCGGGTTGATTCACATTCTCATGAGCCGTATTTAATGATTTTATTGTCCCAAGGTTCATTCAGCCTGTAGATAGATAGATAGATAGATAGATAGATAGATAGATAGATAGATAGATAGATAGATAGATAGATAGA
>JANRMT010062837.1:53404432-53427838 GCA_026402145.1 Polypterus bichir lapradei
ATATATATATATATATATATATATATATATATATATATATATATATGCATGTATACAAATGTGTAAAAAAGTTTTAGAACATCTCAATTTATTTAGTTTCTCTTCAAATGTAATCAGTTGAAATACAATGAATGACCTAAAATGGTGAAAAGGTAAGCAGTAAACTACCAGAGGCTTAAATTTAAAGTTTAGGTTAGCAAAAACTGAAAAAAAGGAAATTTCAGAATATTACAAATATGCCTTCATCAGGAAACAACTAATAGGCTACAACCTATAGATGTTTTGCAGCAATTAAAGTAAATTAAGCCTTGCAAGTTGAAGAAAGCAATTTGCACAGGTGTCCCAACTTCTCTTGATTACTTAAAAACTCTGTCTGTCTGGAACAGATTGTGTTATTACACCTTCTGAAGTACTACTTGGACAATATTACAATATTAGTTGTAAATTTCAGTGATAATGGCAAGAACACAACAATTAACAAATGAAATGAGACAGAGCATTATTACCCTTTGAAGTATAGGCCTCTCATTTAGAAAATTGCAAGAATAAATAAAAGTGTCACTGAGTATGTTGTCTCACACAATCCAAAGGCAATTGAAAACTTTGATGATTCAAAAATATGAATAACATTTTGTACACTTAATGATTCCTTCACTTATTTTTTATTTCACATTGTTTATTTGTTCTATGCCTTGATTTCTTTTAGACATTAAACTGCATGAGTTTCCATAAAATCTAAAAAAAACTGAGGTGTTTTAAAACTTTTGACCAGTAGTGAAAATGAAAATACAATTAGTGGCTCAAAGCATAAGTGACAAAAAAAAAGTAGACAACTCTTCTTCTTAATCCTGCTTCATAAAACAAAAGGACAGAAAAACAGTTATTGAAAGCAAAAATGAAAACATCAGAGAGGATTGAGGATTTTTCAGTTCTTATGTATTTTTCTTTAATTAATAAAATAAACCAAGTAATTGATAGTGATGTTTATTTAGGTCAAGGCTTTTGGCAATCCCCCTTTCCTTTTTGGCATTTTGGGACTTTGAAGTAATCCACTACCAGGATTTTAATATGCTATGAAATTAATTTTACCATTTCTTCTCATTTCTTCTCGTTTTAGTTTAGTTTAGTGTTTTGTTTTTCTTTTATCTGAGCGCTGCCTAATTAATAACGCTGATTTGGAAAGTGATAATAAAAATCTGTCACTACCACTACAATGAAGACCTCAAGGTTGCTCAGAATATGTAGTATTTCTGGAGAAGATAACTGAATAGCTCAAGAGATTGTTGAGACATTTTCTTTAACTCTTAGACTTTGCCATGTGTTTAGTCATTTCTGTTGTTTTGTATACTGATGAATATTTAGCCAATACATTAAAGTAACCAAAAAATCTGGAAAACAACTGGACAATCCTCATCACTGAGTGTCAAATAACTTCAAGGATTCATTTAATTCTGTTTATTATTTAGTAAAACAATTGTTATAAGTATATAATATTTCCCATTTTACCTTTTATGTACAAATCCAATACATTTATGCATTTTTGTCTGAATATTAGTACATTGTGAAATTTTGTATTAAAATTATTTTCAGCTTTATCTGAATCTAATGGTATTGGTACATTGTGTAAAAATGTACTCCTTACTTGTAAAGGTGACAGTGATCTTTCGGTATGCCTGATAACTATGATTCTTAAGTAATTAGGAAGTGCTGGTAGATCTCATTATGTTTATATTTGGAAAACAACAGAGAGCAGTGTAATTTTCCAAAAACCTTGGTCAGTATTTCCCAGCTACCCATGTAACCCAAGCAAAATAAAAAAAAATATTCAAGTTACTATTCTTAAAAATAGTAAATGAATGATGTCACAACTATTTCGTTTTAGGAGTTCTGCAGCACTGGGTGAAAGGTGAGAATCAATCCTGGATAAAGCACTAGTTCATTGCAGGACTCTCATATGAATGCACTTACTCATTCTGGTCCAATTAAGAGTCATTGTCCATCCTAATGTAATCAAGTTTGGGGATATGGAAGAAGAACCAGAGTACCCTTCAACAAATCTAAACAGACACAAGAAGAACATGCAAGAAAAGGCAGTACTTGCACTCTGATCTGAATCCAGGATAGGGCCATCTTAACAGTATTGTAAGACCCCAAGGAAAGCAGTGCACTGGGGTCCCTACCTACACAACCACTCAGTAAGTCACAACATACAAAGATTAGCATGGGGCTCCGGGCAACTACCCAGCGTGCCTATGCGTTAAGACGGCCCTGATCCAGGATCTGTAAAAATCTGTAAAGTAGCCTTAACTGCTAAATAATATGATTAAAATATAACTTCTACTCTAATAAAAAATAAAATGATCTTCAAGTAATTTATTTGTTGGTTTTTCACACTGGTAAATACAGAAAAATTATAAGGCATTAAAAATTCTGGAAGTGATTTGCTGTATTATATTAAAATTTAATGATAAACAATTACAGAATATATACAGATGCAATAATTAGCACATGAATGACATTTAATAAGATTTGGTTTACTTAATTTAAGTTAATTTTCCACAGTCCAAAAACATGCAGGTTAAATTCTTGGGTGTTGCTTAATTGGCCCTAGCATATACAGTACATACATGTGGTTGCTAGCAAGGAGATGGACTGGCATCCTGTCCAGGGACTGATCCTGCCTTCTGTTCTAGGCTTGCTTGTATAGGCTCCAGCCCCATGAGACCCTACACAGAATTCGGTGGGCTTAGAAAGTGTTATGGAACAATACAATGCCACATTATGGATTTTTCAAAAACTACTACAGTTGGGGAATACTAACCAAGTGTTTTTGTTTCATTTACTTTTAATTTTGAAGCAACATAGAGTAGAAAGTGGAATAGCTACTTTAATTTCCGTAATTTGAGTTGCTGAAGTGTTTGTTGTCTTCCTGTAATTTTCTGTGTTGCCTTGATTGGCTTGAGATTATTTCCAGTGCACAAAATTATTGTTTAGGTAAATTAGATAGATAGATAGATAGATAGATAGATAGATAGATAGATAGATAGATAGATAGATAGATAGAAATATGGCTTTTTACAGAAGCTCTTTAAATAAATAGGTAGATAAATAAATAAATATACACACTATTGCCTGAACACACTTCAGGATGACTGAAAAGGAAGAAAATTAAAACGAGAGAAAAACTTTTCCCTTGAGACATTATTCAGGTGTATAAGAGAACCCCAGCAGTGTTTCCTGACACGCGTCTTCTGAATGATTTTTTTGGCTTAATGTTCTCAGTATTTGTGTGTCAAAGTGAGGATGTGCTGCATTGTTCATAATTGAACTCAGTTTTGCTTTAATTCTTACCTTTGCTGCTGCTTCCACGGGTGCAGAGAGTATCATTTGGCTGAGCCTACCTGCTTAATTAGTTTGTTGATTCGGTGGGCTTACTTGAAATGATGTTACCAGCCCAGCACACCATAGTGTTGAAAATCACACTGGCCATCACAGAATTATAAAAGATGTAAAGGATGTTACTACCCGCATTAAAGGAATACAGTCTACTGAGAAAAAAATGGCCTGCTCTGCATTTTCTTATATAGTTCCTCTGTGTCACGAGACCAGTCTAACCTGTCATTGGTGTGGACAACCATGTACTTACATCCACTACCTGAATAGTGACCAGACATATAAGTTTTTGGTGTGGTGAAATTGTTAAATATAAACTGTCCATTGGCATTTGTGTCAACCTGTAAGAGTGTGTTAGTCTTTGAATGTGTAGTACAACAGAGAGTCATCCCATCCATTCAGTGATTTTTGATAGATAGATAGATAGATAGATAGATAGATAGATAGATAGATAGACTTTGTGTCCACTACTGCTATATACTGTACATACATAATTTACATTCATGCATACATTAACTGTAAATTTCAATGAGCATCTGGTTTATTTTTCCCTACATATTTTTCTAATTTTTAATTTTCTTCTACTACTACTGCATTAATTCTTCAATTGATTTTGGCTTGAGCAGTCCAGGTACCAATTTTAGTGGGTTATTCTTGTTTGCCAGAATATTCAAGCACTGACTGGACAGCAAATGCATGCAGATTGGCCCAAGGGTCTATTCATGTACACATTCAAGAACAAAGAGAGAGTTGACAAAAATGTAAGGTATAAAATCAGCTTGCTAGTGATATCCTATAACATTTATTTAAATGCTTTGGTTGAAGGGGCTCTGTCTATAAAGAGGGATGTCATTTTAGATTAAATGCAGTGAATTTAATTAAGCAAACTGAAGTTAATCAATAAGTTACTATTGTGGCTAGTAAGGAAAATGAGAAAGAGACTTAGGCCTTGTTCACACGGGCGTTAAGTTTTTGGATAAACGAACTTGCTCTGAACGTCCTAGACGTTTATGTTGCATTTTGTGGTGGCGATCGATTGACTTCTACACCGGCATTCGTTTGTCTCTGTCTAACGCCAGCCTGCAGCCCAAATTGTAGTTTGTGTGTTAACCTGTGGAGGCAGTGTCGGGAACTGGATATGAAAGCCCTTGTCGTTTTATTTGAGGTGCTTCCTTTCAATATGGACCATTTTGCTATGTTAGATATTAATCTCTTGTTTTAAAAATACTCGTAATACGGCGACGTAGGGAGAGAAAAAATCGCCGCCACTACTGGGTTCATCCTCTGACTGCACAACGTCGGGTTAAAGGAAGTTTTTTTGTGCTTTATGAAGAAATGCGAAAATTTCCGCGCAAGTTTTTTAATTACTGTCGGATGTCGGTTTCCACTTTTGATTGTCTGCTGCAGCTGGTGCAATGCCACATTGCACACCGATCAACCAATATGCGACTTGGTGTTAGCCCCGAAGAGAGACTACTTGTCACTTTGAGGTAAGGAAACAGTAGTCGAGTGTGCGCTTACACCGGTGTTATGCACTGAAATGCCCCCCCCGCCATGGATTGCCCCCCCTACATAATCGTTATCAAATATTATATTAGAACATAAATTAATAGGTTCATGGTTTACAAATTACATGAGACAATAAAATAAAATAAGCAATATGAAAATATATATGTTGTATATGAAAACATAAAAATATTAATATTTCTTTTTTCCTGCATTTCCCTATGTATAGCATGTAGGATCATGAGATATATCCGGTCCTCCGAAGCGTAAAATAAATGCGCAGAAAACGAACTAGAAGCGGTTTCCTTGCGTTCGTTGGGTTTTGAACGCCAAGAAAAAGCTGCATGCAACGTTTTTTTGATGCCGTATAAACGCACAGCCGGACAAACGCACGTCACCAAAGCCCGTGTGAACACTCTCATTGACTCCTACGTGTAGAAAACACTCGGCGCTTGATCCGCGCTCACCGGATGCCACGAACGCAAAAAAAACGCTCGATTTTAACGTCCGTGTGAACAAGGCTTAACTGGTATGGTGAAACTGACACCCTAATTTATATAGTGTGTTGTGTAATATGTTTCAATATGTTGAAAGGTCTTCCTGATGTTTCATATTAAACATAATTATTGGAGATTTGTTGTACAATAAAATATAAATTGCCAAAAAGTACTATTTTTATCAATAATTTTGTGCATTCAGACCATTTATTAAAGACTAGCAAAATACCCGTGCTTCGCAGCGGAGAAGTAGTGTGTTAAAGAAGTTATGAAAAAGAAAAGGAAACTTTTTAAAAATGACGTAACATGATTGTCAATGTAATTGTTTTGTGACTGTTATGAGTGTTGCTGTCATCAAGGATTTGATTATCATTATTTCTTTGAATCAGGTTCGTATTTGGAGGATGTGTTGTGTTCAAGTTACATTCTGCGTTTGTCAACCGTTGTAAAGATAACAGGTTTCATTCATCGAACTGTTCACTACCCAAATCGGTACTCGTGAATCTAAGAAGTTTAACAGGCATTCCCAGTATTAAGTTGTGGATTTGCCTGCGAATATTTAGCGGTAGCGTGTCTATGAACTTAATTTAAACTTAAGCTTTACACCTTGCTTTCCTATTGATATGTCTACAAAACCTTGTTCAGCTTCAGAGGGTTGTTCCTTTCTTACTGCTTCAATAAACAGCTCGTTTTCCCCTTTATCTGAGACATCACACACTGCATGCACGGGTTTACCTTTCCCAGTCCTGCAAACTTTAGCGAAGTGGTTCAATTTACCACATTTTTTACACTGTCTTCCTTTAGCTGGACATTGACTTTTTCCACCGTATGCTTTGTTTCCGCAGTAGCTGCACTCATGAATATGCTTGTATGTGTCACTCGCTTCATATTCTTTTGCTGCCTTCTCAATTGTGTAATGCGTTTTTTGTTCAGCGCTCTTTGGAGCTCTTGCTTGTTGTCTGCGTACTGCATTCACAGTCAGTTCTCGTGAGCCGCTCGAAGTACATGCATCGAAGGTTCTCAGCTGTGCTTGCGATGTCCACGGCTTTATTTAATGTTAGCTCAGACCGGCACTTAAAAGTTTCTGTCGCACTTTCTCTGACTTTGTGCCAAACACTATTCTATCCCTGACCATCTCATCTTTGTTTGCATAAGCACAGTCCTTCACCAGCAATTTTAACTCCGTTACAAAGTGATCAAAAGTCTTGTTTATACCCTGCGTCCTCTCATAAAACTTGTATCTCGCGATTATCGTATTCGTCTTAGGCATGACAAACGCCTCAAAACGGTCATAGTCAGTTTTCAGTACCTTGGCTTCCTCCTGGGTGAGAGTCCATGTGTTAAAAATGTCTCTTCCTTTTTCCCCAGTCCACAGGAGCAGTTAGCTGCATTTCTCACTCTCGTCTTTGCCTTTTAGCGGCCCAGAAAACATCAGCTCCACGTGCTGTCGGAACTTTTTCCATTCTCCAGGTTAAGAGAATCCCAGTCAATTCGTGGCGAGGGAACTCCAACCAAATCCATGACTGTCCTCTATACTGACACCATCTCTTGTTTTCACAAATTGTGAAAAATTAAATGATGGCAAGACTTTCTTTTAAAGTATGCAGGGGAACTTTATTTATTACAGCTCTTACATTCACGGCATCCGTGCTCTAAATTAACTTCCATAATAGTAACCTTGAGGTCCCTTTTTCTGGTGCCTTCCTGATGACATACAGTAGGTGCCTAAACCATTGTTGATAATAATACATTTCAATGACATATAAATATTACAGTGATCACCTCGATAGACATCTCACCACCCAAATCGCTACTCGTGAATCTAAGATGTTTAACAGGCATTCCCGGTATTAACTTTTTGATTTGCCTGCAAATATTTAGTGGCAGCATGTCTATTAGATTGCTGTTGACGGATGTCCTTATATAGGCAGGCACTCAATTACGTGGGAGGTGTGGGTATGGGGGACGCAATATAGGCAGGCAGCCAACTATTTGGGGGACGCAGCTCCGCCTCAAACGGCGACCGAGCTGCAGGCTATGGCCGTATATATGTGCGTAAGTAGGATTCAGTTATGACCGCTACGCGTAGAATTTCGAAATGAAACCTGCTTAACTTTTGTAAGTAAGCTGTAAGGAATGAGCCTGCCAAATTTCAGCCTTCTACCTACACGGGAAGTTGGAGAATTAGTGATGAGTGAGTCAGTGAGTCAGTCAGTGAGTCGGTCAGTCAGTCAGTGAGGGCTTTGCCTTTTATTGTATAGTTCACAAATATCTAATGGATATAATATGTATTTGCCATATAAACTTATTTACATACTATGTAAATAACTGATAAGTTAATACAATAAGCAAGAAAGTCCTGTATAGAGAAATTTTCCTGACAAATACAATTGGCATTTAATAAATTAAATCATATGCCTTTTTTAGTAAGAGGAGAAAAAAAAAGTAAATTTAATTTTTTGCTGTTTTTTGAAGAGTATTTAAAAGTCCTTGGATGTTGTTTTTGATAGACAATGTGTTTAAGTCAGCATTTCTCAACCTTTAAGTATTTGCGACCCGTGTTTACATAAAAGTTTTAATCGTGCCCCCCCTAACATTTTTTTGAAATGTAGATGCATATTCTATTATACCTACTTAACTTTTATCGACATTTATCTAACTCTATATTTATTGTTCTAGTATCAGAATGTATTTAAGTTAATTTGTTTTGCTTTCAAGAGATGTTTTTTTCATATTTTTGATTCTTGTTTTCTTTTTTCACATTTCGCGCCCCCGTTTTTGTTGCTTCACGCCCCCCTAGGGGGGCCCGCCCCACAGGTTGAGAACCACTGGTTTAAGTGAATCCTATATTCTTGTTTATTTCCTAGTTATTTTCTTTACAGATTGTTCTTAAAGCTTAAATACCAAACACCATATTTATTTTTATATAGTTATGTGCATTGGCTGAGACAGGCATCTTTAAATCACAATGTTTCCCATTTAGCACCTGCTTATGCCTCACTGCATGACTCTGACCAAGCTAACCTGCTTCTTCTGCAAATGGTTAAAAATACATATAAATAGTTTTCAAAATCTAAACTTATAAGCTGCTTTGGACAAGGGTGTTAGTTGAATATTTACTGTATAATAAAACACTAAGGTCTGTGTGTCCAGCCCCTTACAAAAATCTGATTGGTCAGTTTGGCTTTAGTGACACGATTAAAAAGGGGAGTGTGTGTGAGTGGGAGTTGCATATGCTGAGAGACTCACCTTCAGAGATGTCAAGTATAAAAGTGGACAGGAGGCTAGAAAGTCTCCTCAAAATAACAGAGTCAAAGAAGGAGGGTTTACGGGAACGTGTTTATCAGAGGGAGCACCAATGTAGAGAATTTAGTAAAGGTGTAACAGACATGCTGAGAGAGTCACCTTCAAAGACTGGACAGGAAGTAAGCAAAGTGCCTCAAAACTAATGAATAATCTGTGAAGCAGGCTTTATGGGAACATGCTCAGCAGAGGGAGTGCCAGTCAAGAGAGGTTCAGACATACTGAGGAAAGGCGGTAAAGTTACATGTACTGTAGCACAAGAGGAAGTAAATATTATAAAATTATTCCATTACCTGTCTTTAACAGGTACCGCAGCTAGCACATTAATAATTTTTATTCTGTTTGTTTGATTGTCTGATGACATACGGTTTGAGTTTTGTTTAGTTATGACCTAATTCTCTGAGTACAGTTTTTAATTTATGTGCATGCAAAGACAGTTTCATGAAAATATTTTAAATGCTGGCATAAGTTACATATTGCCAATCTGTATTTTGCATTTTTTTCCTTTAATAGGCTATTGCCTATTTATAAAAAGGTAGTTGCAGATGAGTGGTAATCTCTTGTTACATTGAGGCCTAGTTCATATAGTTATCAAATGTTATGCATGTTATTCTTGTCACATTTCTAACAGGATGATGGATTATAAAACAATTATTTCTGAGCATCTTTCATATAACTTTTTACTCTTGATACACTTGTTCTTCTCGTACATCTCAAAGACTTGCAGATCATGTTAATTGCCAGTTCTTAAAGTGGCCTAGTGTGAGTAACTGTGTGTATAGACATTAGTGCACCCTGTAATGAACTGGATGAGCAGGTCAGAAAATAGATGGATGGATGTTTCAGATGTTGATTTTTAGTTGATTTCCTGTGATTATTACAATAATAAAGAATTGGGTCTGGTTGTTATTTGAAAAAAAATATTTGGACAACATGAAAAAAGTTATCACATCCCAGTACTTTCCCTTTTAAGAATAATTATATTTTTTATATAGTTGTATTTTATTTGATATGGTGGAACTAATACAAATGAAACATTAATACAAATGTGTAACACAAGGTCAATAGTAATCAATAACCTCCAACAGCCCCCAAACAACCAATTTAACGAAAACACACTTAGACATTTTCATTAGATTAATGTAGACGACTCTAAAGGTCAGGGTGTTAAGTTCTTGTTTCTCGCAGCTTGTGGGTAAGCACTGTTATGAAAGTGGTAGTCCTGAACTTGATTGATCTTAGTTGCTTACTATACAGAGGAGAGTGAAGAGAGGGTGGGTGCGGTGTGTCGGATCTGAAAAGATCATAACGATTGTCTAGAAAATTAGAGTGCTTCTCCGCTCGCACAATGACTTGAGAAGCATTGCACACAACTCTCTCAATAGCTGCTTCCTGCCCCTTTGGCTCAATTTCTGAATATTGACAGGATATTTAGTAAGATAAACAGAAGACGAAATGATATGTTTATTACTGAATGTAAATTAAATAAAAATTATTATTACGGCTCACGTACAATACAATGAACAGCCAGCTATTATGTAGGTATGCTCTTCTACACGCTGAAGGGATGCATTCATATATGTAGTCATTTTTATTTTTAAAAAGGTGGCCATGGATCTCATGTTTATCTAAATCACAATTTGAATAGAAGTAGAAGATTAAAGTGGCTTTGAACAAGGCATGTTAGTAGGTACCACATGTAAAGACATTAGTGTACCACACCCAGAAGTATCCATCCAGTAGTAGTTGTTTGGACTTGAATAGATCATGACAGACTGTGGAAAAAAATAATTAAAAATGAACCAGATATCAACTTAGAAAAACAGTGGCACTGAAGGTAGTATACAATGGTTTTCACATGCAAAGACATTAGTATATCATAAACAGCAGCTCTGCTAACATCTCCATACTATACTGTATAACACTATCAGAGGAGGGAATCAAAAATACCCATCCAAACATAGTTGTGTGATCTGGAAAGGATCATTGCTGAAAACAGGAAACAACAAGTCAACAGAAGGCAGCATATCGGATTACATAACACTCAAAATGGGACAGAAATCTGCTCCACATTTGTGATTTTTGTTGAGCTTATTTATCATTGAAATCCATCTCATCCAAGTGCAAATTTAGAACCAACTCACTGTTTCGGTAATATAAAAATTGTCCAGTTACCATGGGGTCAATCAGTAAGTTAGTCAGTGATGTTTTTATTTTAATTTATATTTACAGATGTACCAGAGAGGGCGACACAGTGGTGCAGTGGATAGTGCTGCTGCCTTGCAGTTAGGAGACCCAGGTTCGCTTCCCGGGTCCTCCCTGCATGGAGTTTGCATGTTCTCCCTGTGTCTGCGTGGGTTTTCTCCCGACATCCAAAGACATGCAGGTTAGGTGCATTGGCGATCCCAAATTGTCGCTTGGTGTGTGGGTGTGTGCGTGCACCCTGCCCGGGGTTTGTTTCCTGCCTTGTGCCCTGTGTTGACTGGGATTGGCTCCAGCAGACCCCCATGACCCTGTAGTTAGGATATAGCAGGTTGGATGATGGATGGATGTACGAGAGAGAAATGCAGAGTCAAAATAATACATTCCTATTCTTAGCTTTGTTAGTAATTTCCTGATATGGTGGAGGCTAAGGATCTGCGCTGGTATCCCAAAGGTTGCCGGTTCGAATCCCCATCAGTGCTAAAAGAGATCCTACTCTGCTGGGCCCTTGAGCAAGGCCCTTAACCTTCAATTGCTCCAGGGGCACTGTACAATGGCTGACCCTGAGCTCTGACCCCAAGGGGTATGCGAAAAACCAAGTAATTTCCTTCGGGATTAATAAAGTATAATAAAATTTAAAAAAAATAAATAAAAAAATATGCAATGGTGTATCATGGGGTGAGAAGATGATGTAGTCAATTATTCTGGTATAGCTATGTGTAGCCAATGATTTTCCTTATTATATCTTAGAATTATTGCCTTTCAAGAGTGCAAGAGTTCTGTTACTGCTTAGCATTGACTGAATGCTGAAATCATACTTTGGTATTATGAAATATGCAATAAATCATCTATAGAGAATTCTGTCAGTTAGAATATGCATATCTTAAGTCGTAATATATGGATATGCACTGTGCAAATAAAAACCGTGCCACCTTGCTCTTCTAACCATCTAGCGGAGCACAGTCACACTTAGATGTTATGCGTGAAAGACCACTACAGCTCCACTCTAATCTTTTCCTCCTGCTGAAAGCCGAATGTACTTAAATTGTGTGCAGATTAAGACCTTCGCCCATCAACCCCTGTGCACTTTAGGTGACAGCTGAGAATTTAAGCTCTCTCTAACCCTGAACGAGATTTATTGCAGAAACAGACTTTTCCTCATACAGAAAGAACATCTTCTAATAAACTTTGCTACTTTGCTGTTGTCACTCAGTTGCTGTTTTATGAGTATATCTGGTTTATCTAGGCTCAGTTGCTTATGGTTTACATTTTCTACAATCATCCACTTCTGAAATAGATTTTGGGATTTTTTGTCATGTGTCCATTTTGTGTAGCTACACGCAGTTTAATTGGATGAAGATGTTGTCTTCATCGCCCAAGCCTAATATTTTTCTGTACTCTTATTTGGCTCATAAAAAGTGCTTTAAACTGAATCAGAAGACACAAAAACTAACTCCAGAGGATGCTGTTAGCAGACACCCAAGCAGCACAGAAGAAAACCTAGGACAGCTTCTAACAGTGTCAGTTATGTATGAATGTTTTAATCTTTTTTGAAAAATAAGCTAGTATGTTATAACCATATCATTAACAATTTTAAAACATCAAAATCTATTTTGACCAAAAGGAACCTCATCCAGCACCACACAAACACAAATTCAAGGTTCAGATAAACGGTTTATTATCCACAATACCTTCACATTGGCTCTCAATACACACAATTCCTCTATTATCTCTCTCTCTCTTTTATCTCCTCTACACCTCCAGGTTAGCTTTGTCCTCGTCCAGGTGTGGCAGGGCGGTTCCTTGTATCTTGGACCAGGCAGTACTTCTGGTGCTAGGGCATAGCCAATAAAAATACTTCCGGGCCAATTGGAAGTCCAAAAAACTACGGAGCACAGCTCCTTGCAGCACCTCTTGGTGGAATCCAGAGAGCCCTACGGGCTTCCTGCCATCCATCACAGTATTAATTTGATAAAAAAAATAAGTATTCACTTTGAGGTAAGTTTATGAATCTTTCTTTATTGCTGGTAAAATCATGTGTGGTGCTGCCCTAGCATCAAGTGGAAGAAACATCTCATGTTAATTTCATACAAAACTAGAAACACATCCACAGCAAGGCTATTCATGTTGAGCTCATTTAATAAAATAAACACCAGAACATTATTTCCAATGAATTTTACTAAATGTACTAATTATATGACCACAAAACATTAAATGAGCCTTACTTCAAAGCTTTTGCCCATGTCATTGTGTTTTAGGGACTGCTTTAGTTATTAAATATTTCAGAAGTACTGACAAAATCCCCAGCGCTTTTGTCTGTTTATGCCTAACATTCCTTAACAGTTCATATCTTAAAATGTATTTTTTCAGACTTGACTGCAAAAGTCAAACAGAAGGTCTATCTGTTCCTACTCAGAATAACCTCTCCAATAGAGCTGCTAAATATAGTCTAAGGAAGCAATAATTTGTGCTGTAAATTATCCGGTTGTTTATTTAGTATGATATGTAATATAGCTTTGATTAAACATAAACTGTTTAAAAAGTTACATTTGTGTTATAGTGAGAAAAAGGAAATTGCTATTCCCAGCAGACTGATGTACCTTGTAAAACAATTTGTCTTTCAGCAGCGTGCAGTAAGTTTGAGCCAAGTAATGCACCAATGCTTTGAGTCTTACAAGACATGCCCCTTGAGATGTTGCCTACTCCTCCATTTTCTTGCCTACAGATGTGTCTTCCCTCATCTCACACAGTATTTCTTACAACCGTTCATGTGTTCCAAGAATTTATCACCCTAAAAATTCCTGAAGGTTTAAAAAAATATTAGCCACTTAAACCTTTTCAAGTATAATATATATATCTCTCTAATGTTCAACTGTGACATCAGGCAACATATTTTAGAGAGTAAAGTCAAGGCCATGTCATAACCAAGGAAGAATCTCTCTTCTCACTGGGCTTTCAGATTTTTACAGCTGAGAAATTAGAATTAGTTTTACAGTACATATTAAATAGGCAAATGTGTTTAGTGAAAATCTCATTGTGTGAACATCTGCTCTCTGAATTTAATTATTTAGTACAGCATTCAGGGTACCTTCTGACTGGACTTAGCATGGTCTTCGCTTACTGCTGAAAGACACACTGTCCAATGAATTGACATCTATAAACTGCCACAGTGTGAGTTTCGTTCCCATGTATTCTGCATTGCCTTGTTTCCCGAAAGGACTGCTGCTTCTGCCTGCTCCTATAGCTCTTGGGATCGACTGTGTCTGCTGTTGCTATAAATGTCTCTCTGACTACAATAAATGGGATGTGTCATTCTCACAATTATTTAATATACACATACTATGTATTTTCAACTGAAAAGCTCATACATAAATAAAAAATATGTTGCAATTTGTGTGTCTAGGAATAATTCAAATTTATTGAACAACATTATTTGCTCTTAATATCTCTTAAGCAACTGTGAAACATTTACACACTCCCAGCATATATTAAAAAGAAAGAATTCTTTTGAAAATGAGCAAGTAAATCAATTGTCCACATAATTGTACATCTGGACTCACTGTTTCCATTACAAAAACATGGAAAGCTGGGGCCGAGCTTTATGTATAAGTCAGTAACTGAAGCTGAACATGGCATCAGTACATAACAGGGCACGCCCATGTAGAGACTTGTACTGGTAGAGTTAGGACATGACAATAAACGTAATACATTCAGTACATATTTGAGATGTAGGATGAAAGCAAAAAGGAGAACATGGAATTTACCTACAAACGGTGCCTGCATTGGGAATTGAGCTTGAGACCCTAGAAATATGGCAGCTGCACTAATCATTGTGTCTTTGCTTCATTCCTCTTTGGAAAATGTAAAGATTGCTTTCAGGGGTACTCCTACTGAGCCACTTCCATTCATCCACTTTCTGAACTTGTTTTGTCCATTTGAAGTTTGTGAGAATCCAGAACGTACCCTGACAGAAATACAAGGAAGACAATAGGTGATTCAATATGGCAGACATCAAAGTACCCACACACCCTCACTCTGTCATTCAACCTATAGCAATAGCACCATTATTGAGAGGGGGCATTGCTGCTATTAGTATTGTCTTTTTCTTTTTGCAAAATGAGGGCAATTGATTCCGTCCCTTCCGGTTGGAGGAATATAAAAATCGAGGTGCTCCCAGAAGGTGGCACATGAGGATGTAGCCAATGAGTGATTAACAGAGGCACTGAAGTCTTGTAATTTGTTTTTTTATTGCACCACTGACTGCTATTACTGCTTCTACTGGCATCATTATTAAGTGGAACTACCTAGTTGGGACCCCAACATTTATTTTGGATCTCATGTCACACCTCACTTGATCACAATATAAAAGAATTAAATGTACTCCAACTTCAGCCTATCCACCTTCTCACGTAACATGCAGCTTCATCAAAAAAGAAATATATGTGTTGTGGTATATGGCTGGCTTGTCATCCCGGCCAATGCCCCCAGGCCACCAGATGGAGCCCTCCCTGCAGTATGGAGGTGCCCCAAAGACCAGCAGGGAATCATTGACTATGTAGTTTTTATACACGACCCTGCTGGATACCACAGGGGCCGCAAGAGGGAGCTGCAGGGAGGACCGAAGAATCATTTGTGTCCTATAATCCGAAAGTGCGTCATAGGAAGAGTGACAACAGAAGTGATGTGCTTCCGGGGTGAAGAAGAGGACTTGTACCTGACCCGGAAGTGATAAAGAATCACATGGACTGGGGATTGGGAACACTTCCAGGTCAGGGTGTATAAAAGGACTGTGGGAGCTCCCAGACGGCGAGCTGAGCTGGGTGGTAGGAGGGCAATGCGTCTGGGAGTGGTGGATTGTTTATTGTTATTGTATTGTGGTTAATGAGTATAGTGGAGGAGAGGGTGCTTTGTGCACTGTGGCTTAAAAATAAAGTCAATATTTGGACTTTTACTTGGTGTCTGGAGTCTTGGTCAAGGGTTCAAGGGAGCAATAGCACCCCCTATCTGTCACAGTATATATATATTGTGGAACGTGGCCCGGACACAGACAGACGGACAACGGTTTGTCACCCAGCACACACATGTTTATTATATACAATATTTACAAGTTTATCCCCAAAGTCAAGGCCTTACAGTTCAGTGCCTGCCTTCTGGCCGCCTCCACTCCTTTCTCACCAGACTCCCGTCTACTTCCACCCAACTCTTCACTCCGAATGAAGGGAGGTGGCCCCTTTTATAGCAGCCCGGATGGGCTCCAGCTGTTCCTCGACACTCCTCCGCGGACACTCCCCTGTGTGGCGGAAGTGCCGGCTGCGCACCCGGAAGCCCTCCGGGTGTCCCCAGTCTTCTTACACCCAACACTTCCTGGTGTGACGGAAGTGCTGAGGTCCAGGGCTCTTCAGGCACCGGGGCACTCCCTGGTGGTCACCACGGGCCCCTACAGGATTTTAGCTTCCAAGCTCTGCACCCGTGGCCCCCAGTGCAACCAGGGCGGTCGCCCTCCTCCGGTCCTCCTGGGTGTCCCAGCTGGGTACCACCCCCAGCCATCTGCCACTATATATATATATATATATATACACAGTATATATACACAAGCTGTCATTCATTATTCATTAGGCATTCCATTCTTAAATGCATGAAGATAGAGAGAAGAAAAAAAACTACATATATATGTATACATATATATACATATATACATTTATCGTATTACATATACTATAATAATAAGGTAGCTTACATCTTTAAAGTTTATTGCAGCTACCTATTGTTAGTGTGAGTTGGAAATCAGGTGAAGTGGTGACAAAAAGAAATCTACCTAAAGTCTTAATGTTGCCAACAAGCTGCATCTATAGCAAGAAAATAAACATACACTGTTCCATTTAGCTTCCTCTGACCCTGTTCAGGATAAAGCAGGTTTAGAAAATGGATGGCTGAATGGATAGATGTACTGTTATGGATATATGCATACAAAATGTGGAACATACAAAAATCTGTACAATTAAAAATGCACAGTTCTACAATCATAAAACTAATCCACATTTTCTGTTTGTGTTACAAGGATCAAGTATGTCAGGTTAGAACTCTGGAAAGCACATATAGTGTCAGATTACCTATGGTATCTAATTAAATTGATTTTACATAGTCAACTCCTTATTGTAGTTAATATGTCTTGGTCAATTTCTTCACATTGATGTAAAGATCATTGCCATTTCCCAACTCTACTTCTTTTAATATAACAGGCCATGAGGTTAGGATATGTGCAATGTTAGTTCATGGCACATTTGACCTGTGTTTTCAGTGACATTGACACTGGATCTACTAAAATCACATCTTTATTTGCTAGTGATGAACAACTGGGGATTGCATTTGAGACAGAAAATAATCAAAAATAAAACATCACAGGTTAAAAACAGATCTATTCCTGATAAATTTATGACAAACCTTTCTGTAGCTGAGTCTGTTTAAGAAAACAGTGTTTGATGAGTGGGTTTTGAATTTAACAACAGAAGGGGTATCATGGGCAGACAATGGGAAGATGATTCAGAGGCATGGCTACATAGAGCTGAATGAATAATCACAGAGTAAAAAGCAATGAGATTTCAGAGCTACGTTCTTGAAGATGAGTGTCAGGATGCTAACAATGAAATTTTCACAAAGTCTGAATATGTAAATGCATTTTTCCGAGGAGACCATTCAGTAGAGACCCGTGGAATTAAGAAGCAATGATGACATGACAAAGTACAGTATTTTTAAATTCAGCTCCATATTATAATGCACTGAGTGATGTTTAGTGCAGCATTTGCAACAGCTATTGTAATGGGAACCCATTACTGTTATACAGAAATATATTTGTCATAACCAAAAACCACAGTGCATTTGTAATGGATTCAGTACAATAAATTATTCAATTTGTGCAGATGTTTAAAGCCTGCACTAACATGAAACAATCATTTCACATTTGAGACTCAAAAGCATTTTAATAAAAAGCACTTTAGGTTAATTAATGCAACAATATGTACAAAAAAGGCTGATTTTTTTTCATTCACAGCAGTTATTAAAATATTTATTGTGAAGTTATGAATTACTTTACTACCAGGAATTATTATTATGACTACAAAAAAATGGGACATAAAACAGTCTCAGCTGATAAATATGTAAAATTCTTTCAAATGATATCATGCAAAAATCAATAAACATTGGAGTTTTGAAATATCAACAAAGTGCCTTTTTATTAGCTACATGGTAAGACTCACAGTCACAGCCATCAGCTTTAAGCCATTAACAGTGATATACCCAGCATGACTGTTCCTTCGATGAGAAGTATGGGTATGGGTTGAAATCTGATGAACTCCTTTCTCAGCTGAATAAATGTCAATCTGATCTAAAAACACACCATCAGTATCCAGGCCAGGCAATGTTTTGATAGTTGTTACTGTAATAATTATAACAACTACAGGTATGTAAAATTTAAAGAGTATATTGTTTCTGTGTTCCAAACACACTGTCAAATTGATTCTAATTGATATCTGCACTATCCAGAGTCTATTTGCCATCTACACTATCCAAGAGGCTTTCATTTTAAATCTGAGCCAGATGTTTTGTTTGCTGAAATCTTGGCCAACGTTACCTAATACAGCCTTTTTCATACCTAAATGATGTACATTTTAGTAGTGGATAGCCTCCTATTGGCTCCGTGGAGGGTTTTAATGATTTTCTTCTCTAGTCTTTAAAAGTGAACTCCATCAAGTGAACTAGGTCTAAAGTTTTCAGGTTTTGTTAATTTGAAGATTATATATATACTGTATATATTACATTCTTAGTTCTGAGTCGCAATCTGGTTATTTAGGTGGTTACCTACCAGGTAACACTTGTGGTTGGTTGGCCAGTCGGTAAACATTTGCAAGTCCTCTGAGTTGTGAGAAGCAGATCAGCTTTGATCCCTGTAAGTTTGTAGCACCACAGAGGCAACTACCTCCTCGTGCAATGTGTCTGTCGCCTGATGGATGATTCAGGGAACATTATGACTTGGCCACTGACCTTGGCCCAGCCCTGCCTGTTTGCTATTTCTGTGTGTAGTAGAGTGGTAGCTCCCACTTCAAAAAATAATCTTGCCGTTCCTGTTTTCAGTTGAATAAAGCTGGTTTTCCTTAAGTCCTTAAACTCAACCTCCTCAGGGTGCAAGACAGTAACTCATGCATCACATTGTACCAGGAGTGGGGTCTTGCACCAATGGACCCACCAAGAAGAACATAACATCCTGCTACCGGTGGAGCAAGATGAGGCTACTGGGACCACCCTATACAAGAGCAAGTCCAGAACTTAGTGGACCTCATTCAAAATTGGATCTGTGGAGACACCTTTGAGGGAATTGTGGAGAATCTCCACATGACATCCACTACCAGCTACCTGGACTTGACCCCAGCTTTGATCCAAATAGCACGGCCCCACCAGATGACCAATCGCCAAAGCCAAGAGCCCTATCCCCCACCTCCAACACCTTCACTCTCTCCTCATGACAATGTTTGCTGCCACTCCCTGTCGCGACTCCTCCTAGCCCAGCACAGGCTCCTAGAGTAGCCAACACCATGGGTGGAAGATGCCATCATAGGAGCTCCATAGTGGGGATCAAGCACAGGTGCTTTCGCTGTGATCAACTAGAACATCTGGCTCGGGAGTGCCACCTCCCACCTGTGCAAATCATGGACATCGGTCGGGCCCAGGTATGCACCTCGTAAGTTTCCCCCAAGATATTAGTGATGGACAGTTTTAAGGTCTCTGTTAAGTTGACCAGATGTGAAATCCCGACGCTGTTTGACTCTGGTTGCAGCTTCTGTGTAGTCAGCCATGACTTGCTTTAGCACACCCCTTATAGGACCACAAACCAGGTGAACCTCTGCTGCATCCATAGGTTCATTAAAACACATGAGAATATCTTACTATCTCTGAAATTTAAAGGGAAAAACTTTAAGGATTAGACTGCCTTATCAAACCCATTACCCTGGCCTCTTTTAATAGGGAAGAGGAATGCATTTTTTCCCACAGGTCTTGACCACCTACAGAGCGCCTCCCTCTGTGGTAGATAGAGAGGAGTTTGCCACAGACAATGTCAATCAAGGAGTTGCATCCTCAAGTGAGGACCCAGGACAGTTGTTGAACTTTACCCCTCCATCACTTGTGCTGGCAACCTTCTCAGACCAGAGACCTGCTACAGACCCAGAGGTGAGTATGATACTGCCTCGGACACAGAGGAAGCAGAGACTGCCACTTAGAGTTTGCCCACCTGCAACGAGCCAACAGAACTTAGGCTTTGCATTCAAACAAGCCTATGTCACGAATGACTATTACTGTCTGGATTGGGAGGACCGAAACTTTAGAACACCACAATTTTCAATGCAGGATGGTTTCTTATTTTTGGGTGATTACTGATTGCATGGGGGATGGGCAGACCGAGCAGTTGGTGGTGCCAAGCTAGCACAGAGAGGTGGTTTAAAAATTTCTCACACCCACACCTTGGGGAGTCATCTCGGTAAGGAGAAGATGAGAGATTGCATTTCAAAATGCTTTTATTGGCTAAATATGTGCCGAGATGTGGAGCAACCTCCTGGGATACCATATTGCCTTTTCTCCTGTTTGCTGTTTGGGAGTTGTTGTATATGATTGTTTAATGATGCTTTTGTCCATTGGTTTATGTTCGGATGTTGATTGCTATGGTCTGCGTCTTTTGAGACGTATGGCTGCCAGAGGGAAGGGCGTGGTTTAAAAAAAGGCACGCTGTATGGAAAGTTAAAAAACAGGGTTAACGATAAACGACTTTTGAAATGTTATTCTGAGTATGTCACTACTACAATCTAGAGAACACTACAGGAGTCCTCCTAAGCATCTTCTGGGCTGAGTCCATTCAAACTGCTGTTTGGCTGGCAGCCACACGGGGTGTTAGAAATTTTTCAGGAGGAATGGACAGGGGTTCATGAGGCACCTCTAGGTGGGAGATTTGTCAGTTGAGACATTTTGCCCCAAAAACAGATCTTGAAATTGTTCTCTATTGTGGTGGAACACATGCAGTGTGAACAGGAGGTGCAAAAACATAATTATGATGAGAAAAGCAAACTCTGTGAGTTTAAGAAAGGAGATCGGGTGTTGGTATCGATCCCTTCCGACCCACATAAATTTCAGGTGAAATGGCTCATCCCAGCAGTAGTAAAAGACCAAATTAATCCAGTGAATTATGAAGTCAGAATTCCCGGTCAGTGGAAGCCTGTGCAGGTTTTGCATATTAATCTGTTCAAAAAGTGGCACAACCCACACGAGGCCCTGTTCACATCCAAAGCAATCCCTCAGAATGAAGTTGCTATTGGTGATGATTTAATGGATACCCAGAAGGCAGAGTTGCTGACACTGATTGGTAGGAACTCTGATGTCTTTTCAGCCTTGCCTGACCGGACAGAAATTGCGGAACACAAGATCTTAACTGCTAGGTTTATGGTACATGTGCTCCCGTATCGCCTTTCAGAGGAAACAAGGTGAAACAAATGCTCGCACTGGGTGTAATACACAAAAGCGAGTGGTGGAGCCCAATTGTTCTGTTCTCAATAGATTTCCGGCACTTGAACAAGATTTCCAAGTTTGATACGTACCCAATCCAACATATAGATGACCTGTGGGAGAAATTTGGGCAAGCCTTATACATCACACCAGTCTGGACAAAGCTAATGGTGAGGAATGTAGGATTTTTGAACTCTTTTGAAACCCTCCCCAACAGGGCGATACGCCGAAACACAATTGATGGGTATGTCGAGGGCTGCTTGTCCGTTGCCGAGTCAACTACAGGTTCATAGCTCCCCTCATGTTTCAAAGCGTCCTGCAGGTTCACAGCGCCACAGAGACAACTGTAAGCTCACTGCCTCCTCACGCAAAAACATCTATCGCTTGATGGGTGATGCAGGGAACACAACATTATGTGTGTATGCATGTGTATTTCTCTTCAAATGTACCTTATTAGCCTATAGATTGAATTCTTGGCACACGTCTTATGGCCTATGCAATGGTATTTCCTGGAGGAAAGTGTAAGAAAATAGGCAATTGCTGGTGGAAAGATCCAGGTAGTGAATGTGGGTGTGCCAGTGACAGCTGTGAAATCAATAGACCATGGTTTCCTAACCTTTGTTAGGAAACCTAGTTTATCACATGGCAGTGTTTTCCCCTTCAGTGAGTTTGAGTGTGATCATCTGAGCTGGATTTCCTACTGTATGCAGTCATTGGAGTGCTAGATGAATAAAGCATGATTGTCAAAGTTTTTCCTTCTTGGTGAACTGAGCACATTCATCAGAGTGGGATTGCGGAAGACACTAAGGATCAGCTGTGATCACCTGTAATGCTGCTACAGGGAATCAAGTATGAGTGATGGAAGTTGCAGGGTTTCATTCAGGGTTGAACACAGCCCACCTGCAATGCTGCCACAGGCCACCAATGGTTAGGAAATGCTGCAATAAGATTTTATTACTGCATCAATCACCACACAACCCTTTGTCTTTTTGCATTTATTTACTAACTAGCAAAATACCCGCGCTTCGCAGCGGAGAAGTAGTGTGTTAAAGAAGCAATGAAAAAGAAAAGGAAACATTTTGAAAATAACGTAACATGATTGTCAATGTAATTGTTTTGTCACTGTTGTGAGTGATGAGTGTTGCTGTCATATATATATATATATATATATAAATATATATATATATTTACACACACACACATAAACATATATATATATACATATCTATACATATACACATATATATACACAAACACATATATACATACATATATATATATCTACATATATACACATACATATACATACACACATACATACATACACACACATATATACACACAAATACATATATATATACATACACACACACATATATAAACATATATATACATATACATACATATCTACATATATACACACACAGCTATTTCGTATCAGTGCAAGATGCTGCTTGTTAAAACGGATAACTCCCGCTCTTACGTGCAAGTCTGCGTGGATATTATGAACTATCATATTTGTTCAAGTTCTATTTAAATTTTAAATAGAAGGAATTTTTATTTAGTCGACAGAAATATCTTTGGTAGGAATGGTAAAAACAGACAGGAATATTATTCCTGAATAAATCAACTCAAACCTTAAACAACTTATAATATTTTGCTCTCCATAAAAATATATGCTGTCTAAATTATACAAGTTAGAAATAAAGTAAACTTTAAAAGAACAAACATTCAAATTTCTTTACTCTTATGTAATTTTATATAAAAAATAAACTTAGATTTTAAATATCCCAAAAGATTTTGCTCTCCATAAAAATATATCCTGTCAAAATTATACAAATTCAAATATGAACATGCTGCATAACAAAACCTGGAAATATAAATAAAATGTGTTCCTTTCAGCAATAACAAATCAAATCATTCAGTTGTCTTTGCTCATATGTCATTTTAGAGCTGGACGCCT
>JANRMT010062837.1:53431557-53459714 GCA_026402145.1 Polypterus bichir lapradei
TATCTATCTATCTATCTATCTATCTATCTATCTATCTATCTATCTATATTAAAGTTCAGTAGTTCTCTATTAGTTGAGACACTCAGTTCTCCCACTGTTATCTTCTTCAGGTGTTGCTGGAGCAAGCAGAAGTTTTTAGGGTGAAAGGTTGTAGAGGGTAATAATTTCAAAGTTTTACTGCTTTCATAACATTTCCAAATCCATTTAATTTTATTCTGGGTTGGGTGAGCCTTTCCCATCAAAACCGAGTTCAAGACAGCAAACCTGCTGTAAAGGGCAACAGTTCAACACAGGGCCCACTCAAACATATAATGACACATATACACTGGGGATAATTTGGAATTGCTGTCATCCTAACATGTACATTTTGGGGATGTGGGAGCAATAACCCACTTATGCACAGTGAAAAGGTGCAAATTTAATATGGAAAATAACCAGGCATGAGAGTCACATATCGCATCAACCTCACTATGAAGCCCATGGTGGCACTTCTTGTCTGATTTTGGGCTATACAAAAATAAATGGTATTGTATTGTACTGTATTCTTTTCCTAATTTTAAAAACATATGTCATCTGACCTCTTAACCTAAATAGTCTTATGCTGAAAATATTAACCTCATTATGTTTTTCTTCTTGGACCAGCAGTCCAAGTGCAATAATTTGTGCTGATGCCTCATTGCAATGAAACACAAAGTTTATATCATTGTCCAGCTACAGTCTGCATAGAATATCTGTCTGTGAAGGGTTTTGTCCAGATAGTCCTATTTTCCTCATACATAACAAATGAATGACTATTAGATTAAAGGGCAAGTGCAAATTAGCTCAAAAAAGCCATTTATGGGTATTTGAGTTAGTATGCCCTATTTCCTGCCTTGCAGGCAGTGTTGCTGAAATCATGTCTGGATCCCCATGATCCTTTGAATAAAATGGACTTGGAAAGATCATTTGAATTTACTTTTTCCTTCTTGTTCATGGTAAGCACTTCCTATAATAAGTTTAATAGTGTGTCTTGGGTGTTTCTCTATCACTATTGTATCTTTTTATTATAAAATGGAAACCTAAAAAATTTGTTCCACATTTGATAGAGCAACAAACCCTACTGATCTGCAGCCTACACTACATATAAAGTAGTATCCTGATAAAATCTGGGCTCCCATATCTTTTTCATGAGTTGGAATCTTCTCACTCCATACCCAGCATTGCATTTCTCCTAATGCTATGACTTTGTTAGTGGAGAACTATTTGTAATAAACATTCTTTGTCATACAGCAATGTAAAACTGAATTTGGATACCTATGGAGATTTTTATTGACTGAGAGTATGTCTTAATCAACCAAAAAAAAACAAACTAGTGACCTTAACACCTTTGAACCCACAGAATTCAGAAACAGATACACACATAATGAAATGATCATCTGGTTGTGAAATTATTTAGCAATGAAAATTTTCAAAGAGTAGGGCAAGCTACTATTTCATACAGGGGTCCCCAACTCTGGTCCTGGAGGGCCCATGGCTGCAGGTTTTCATTCTAACCATTTTCTTAATTAGTGAACTGTTTTTGCTGCTAATTAACTTCTTTTAAATTAACTTTAATTGGCTTGTTTTTAAAAATCTGTTCCCCTGAATTTCTTCATTGTTCTTCTGAATTGCTTCATTTCTTTCCTTAAATGGCACCCAAACAGAAATAAAATGGGAAGTGAGTGAGCCAACAGAAGAACAACTAAGTCAGGGCCTCAAACTCCAACCAATTTCAATCCAACCAGTTGCTTAATAAGGCACTGATTCTTGTTGTTAATTAAACCCGTTCTTTAATTCCATGGCTTGTTGCATACATTTCTGAAATTGTTGATTTTCTTTTTTCTAAGAGCACATGTTTTGGGGACCTGAGCAGATGAACATTCCAGAGACCTTCATTTTTCTTTATTTTCAGACATTGCATGATGGGCACAGTTTGCTGGTCATGTTTTGGTTCATGTTGTATCTCATTACTGTTTCGCTGCTAATTAAGAAAAAAAAAAGCAATTAAGGGACCCGAGGCGTCAAGAGCGTGTTAAATAAAATAAATTCAAAAGAAGTTGATTAGCAGAAAAAACAGGTCACTAATTAGGAAAAGGGTTAGAATGAAAACCTGCATCTAATGGGGCCCTCCAGGTCCAGAGTTGGGGACCCCTGATTTAATATGATCAAAGAAATACATAAAAAACAGATTCTCATTTTAGAAACACTGAAGGGAAGAAAAAGAGGAAAATTTGAGACCAAGAGTATGACATTGGACAGAAAGGAAGGTAAATCCAAAAGAAGAAAAGAAACCTAGAGACATTGGAGACCACCTTTGAATCTAAAGAAGAAAATATTGAATAGTGCTGTATGTGAAGGGTAGTGTATAAATTACAGAGTAATGATATCTAATGTTTGGAATCACAAATCAACACTAACTGATTTCACCTAAAAAAGAAATACAGAAAATTGTGTGAATCAAATATAGGAGGGTCTAAAATTTGTTAAAGCATATTACCATATATTTTTCCACGGAGGCTGAGATATTTGACACCGCAGTAACTGGACAACAACCAACTTCTAAAAATTCGAGGTACAGTATGTGCCCCAGAAAAGCTCATCTGAACCCGATTTACAAAATATATAGTACATACTCTAGATACCTAGACTTTTTGTTACAAATGTCAGGAGAAAGAAAAGAATGGAAGAAAGTTTTAGTCAAAAGGATGCATGACATTGGACATTGCAGGGTCTACTAACACAAACAATCACAGGGGCAAATAAATTTCACTGTAGACCTGAGAAGTATGCCTTTGGAAATGTGCGAGGAAAACCTAAACAGACATGGAGAGAAGGATCAGACTAAATATAGACAATGACATGACTCGAGGTACACACCTGACACTTCATATATGAGACAGTAGCACTAACCATTCCACCACCTTGTTGCCATATTACTTTTGTATTTATAAAGTAAACTATGAAGCCTGGGTTAATACTAAAAGGACAATCAAAGGGGAGGTGAAGTGCATCAGGAACAGTAAGGGTAAACTAAAATATACAGGCAGTGAAATGGTGAATGCTCTGAATTTGCATTTTTGTGAAATTTACATGTGTGAAGGGGGAGATAACCTACCAACAGTAATAGGAACTATCAGTGAGGTATTTAGTAATTTGGGCATTGTAGGGGGCGAGGCACTGCATAGATTAAATTGACCAAAATCTAACGAATTGCAGGAGCTAGGTAACATTTATCTTAGAATACTTAAAGATGTCAGTGAGTGCATATATAAGCTATGGACACTTGCTTTTCCGAAGTCACGGCACAAGGAAGCTAATAAATATTGTCCCGATTTTAAAAACTTGCAGTTGAGCTTATCCATGTAACCAAAGACCAGTAAGTCTAACATGCATTCTGGGAAATTTGATGGAAAAATGTTTAAGGAAAGAATCAAGCACCACATGTCAAGGACAAGTGTATTGATAAAAAGTAATTTTGGGTTTAGATGAGAGAGAGGTCATGTTTCATGGGCATGCTGGAGTACTATGAGGATGCAACAAAAGACTACTTAATGTACAGAGAGATGCATATGATATTATGTGTGTTTAATTTTAAGAAAGCATTTGATATGGTAAAATAATATCAGTCACCTGTGGTGGGCTGGCGCCCTGCCCGGGGTTTGTTTCCTGCCTTGCGCCCTGTGTTGGCTGGGATTGGCTCCAGCAGACCCCCGTGAGCCTGTAGTTAGGATATAGCGGGTTGGATAATGGGTGGGGTGGGTGTTAGTCACTAAACCTAAAGAGCTGGTATTTCAAGGTACAGTGTTTACATTGATGCAAAATTAGCATAAACACTGGGAACAAATCATTATAGTAAGAAGGAATTTTTCAGAATCAGATTAGAGGATGGTAGAATTAGTCTCCTCCGGGGATTGATGCTGTGAACATTAATCTTCCTAAAATACAGTATATACTGTATGCAATTGGAATTGTTGCTACACAATAGACATAGCAATGCTAGAAAAAGTCCAGAGAAGAGTGACTACTCTGATTCCAGGACTGCAGGATATGAGTTATAAGGAAACATTAAACAAGTTGAACTTTTTCAGTTTAATGCAAATGGAGATTAAGAGGTGACATAATTGAAGTATTTAAAATTATTAAAAGAATTAGTACAATCGATCCAAACTGTTACTTCTGTCACAGCCAGGAAGAATTGTAGAGCCCACAATAAACTTTGGTGAGCTAGCCAGGCAACCCCATTTAATGAAAGAAAAACAAAAATGCTGACATTAAAATACACTAAATAGAAACTCAGCTAGTCTAGGCTTAACAATGGCTTTCAAAAATAGCTTATGCAGTTCCGGCAGCTTGGAAGCTCCATCCACATTAATGTCTGGGTCTAGAATGAGAAGCCTCTCTCTGGATATGCCTCTTTTGTTTGGTCCTGACCGGAAGAAACAGGACCTTCTGTAGGCTCTGTGGGTGGGGGTCAGTTGTTTTTGCTGAGTGTTCCTCTTGGAACTGCATAAGAAAGGACAGTTAGTAACAGTGCCACCTCTTGGGGCAAAAATCGCTTACCTTGCTTAAGTCCTAAAAGTGATCCCCAGGCATGACACCTAAAAATTAGTTCAAAAGGAACACAGACGCTTAGCTGGAAAATAGTTAAAGATAAATTAAGAATTTAAGAATTCTGCTTTGTCCACATACTAGGAACCTTTTCAAAACCCAGAGGACCATTTAAATTTTTTGCCCAAATAGGCAGTTCATCTTCACACAGAGAAACCATAGATGCATGGAGAAATAATCAAATAACGTGTTAGCGAGCAGAACTTTAGATACATTCAAAACTTAACTTGATGTTATTTTAGAAGAATTAGATGGATAGGTGCAGTGGGTTGGCACCCTGCCCGGGGTTTGTTTCCTGCCTTGCGCCCTGTGTTGGCTGGGAATGGCTCCAGCAGACCCCCGTGACCCTGTAGTTAGGGTATAGTGGGTTGGATGATAGATGGATGGATAGATGGATAGGACTGGCAAACTTTGTTGAACTGAAAGACTTGTACTTGTCAAAAATTTTCTAATGTACTAATATTCTAATGAATAAGGATACAGAAAACAAATTGCTTATGTTTGCAGACAATAGCACACTAGATGGAACTGAAGATAATCTAAAAATCGTTTAATTATTGCTATGGAATTTGGATCACGTATAGAGTAAGTAAAGGTAAGGTACTACACGTAAGAAGTAAAAATGTTACATTTGAATGCATGATGGGAGGTTTAAAACTTAGGAGAAGGACCTGGGTGCCACAATGGACTCGTCAACATCTATGAGTATACAGACAATGTACAGAATTCACAAAGATGTTATATTATGTGGTATGATGTGTAGAGTATGAGTCAAGAGAAATTATGCTTAAACTAGATAATGCAAGAGAGAGCAGCTTTGGTCTCGGCATTACAAAAAAGAACATAACAGCACTATGGAAAGTCTACAGAAGAGTGACTGTACTGATTTCAGGACTGCAGGGTTTGAGCTATAAAGAAACTGAATTCCATGAACCTTTTCAGTTTAAGCAAATGGAGATTAAAGCAGTGCCATTATTAAAGTTTTTAAAATTATGAAACAAATTAGTATGATGGATCCCCATTATTACTCAACGTTAAATTATATTTTTCAACAAAAATATGTAAATATATATTGAAACTTGTAGACACTGCATTCAGTTTCAGTTTACTCAGAGAAAGATCAACATTTGGAATAAATAACCAAGTAGAATGACGGTTTGATATTATTTTGGAAAAATTTGAATTGGCAAGCTTATGTCAGACTGAATGTTCTGTTCTCATCAAAATTGTTCGAAAGCCTTCTCATATGTCTTTCAATATGAAATGGATGCTGTTCGCTTTAAGTGCATTATTTAATTTTATACTGTTAATGTATACAGTAAACCCTCATTTATTGCGGTTAATCCATTCCAGACTCTACCGCGATAAATGCTGTTGTGATGTGAGATTTTGCATATAACTTGATAAATGTTTTGTATGTCTTTATTTATAATTTAGGCAAACCAATGTAATTTCATGTTACTTTGGTGAGAGGTATTCGTATTTGGCCCCCCCCCCCCCCCCTTACGACTGTCTCTTTGTAATTTTATGACAGGATTTGGGGGGATGTGTCTTAAACCAGTTTGATGAGTATTTCTCTGCTAAAGTCTTTCAACCCCCCTGCAAGGAAGCCAGGATTTTTAACATATGGTTTTGGGGCAGGAGATAAGATGTTCTATTTCACCCATTGGTCTGAGATATGGCTGTCTGGATTGGCTGGAGGGGTTGGACAGAAAACCTATAAATTTGCTTGCTCAACCACATTCTCTCTCTCTAACCAACATATGATGAAGAAGTATCTCTCTTGCTAACCTGTGATGAAGAAGACAACACAATGAAGAGCAGAGCTCAGCAGACATATTGAACAGACGTATGGCTGAAAGCTGAGCACCAATGATGCCTTAACTAGAGACATTTTAAGTAACTAAAAGTCTGTGTGCCACCTGAAATACACATCACCATTTTATCAGGTTGTATGGTTGCCAATATTCAAATGTACTTTGCATTTTGTTATTTATGAATATTATCAGTAATACATCATTTTATGTGTAACTTAACTCCTGCTTGTCTTTTTACTACATCTAATTGCCTGAGGTTATAGATATAGAAGGGAAGGTGGGGATAAGTTATATACAGTGGTAAATCTGTGAGATTAGGCATTCTAAGGCTACATATTAATAATACAATAGGGGAAAGTAGAGCAATTTATATAGTACTCTACCAAGATAAAACAAATGCATTTCCGTGAAGTAGTTTTCTTTATTTATAAATCGAATATTTTCGCAGTTAGAGCATAGAAAACCTGTTTACTACCTTCTAAATACGTTTTTTTAACATTATTAGAGTCCTCTAGACATGAAATAACACCCTTTAGACAAAAGTTTAAACTGTGCTCCATGACAAGACAGAGATGACAGTTCCATCTCACAATTAAAAGAATGCAAACATATCTTCCTCTTCAAAGAAGTGTGCGTCAGGAGCAGAGAATGTCAGAGAGAGAGAGAGAGACAGAGAGAGAAAAGCAAACAATCAAAAATAAATAGGGCTGTTCGGGCTTTTAAGTATGAGAAGCACCACCGGAAAAAGCAGCTGCAAGGAAGGGAGCAATGTGAAGGTAGTCTTTCAGCATTTTTTAGAGGAGCATCCGTATCCTCTAGACCAGTGTGCGAACAGCCCCTCTGCTCATAACCCATCCGTCAGGAGCAGAGAATGTCAGAGAGAGTGAGAGAGACAGAAAAAAGCAAACAATCAAAAATCAATACGTGTTGTCTGGGCTTTCAAGTATGCGAAGCACCACACGGGAAGCATATCATATATCTTAGAGGAGTTTTATTTAATACGTGCTCTGATTGGGTAGCTTCTCAGACATCCGCCAAAAGCGTCCCTTGTATGAAATCAACTGGGCAAACCAACTGAGGAAGCATGTACCATAAATTAAAAGACCCACTGTCCACTGAAATACGCGGACCAGCGGAAAATCCGTAATATATATTTAGATATGCTTGCATTTAAAATCCGCGATGGAGTGAAGCTGCGAAAGTCAAAGTGCAATATAGCGAGTGATCACTATATTTTAAAATAATTTAGATTTGTTAAACCACTTTAAAATTTGTAAACTCAGCATTAAATTTAACATACACACACACACACACACATATATATATATATATATAAAACTTTCATGGGAGTTCTTGTTTTACTTTTATGGCAGTATATAATATGAAATGCATGTTATGTAATAACAGGATCAAAGACTCTGTTTATAGTCTTAAAAATCAAGGTGCCAAAGTGGTTGTTGTGAACAATGCATAAGGGGAATTTTTTGGTCCACGAAAGAACCATCTACATGAAATTTCCAGAAAGAACTTTTTATTTAGATCAGTAACAGGTTCCATCAATGAATAGTTGATAGCATATTTATGAAGTACCAATGGATTAATTATTCTCTAAGGGTTCCTTTTGCTTACAATAACACAGGCTAAGTTCAGTCTTTCTTAATCTGTTAGTATCCAGCAAGGTAGCCTACTTTACTGTACATTTAAGAATTCTGCTTTGTCCACATATTAGGTATCTTTTTAAAACCCAGAGGACCATTTTAATTTGCAAAGAAACACTTCCAAGAATGAAGTGGATCTTTGCCAAGCAATTGTTCTATGAGGAGCCACAAAACCCTTTAAAGTGTCATTATAAAACCATTCATTTTAAGAGTGTACAGGGAGGCCTAATTCTATTTCATTAATATTTTTCTTCATTCATATCTTAAGAAAGCTGACTTGAGGCTGAAATTTCACCTTTAAAAAAATGAGTGATATTTGACTTTAGGATGCATATCAGTACTGGTGAGCATCTCAACAATGTCATAAACTAAATTATCCTTGGGTCAGTATCTTGTAGTTAGCAAGGTATGCTCTCTGCTCAAAATCTGTATTGTTGTCCATATATTTATCTGGCGAACTTTTACACCAGATGCCCTTCCTGATGTAACCCTCCCCATTTATCCAGGCTTGGGACCAGCACAAAGAAACACACTGATTTGTGCATCCCCTGTAGCTGGGTTTGCATCTTCAGGTTAAGAAAGGAGGTGATGATAAGTGAGTAGCAGTATGGATCATGCCGGGAAAGAATACTACAGATGCGATGTTTGCTCTGAGGCTGTTGATGGAGAAGGATGGAGAAAGATTAAAAATTGCCTTGTGTCTTTGAAAAAGCATATGATAGAGTGCCTGAAGAGGAGTTGTGGTATTGTATGAGGAAGTCGGGAATGGCAGAGAAGTATATAAGAGTGGTACAGGATATGTAGAAGGGAAGTGTGACCTTGGTTAGGTCTGCTGTAGGAGTGATGGACGCATTCAAGGTAACGATGGGATTACATCAGGGATCAGCACTAAGCCCTTTCTTATTTGCAATGGTGATGGACAAGTTGACAGACGAGATTAGACAGGAGTCCCAGTGGACTGTGATGTTTGTGGATAACACTGTGATCTGTAGTGAGAGTAGGGAGCCAGACAAGAAGACCCTGGAGAGGTGGAAATATGCTCTAGAGGGGACAGGAATGAAGGTCAGTAGGAACAAGACAGAATACATGTGTGTGAATGAGAGGGAAGTCAGAGGAATGGTGAGGATGAAAGTAGTAGTGTTGAAGAAAGTGGAATAGTTTAAATACTTGGGATTAAGAGTACAGAGTAATGGAGAGTGTGGAAGAGAGGTGAAGAAGAGAGTACAGGGAGGGTGATGTGGGTTGAGAAGAATGTCAGAAGTGATTTGTGACAGACAGATACCAGCAAGAGTGAAAGGGAAGGTCTACAAGACAATAGTGAGACCAGCTATGTTATATGGGTTAGAGATGTAACACTGACCTAAAAACAGAAGACAGAGCTGGAGGTGGCAGAGTTAAATATGTTAAGGTTTGCATTGGCTGTGACAAGGTTGGACAGAATTAGAAATGAGTTCATTAGAGGGTCAGCTCAGGTTGGACAGTTGAGAGACAAAGTCAGAGAGGCATGATTGCATCAGTTTGGACATGTGCAACGGAGAGATGCTATATTGGGAGTATGTTAAGGATGGAGCTGCCAGGTAAGAGGGAAAGAGGAAGGCCTAAGAGAAGGTCTATGGATGTGGTGAGAGAGGACATGCAGGTGATGGGTGTAACAGAGCAAGATGCCAAGGATAGGAAGATATGGAAGAAGATGATCTGCTGTGGCTACCCTTTATGGGAGCAACCAGAAGAAGAAGACTATCTGCTTAAAATGTCAAATAATAATGATGTTGGCTGCCTATAGGGACAGTTTGAGGGCAAATTCTGAAATGCATCTTCATAGCCTGCTAAACCATCCATACATCCACACATATCCTAAATGCTTTATTCCAATTTTGAGCTGTAGAGTGGTGGGCTCTGTTCTAGCAGCATCTGCTTCAAGGTAGGTGTGGTTCTGAAAGGGGATGCCTAATGAAGAAAACAAGTAAAATAAAAATAAATTACTTATTACTTACATTATTATCAGATTGTTACGGTTACACTGGTGTATCTGAGCATCCTTGCCTTAGATCTTTCATTTTCTGACTTGATTATTTAATGAGTTTTTGTACTCACTGAAAACCTTTAATTTTGTTTTGTAAGACTTTCAAAAGTTTTTTTCACAGCCCTTACAAACCTATTGCATTTTAAACAAAAGCATACCTGTAACTCTAAGACATTACCTTGACATGGCTAAGCTTTAAAATTTCTAATCCCAAAATATACTTGCAGTGTAGTTAGATATTAGGACAGCTTCTTACTGTTTAGATAATACTGACACTTGTTTATCATTTCACTTTCTTTTGGAGAACTTGGTAATGAGAACATGTTTTATAACTTGTGTAAGAAGAGGCTTTTGATTCCTAAAGCCTGTACTGTACTGCACTTATTTCTTTCTTTTTCATCTGTTGACAAAATATCACCATCATTGATTAAATTTTATTTTAAAATCTCTACTTGTAATCCTTCCAATGTGGATTGTAGAGACCAGTCATATTAATTTATATATTTAAAGATAAGTAATTTTTACTTTAAAATATCATAATATGAAACTGAATCTTCTTGGGAGACACACCCGGTACATGAAAATGCTCCCTTCATTTTTTTTTTTTTGCGATAATCAGATCCTGGGTGGTGTATTTTACCTTTTTTTAAACACATGCATATGAAGAATGGTTAAGATTCAAAAGTTTTTTTTCCCTCCCTTGCATTTATGTAATATTACACAAAAGCAGATTTCAAATCGGTCTGAACTTCAAGCTGAGATTAATGCTATTCACTTTAGCGGCTCGAACCACCCACTTTGCTTAAAGGTCACTAGCCGAGGCTAATGCTGTTCAGAAGGGCCACTGCAAACTTGGCATCTCCCTGATTAGGCACCCTGCTGGTCTTATACACATACCAGCTCACTTGCCAAGTCAAATAACACATTTAGTGAATTGGAAATAAGATTTAAGTGGGCCAGCACAATGCGGCTGGCTCTCTCATCTTTACAGGCAATCCTTTTCTTTGTGTGCTAGACTGTGAAAACTGCTCTTGTTAGAGGACTTAATCTTCATTTTTTTTCTCCTTCTGTAGATTATTTGGAAACAGGTCAATTGAGCGTTGGAGCTGCAAACTCCACCCACTGAAGAAAGGAGCAGCTTGTGGTGCAATGCTTCATAGCTTTCCCTCTCTCTTTTTCACATTCACGGCTACACCCTTCAGATAATAGCCAGCCAAGCAGAGCCCCTTGAAATTGCTAGTATGGTGATGTAGCTCATTTTATTTTCATTTCGAGGGTCACATCTTTTGTTTACAGCTGTGATTCTTTTCACCTCCCCTCTTATAAGTTGCACTGGCAAGGAGGAGAACTCGTCGAATACACACTGAATCCTGGCCTAATGCTATCTAATCTCCATAGCCAGCCACTCAGACTTGCAAAATGATTGTTCTTAACAGGCTGGTATTTTCTCTGGAGAGGAGCCCTGAGAGTTGCTATTGAACAGCAAGAAAAAAAAGGAAAAAAACAAAAGTTACTTATCTTTCAAGTGATTTTTTTTTTCCTTACATAACAACACTGGAAAGGTTATATGGTAAATAATCATTTGATGTTCCACTCAAACTGCTGGTTTATTAAGCCAGTTATTTCAGCTGGTTATTTTTGGATATTTTTAAATGTCTGACTTGCTTGTACCTCTTCTAATTGTTATAGCCAACACACTTCCTGCTTCTCAGTTCTATAGTGAAGTAACTGGACGTTTCATAATTCTCAGAAATATGGTAATGTCAGAAATAATGAAATCACATATTTTAGTTGAACATCATTCATTGAATGGATGTTATCAGTGATCCTCCACCCCTTACAAATGGGCCACATAGGTACCTACTAAACCTGCTAGTTTACCTTGTTGTTTTATTATTAGCATTTTAATGATTGATAACAATGCTCAATGTCACCAGCTTTAACGTTTAGAATGTGTAAATGCTGAAATACTAATAATTGAAGGCATACCTGTGATTATTGAATGCACAACAGTTCCACTCATCCATTTTCTAAGTACAGTTAGTGCTATTCAGGCTTGTGGAGCCAAAATCTTGATGAGCACAAGCCGACATGTCCTAACTCCTCAGCCATACTGGTCTAATTTAGTGTCCCTAATCAACTTGTCCTACAGGTTTGGAAAGAATACCAAAGTAGCCATTAGAAACACATGGGAAAACATGCAAACTCCACATTGACAGAGACAAGAATAGGATCTGAACCCAATTTCCTTGAGCAGCAAAGCTAACTGCTGTGCCACTAGCCCTTTTGTAATTATGTGGCACAATTTAATTGGAATATAAAGTTATTTGCTGTGTTGAAAATTAAAATAATATTTTTTATTTTTTTTCTATCTGTCTGTAATTAAAAATTACAATAAAAGTAAGGATAACATTCATCTGGGGTCATTCACCTACATCAAGAATTAGCTACAAATTTCTCTCACCTCTCTTTTATCCTCATGTCTTATTGTTGGTATATTACTTGTTTAAGAAATTGCTAGTGCAACTTGTCACATTAAAAAGTTGCAAAATGAAGGCACATTTTGCTATTAATAAACCTCATTCTTCTTCCAATCCATCCGTTTCCTGTAATTGGTCTTTCTAGTATAGTGTCATGAGAGTTGTTGTCTGTCTTATTACGTTAAAGGAGGGCCATTTTTACACAACACACTGCCTTTTTACTTATACTGGTATAATTTTGAACTTGAGAATAACTTCAACATGCATATATTTGGGATGTGGAAAATAAGCAGAGCATCGAAGTCCATCCGGAGTAAATGCAGGGTGAATATTTAAAATCCACACAGACCATTATGTGGCAAGGAATCAAACTCTGATCCAAGAATCTATCAGATAACAAAGCTAACCACCATTCTGTCTTTCCTATAATAATTTAACATGCATGTAAGTATTTCACTGTACAGTTTATACACAACAATATTATTATTACTACTACTACTACTACTAATTCAATCAATTCCTGCTTCTTCAGTATATTTTGACTCATTTTCTCAGCTTTTCTGAGTACGTCAAGTCTGAGAATATACAGGTACATGTGTAGGAATGGCCTGTCAGTAGCAAAGGTGTGAAAGGGCCATGACAGCATCACATGATATTTTAACAGTAATATCAGAATTGTTAATTAGCTAGACACTAATTTTAAAGTATTTAAAGATGCTATTTTTAGAAAGTTCATGACAAAATATTTTGTTTCTTTTTATTTAAATTGGGTCTCTTTTCAGTCTTCTTGCACCTGATTAGAAGCTGATATTCTGGTTTTATAAATATACTTATCCATAAATAAATTCCAAATGATTTACAGTAATAACATCCATCCCAATAGTGTATTGTATGATTTTTTTTAAAAAAAAAACTATTTTTCTAAATGCTTTTAGTTAAAAACATCCATCCATTTGATGACAAACCGAGTTAATTCAGTTTAGGGTCGTCAGGGCTGAAACCAAACTGGGCACAGGGCAGGAAGCAGCACTGGATCAAGTGCATCAGGGCATCACAGGACACATTTGGGAAAATCAAATAGGCAACAAATAGTTTAACATTTATTTCATGATATTTTATGGAAACGACATAAATAATGACTTATTATTGTTGTTATTATTATTATTATTATTATTATTGGCTCAAAGTTATTTATAGAATTTTATGCAACCAGCTGCATTTTCCTTCCCAAGATGAAAATGCCCACAGTAACACCTGGGTGTTCTAATAAAGCAGCTCTAATTACCCTTGTGATGGAATTCCATTCAATTACTGATCTCCGCAACTTCATTCATTCTCCTCCTTTCTTTTGTCAGGATTATGTTGATGGTTTCAGGTAGTGAAGCATGCCGGATTAAGAAGGGCATTCATATGTGGTCTACACTATAGCTAATGTGATTATGCATTATACAGTTTGTTTTAGTTAGACATTAAATCTGTCAAAGTTCTTTACATGAACAGATGAAAACCAGTACTAATATTTTCACTCGAATTTCTTTTAATATTACAAATGAAGATGGCATTGTTTACAATAATGGAAAATGTTTTAGAATTTATCTATACTTCAAAGATAGCAAAATGCATATTTTTATGGTTTGTTCAGGTTATAAACACTTCAAAATGCATAAAGAGAGATGAAAATGCATAATCTTGAATAATGTGTAAAAATGATCATTATTAACTGTTGTTGATTTGTATTATCTCTCATTTAAAGGATTTATTTATTTTAGATGTTTTCTGTTTTATTTGATTAATGACATCTTAAAAAGCTTCTTAAACTAACAATAGAAGTTTGTTACTAAGCCACTCTTCCTCTAGCAACATTCATCCTTTTCCATTCCTGCTTAATTCAGTTTAAGATCATAGAGCCTGGGTGGCAGGAACCAAACCAGGACAAGCATACAGTCCATCACAGAACATTCTCATGCACCCACTCAGGTTCACTCACACAGAGTCTTTTATAATGTCTGTGATGTATTGTATGGTACAGGCATTTGCATGAGGCAATCCAAAAAAAGGAAGGCATTAGAAATAAGCCCAATGTTTGTAGTCAGTTTCAAGTCAAATTTAAAAATATAAAAGTCATCAGGAACCTTTGAAAAAACATTACAAGGCCAAGTAATCCTACCTACACATCTTTGAGTTATGAGAGGAAGCAGGAAAAACACAAAAAAAGACATTCAGAAACAGTGAATAAGCACATGACAGATGATGACTGCAACTTACACCCATTGCATCATCTTATTCATATACTGTATATTATCTTTACATGTTTAGACTGCTTGGAGAAACATGTAAACACATAACATGAGTACATGTAAATCATGCAACTAAAGGCTGGACTTAGATTTGAAATTAAGACTTGGTGACGTGCAACATCAGCACTAAACTCTGCACCACCATGTTGCCCTATTTCTAACAACATAATAGTAAATGTAACAGGTACAGAATGTACATTGTCTTCTTACAGTGTGTTTTCTGGCTTATTTAGTCAAACATTCCTAGTTAAGTCAAAATATTCTCTCAGCCATGTCAAATCGATACTTTAAATTAAACTTCAGGAGAGAGAATTTAGTCCAATACAAGATGTGCTAATCTGAGATTTTTTTTACAAGGTTTAATAAACTAGGAGTATAACTGAGCATCAGTTATATTACCATCTGTGTGTTGAACATTTTTGCTTCTTATTCAATAAAATCAACTTTATTGTGAGTTTAGAGAATGGTGATGTGTTGCATGTTGGATGAACATACAAGTAAGAATTTCACTGTACTCTGTGCATATGATGACAGACAGACAGACGGATAGATAGATAGATAGATAGATAGATAGATAGATAGATAGATAGATAGATAGATAGATAGATAGATAGAAATTTAGCTTTAAACAAAAGGTGAAGAAAAACTAAACAAACAACAACATCGTTACCCCTAAAACACACAGAAGAATTATGAAACAGAAGAAAATGAGGCATTGTAAAGGCTTATTGCCATAGATATGGAGGAGCCTCAGTAGCATTTCTTGACACACTTATGTTGAATAATTCATTGGCTATAGTATTGTGGACGAAATCGAGACAACAGCAGGCAGACACCTATTAAAATAAGTAGAATTCTTTAATTTCTTTATTCTTGGTGAGTAGAGACTTACAGAGACTAAGTGCAAAAAGCCCCCTCATAGGGGGGAAGTTGCATTTTTATAACAGAGATCTTCAAAGCAACGGTTAAGAAAAATAAGCTCAGTTTCATCCAAAGGTCACAGAACATTCTTACACAATTTGTTGATTACAACGGAAAGCAGAAATTCTAGTCTTTTCTTATATTTTTAATTAAGCTTATCAGAAAACTTGTCATACGTTTGGCATCTTAATTGGATGATAAAGTAGCCAAGAACTGCATTCCACACTGGCAGCCCTACTCTATGTAAGCATGCTTATTTATCTGTTATAATAATACCTAGCCATACAGAGAACATGCAGATTTTCATACAGAAGCTAGCAATAGATTTTAACTTCCATTCCACAGTATAATACTATAACTAATACTAATACTACTACCACTACCACTAAGAATTTCTTATAAGGCCTCAATATCTTATGTTTCTAATTGCCAACTATTGACACTGTGAAACAAATTTATAAAGAAATTCTCACCATATAAAATTCTTTGTGACAGTAAATATGTCCATCTTAGCCTAGTATCGAATGTGATATATCACACTGTGAATTTAACCAGATCAAATTAATTAAATAGGTCATGCTCATTAAATTACATTTTTTATTTAGCAAAAATGTTAGGGTATAGTTAGAGTTACCATCTTTAATTGTTTCCTAAATAAGTTCAGAGGTCTGTTATACTTTAATTATATTACATTTTATAATTTGCTGAATATACAAAGTTCATAGAATTGATAAATGACACACTATTCACACATTTGGGACTAGAAAGGCACAATTATTTCCAAATACAGACTTTACACAAAATATTTTGTTTTCATCACTCGCCAGGTTTTTTTTTTCTCAAGGTATGTTCTCATATTTTGATCAATTTAAGCTGATATGCAGAAATACAGTGAAAACAACAGATATATTCATGTTTTTTCTGAAAAATATTGTTACCAATTGCCAATAAAAACACATTAAGCTATCTTTAATGTATTGTTAAAATTACTTGAAAGCAGTGAGTTAGCTTTCTGTAATAGTTTGTATAATGTTCAATAAAAAGTAATTATTTCAACAAATTTATACATTTTAAATATTTTATCATTTTAAATATTTTATTATAGTATTTCATGTAAAGAAAACACCCATTTGAAAAGTCATTTTAAACCAAATGCAAATTCTTTAGATGATAGAATATTAAAGTGGTTTAACTGGTTTGCAAAAAAACAGTTAATACATAGATAAAACAACTCCTAAAGGGACAGGGTTCACTGGTGGTCTTCATGGACCACATAATCACTTATTCATAATGTTTGGTTTTACTCTGCAATTGCCCACTAAATGACTGCTCTGTGTGCTTTGCTGTATGGCTCTCTTCAGTTTAAAATATGTCTGTTAAACAACAGTCATTTGCCTGTTGATTTATTTTAAACTACCTATGATACTTGGTGATGCCAGAGAAACTTTCAATATGTTCTTCAAGCACTCTTGAAAGTACAAAGTTGCTATAGGGTATAGTACATAGTGAACTGCTGCTGACTTAAAGTGTACAATGAAATTCTCACCTGCCTAGTCTCCTCAGACCTGATAACAACAAAACAACACCAACAAATACACACATACATAAACTTTAAACAGGACACTAATTCCTTATCCATCCATCACATCAGGCACTAAGTCCACCTAACCTGCTCATTTTTATAAAATGATAGTAAACAGGAATAGCTGGACAAAATCCACAAAGATGTGAAAAAAATGAAGCGACTAAAACTTTAACCACTGCACTAAATTTTTACAATAAAAAAACAAAACTTTCAAACATTTCACCACTAAAGGTGTTTCTTTTACAGCTATAGCATTTTTGCACTATACTTAATGCTGGTAATTTTCCAGCATTCTTCTTACCATACTTCTGGATTCTGTTAGTTTTTCTCTCATGTAGCTGGGAAAGTGTTTTGGCTGACCTATACTAATATCTATTTTGGTCATGCTGTATTTGCTGCATCTTTGCATGTACTTACTTTAATCTGATGACCTCTTGTTGAAGCTCATGATTCATGCTTTGGGAGATTGAGTACAGGCTTTGCCTCCTCAACAGCTGTGCTGGAACATGAAATTGTCAGTTTAGGTACTGCAAGAGATTAAAGAAATGGCCTTTCTCATCTCCTTTGGCCATTTCCCTTGGCGGCTTTGCAGTATGCACATATTTTCTAAGCGAGATAATAATGCTGGATGCTAAAACTCCAAAATATTTTTAATGTATTTTGGGGAGAATGTTTTATAAGGCAAGTCTTGCAATGGTTGTCTTGATTCTGTGGTTTGTAGTTTTGGGTACAAATCTGAAAAGTTTGAAATACCTGCTGTGGAAGTCAATAATGCTGATGTAATGTGCATTATTTTATTTCACACTTTAAAGAGGTCTCTGGACATACTTCTTTTATGGTTTCTGTGAGCTTTATGAGATCCATCACACAAATGGAGCTATTCATAAACAACTATCCATCCCCCGCAGATCCGCCTGCATACTAGTGAAACAAGACAGACTTTAAAAACCAATAAACAAACAGGTATTGCTAGCTAAGTAGAGTCAAGGTCCACTCCAAAACGTGGCCAGAGGTAGAGCGATTTGAACAGAGGCTGGGGCTTGAGTGACAAGGGCCCTGTCTGGCTCCACACTCCTGATGTTATGCTTCCCCCTCCCCTCGGCCCACAGCCTCTGTGTTGTATAAGCGTGAATAAATTGCTCCTGCAAGCAAACTATGATACTTAGTGCGATGAGAGAAGTTACAAAGTCAACCGGAATGTTCAAGCAAATTAAAAAAACCCAATCTAAATCCGTTAAGTAGTTCTCTCGTGAAAAGCGGACAAACAGACAGACAGATAGACAGATGTTGGATATTATATATAGAGATTTAGCAACTGATATTTTAAATGGTGGGCTTTTAAACATTAACAAAACCTCACCAATTGGTACAGATGTATTATTCACTCAGATACTAGGAACTGGAAACAGGGATTGCCCTGAGTAGTACAGACCAGAGTCATATCTTTAAAAATTTGTGTGCATGCAAAAGTCAGGATAACCATCCATCCATTTTCCAACCCGTTGTATCTGAACACAGGGGTCTGCTGGAGCCAATCCCAGCCAACACAGGGCAGGAACCAATCCAGGGTAGGGCGCCAACCCACACACTAGGGACAATTTAGAATCGCCAATCCACATGTCTTTGGACTGTGGGAGGAAACCCACGCAGAGAACATGCAAACTCCATGCAGGGAGGACCTGGGAAGCAAACCCAGGTCTCCTAACTGCGAGGCAGCAGCACTACCACTGCACCACCAAGTCAGGATATATAAAAGAAAATCTGACAGGAGAACTTGCACTTATTTACATCAACTTGTCTGTGCAGAACATTTTTGCAAATAATGACACCCCCTGAATAGAGAAAAGCTGCCAAATCAGGTAAATGATGAGTCACGCATGTAATAATTTATATCAGCAAGCTGTTTATTATAGTGTGTGTTGACATGACAAATATATTAAACCTCAAAAGTGATAAATTTAATGCATCTACTCTTTTTATTTCTTTTTAAGAGGGCCAATGTTGTGTATTTTTATGAAAGATCATTTATTGATTTCTCATCAGGGTATACAATATAGGTTACCTGTTGTTACTTTTCAGGATTACAAATCAATGCAATCAATTGTTGTCAGTAATTGTATTAAGTAAAAACACAGGTGTGACTCACTCCCTAGCAAACTATAAATATCATGCCCCATAGCCTAATCATAGTCTAATGGTTTAACACAACATTGCTTGTTTAGTGCTACTTGAAGAGTATGCGAATGGTCATATAGAAAGGGAATTAGCTTTTTGGGATAAACAAGATATTTTTGCCCATGATGATGGCTGGTTTGATTAAGGCTTCCAAGAGCCATTCTTTTGGAACGATGGGCTAGGTTAAGCCTAGCATTAGAAAGACAAACTGCCCAACATCGGGCCATACCTGTTCCTATCCAGGTTTTAACAACATTTGGCTTTCTGACAATAGGTACTTACCAGTGGGAAGTTCCCAACAGGTTATGAATATTTGAGCCAGGCTTCAGCTCCATGATTCCCACTATACGGAAAGCCATAAATGACAGACAAGGTTCCACATTTAGTTTCCATATGGTGTTGGTGTACAGACCAACATAAAAAGGCAATTTACAGCAGTGTCCAGTTTTCCTTAAATAATTGGAGCAATCGACTGCACTCATACTGCAGTAAAGGTGCTGAACGAGAATGAAGTTGCTTTTGTTAATCATAAGCAGTGATACTCAATTGATGTACAAATCATCTGTGATGCCAAAACAGGATTGAAAAACATCATGGCTGAGGTGGCCTAGGTCGACCCATGATTCATGTATTTTGAGGCAAAAAAGCATAGTCAGGCGACTTGCCAATGGTACTGTACATAATGGCTGACTTGTTGGTAAAGTAACCGACTGAACACTCAGTGTTTTATATGGCCTATACTACTCACTGTAACAGCAGTCATGTAATTACATGTGCCAGGTGATTGTGACTACCTGTTCAGATGCTGGCATCTTACACCTTTCATCAATTCTGAGAGCACAGAGGAGCGGTGCTAAAATGCCATACATGCTCTTGCATGCTCAGTTTTGGAGCATGCCACAAAATCTTTAAAGGGCTCAGATATTTCTGTTAGTAACCCCTGGATTTTCCCGAGCTCCCGAATCACTTATCTGCAGCATCAATATCTCTGGTCTGCTCTGGCATAAAGCTGCTTAATAAGGCATCTCCGATTTCGGGCATGGTGCAGCTAGTCCAACATTCACAGCAGTAGTAACATGTTACTGTTCAATATATTTGCGCTTGTTGGTGACACCTGTGCTTATAAGGCCAAACAAAGGTTCTTTGCATGCCCTTGCTTCAGAGGCGAAAACTAATCTCACAGTCTTCAAAGTTTGCTTTTTGCCTGTCTTCTCTTTTGTTGCCATTGTCTCACTTTACAGCTAAGTCTGTTCATTAAATACAGGTATGTTTGAGATTGATTACCATGGTCCACATATGGTCTTTTCAGTGTGGCAACCAGGAAGGGTTCAAGGTGCATTCTCGTATACACATTTAAAACATGATTGTGATTTATAAAGGGTGAATTGCATACAATTGTGTATATGCCAGGTTTTATATATATGCATTTATATATATGCATTTTCTTCCTTTTTGGTCCATGCAAACTTTCATGTTTAAATCCATGCAAAGTTTTATACATGAGACACCCAGCAAATGACTGTACAATAACTAACACAAAATTGTCTTGCCACATAGAAAGAAAGTGGAAAGCTACCAGGGCAAGAGTGATAAGGACCGGGAGATCAGTTGTAAATCAGGAACATGCAAGATCAAAGCCAGAAATTGCACAAGTCAGAACATCTAATACAATTGCTAACCAAAAATCAAAGTCTAGGAAGCCTGCCAAGTCAATAATTTGAATTTACACTATGCAAAAAAACAACTGAATTAAAGAACTACTTTTATGCACATTGTTGGATGTTGTGGACTGGGACCCGGACACAGGCAGACGGACAACATAGTTCCACCACACACCGTTTATTTACAATATATACAAGTTACGTGCACCACAAACCCCAGTGCCTCTTGCACCGATTCCCCAAAGTCCAGGCCACACTCTCAGTCACTGTGCCTCTCTTTCCTGGCCGCCTCCAGTCCTCTCTCCAGCTCTGTCCACTTCCACCCGACATCCACTACTGACTAGAGGGAGGCGGCCCCTTAAATAAGGACCCGGATGGGCTCCAGCTGCTTCCCGGCATTCCCCTTTGGACACACCCCTGTGTGGCGGAAGTGCCGGCTGCGCACCCAGAAGCCGAACGGGTGTCCCCTGTCGTCTTCCCCCCAGCACTTCCTGGTGTGGTGGAAGTGCTGGGCTCCAGGGTTCCTCAGGCACCAGGGCGCAAAAATTATAGAAAAGCAGTATAACCAACCAAAAGGAGAATCGAAATCTAGGGAGCAAAGAAAAGGTCCTAATGATAATGTCTTCTCAGAAGCACCTTTTATATTCCTCTAATGCTACACTGAAAAAAACGGAAATGGCAGGTTGTTACATTTACAAGAATGTATTTACTTTATTGCACATGTATTGTTTATGTTCCACTTTTGAACATAACTCGATTATGTTTCATTTATTGAATCTTGTGGGATGTGCAATATAGCAATTTCAGTCATTTAGGCAGAAGTCAAAATAGTTATGTTTAGTCCTCACCGGAAATTAATACGCACCAAGCAGATTTATCATCAGCAGAGGTTGGATAACTTGGCGGTAAAGTCATGTGACTTTCAAAGAAGCAACAGGTTGTTCGTTTGAGTTATTGTCACTGGTTAAGAGCAAAAGGTTAGTGAAATAAAAGTAAAAAAAAATAAAAACACACACACACAACAAGAAATATTCAGATATTCATTTAAAATACATAATCAGAATAACGTTACTCCATTTTGCATTATTTCTTGTATTCTCTTTTAATGTTTTATCAAGGCTGTCATGGTGGTGCAGTAGTAACGCTGCTGCCCCACAGTAAGAAGACCCGGGTTCGCTTCCCGTGTACTCCCTGCATGGAGTTGTTTCATTGATATGAGCCATGTTTAACATATTTAATTTAACAGAGAATAAAAAAGTTTAATTCATTTTATAAAAAAATATTTTATAAAAAAATATCATGTTGTTTCAGAATATAATAATTTAGTGCATTAAGCATAATTAAATTATTTTTGATAAAAACAATTTTAATATGTGCAACCGATGTACATATATTTTTATTTTAATCTGACATGCCATTTTTCTCAGTGTAGAAAGAGAATGAAAGAGATTCATAAGTAAGAGATCTGTAAACCAATGTCACTTGACTTCAGTATCATCTCACCAACAGCTGGCTTAGCAACAATAAACAACATATTAGTGGACCTAAATTTAACAACACAAAATAATGGTGCAAAATAGCACTGGGGTGACATAATAAATTGAAATAAAAAAAATATATATTTTAAAGTTAGTAATTTAATAACTAAACTTTCTGTGTTGGGTAAACAAGGATTAATTATAATTGGAAGGGTCTTGTTGGTATATTGGCAGCATTGGGTATGCCTGAGTGATGCTGGTATTTCAGAGTGTGGTGTGGTATTTCGGCTCTGTTGTGAAAGTAATGTTATTGTTGTAAGATCATATGACTGTGATAGGCATGAGCTCACCCTGTGCAGGTGCTCTTCCAGCCTTGGCACCTGATGATATGCACCAGCTGCCCTGCCACCCTGCTTTGGCTAAGTGGCTTAGGGAGATGGATGGATGAAGTAATGATAATATACAATAGTTTCAGTGAAGCTCTTTTTGTATTTGATAACTTATAAAAATGAAATAAACCAATTTAAATAGTAAAAAAATTTATATTCAGTTTCAACATTTGGCCTGGTTAGCCTTGGGATCCCAGCATGAGGAAATGTAAAGAAAGGTAAAAGTTACAAAAATTGGGTTTTACTTGTGCCATTCTGTAACTCTGAACTTCTATTTAGGGTGCTTAGTTTGAATTTCATATTTATATGATAGTATACATAACCTGCGGTGGGCTGGCGCCCTGCCTGGGGTTTGTTTCCTGCCTTGCGCCCTGTGTTGGCTGGGATTGGCTCCAGCAGACCCCTGTGACCCTGTAGTTAGGATATAACGGGTTGGATAATGGATGGATGGTTGGAGTATACATAACTCTTTCTGGCTTCATCAGTGCACTTTATTTGATTTTTAAACACACAACACAAGAGCCTTTCAATAACAATAAAACAATGACTATTTGTGCAGGGTTTGTAGATCATTTACTTTACTCTCATTCATAATTTATCCTGTGTGTCACAGGTATAGATTAAAGGCAGAGCTTTTCCTGTGTACTACACCCTGTGTGCCTAAGCTGATGTAATGGTGCTGAGGCAGGCTTATGTGTTATGTGTGCAGTGACTGAATCAGTCTGCTGTGTTACTGTCTGTTTACCATTTAGGAAGTTAGGTCCCTGATCCATAATGACTTATGAAGTATCTTCACATTAATTAAATTCACATTCCAGCTAAAGTTATTCTACTTGACTGCTTAAATGTGGCTTAATTACAGGAACATTTCTGTACCAAGATCCCCGAGTCAGTACGGATTAAAACATCATTTTACAGCCAAACAGAAACACGTTCCCAATCACTGCACTTGAATTATTGTTATGTAGCTTGGGGCTTGTATTAAAATCACTGAATAATTGCAATCAGATTATTATAATCAAGTACTGGAACAGTAATTACAGGTTGCAGTCATTTTAAGCTGCCCTGGAAGTCCCATATACTGAATCACATGCATATTAAAAGTTTATGTTAGTGATAAAATTAATGAACAGGATAGTAATCTTCTGTCTGTTAGATAGGTGTCACACATATAGCAGATCTTGGGTGTTTTAATTACATACAAAGCATATTCTCTGTGTGTTTTGAACAGTTTCTTACCAAAGCTTTCTTCTGCAGTTTTTGTGCCCTTCATCCTTTGGTAGTCCCCTGACCAAGGTTTAATTTAGGTTGTAATACAAGTGCCGGGTGAATTGCATTAAATCTCTCCAGTCACTGCTCGAAAGAAAGGGCTGTTAATGTGACTAATGGATTCTGTTTTACACTTACTGTAAATATCTTAAGCTGGGTGTTAATCCCTTTTACATGGGATGTATCCTCCACTCACTATTGGGGATGGTTTACTAAGCTTATCCTGCAGAACAATGCAGTTGTTTGTTTGTTTTAAAAACAAAATAAAGCTCAGATCGCATTCATAAGTCATTAGGCAGTAGCTCAGAAATACGTCTGTAAAATGTTCTGTTATATAGACTTTTGAAGTCAAATAAACTGCTGTTATAATTATAAAATTAATGATATTTAGTACAAATGGACTATGCTGGGACAACTTGTAAAGCCCACATGGCACTCCATTACCTAGATTTTACAGAATCTCCTGCTTGGCTTTTTTCTTCCAAAAAATAGGAAAGAATGGAATGCTTGACAGATTCTCTCTAGGGAAATATTCACCACTTGATCCTAATGCACAACTACCCCTCTGATGCCACAGCGCTGACAGCTTCACACGTTTTTAAATGACAAGAGGCAATGATACCTTGTGTTGTCCCTGGAACCCATACATTGAGCCTGTGGTAGCTATTATGTATTAATTCTCCCAATCTCTCTTTAAACCTGGCTCCTCAGACTGAGGTGGGGGTGAGAGCTGAGGGGATGATGGGAAAAATATGTTATAAACAGTTTCACAAGCAGTTATTGTCTTAGATTAATTAGAGTGTTTGGTCAGGCAAGAGCCTTGATGGAAGAATTGGTTCTGTCCTATTTTTTCCAACTGGTTATTGCACTAATATGAACTTTTTGGAGTGAATTTCTCATTAATTTTCTTGTAAGATGCATTAATGTCTCAAATTATGGTGTTCATGCACTTACTTGAACTTAATTATATCCTTGTAAGATGTCAACACACAAGCCCATTTTAAGCTTCTTATGATTCCAAATCTGCAGCTTTATACTGGGAGAAAACCCTTACCTTGTGTCTTGTACCTGTTCTCTGGACAAATTGTTTATTATGTGGTGTTAATGTGGTGTTACAGTCAAAGCATTGCTGTAAAAAGACTAGAATACTGTACTCTATGTGTGTTACAAAGCTGTGTTGTTATTCATGCTAAAATCTAAAAATACAGTATGGACCATTTGGCACTATGCATGAAAACATGGAGACTTTAAATTAGTCCACCATGTAAGCAAAAGGCCGCTACATGCTCAATACATCTGCCTTAATTCTAGACACAACTAAAATACATACGCATACTTATCTTGCTCAATTGGAAGAATCCTAACTCTCCCCTTTTAAGTCAGTGGGTAACTGATGTTAAATATTATTTGAAATTGGAAAAAAAAATTCTCACTTAGAGGATCTGTGCACAAATGTTTAATTCTAGAATAAGCTTTTAAAGCACTGAGGAAGCAGATTCTCTCCCCATCTTCTTTTTTTCTTATTCTTCTCCATTTACTAATATTCACTTATTAATTTATCTATTTACTTATTTTTACTAGTTTTAAGTTTTATTCTGCTGCCCATGCTCTCATTCTCAGGGGTGGGGGTTGATTTTTTTTCAGTCATATTCTTGAAAAATGTATCTATTTGTATGAAATGTTGTGCGATTTCAATAAAATCAATAAAATTATTTTAAAAAATAACACATTGTAAAATTATTCTAAGCTGCATAAAATCAGTATCTACAAGGCTAAAGGAACGTGTACCTAATGCAACAAGACCACTAGGGAGCGTGCCGGCCACCCAACCTGACACAGACAGACACGGGAGGCACACTTATAAAAACAAATAAATGTTTTATTTTTCTTTTTTTTGCCTGTGGGCTACACCTTCCCCATCCCCACAGGCACAACACAGTCCCAACACAAGCACAATCCACACAATACTTTTCTTTCTCTTCCTCCTCCACTCCTCTCCAGCAAGCTTTGTTTTCCTCCTCCCGAGTGCTGGCTCCTTCTATAGCCCATCCGGAAGTGTTCCAGGTGTTTGATGACTCATTTCTGGGTGTGGTGGAAGAACTGCCCACATGGGCTCAGGAGCCACTTCAGCGCCCCCTGGTGGCACCCCCAGATCCCAACAGGGTTGTAGAGAACTCTATCTCCCATGGAGCCCTGCGGAAATCCGAGGCACCACTGCCCCCCTGGGGGGCTGCCATCTAGCATCCTGGGGAGGTAATGTTCAGTCCATGCCTGTTCCCCTGGACCATATACAGAAGAGGAATCCTGCCACACCATATAGTCTTTGTATACTTCTACCTGCTGTCTTAACTGTACATATTATGCAAAATGATGGGTCAGAAATAATTAACCTCAATTGATGGTGGCTCATTCAGTACTTAAAATAAGCAAGAATTCTTGTCCAATACAGGCATGCTATGGATGGGAGTTTGAAATTTGTAAATACCAAGTACAGTTGTATTGGCACAACAGTATTGGTTTCAAAAGAGGAAATTTGTGTTTCACTAATACAGCAGATTTTTTTGAGGAAACAAATCAAACATTTAATTATATTGCAACATATGCTATTATTTATTCTGATTTTCTAAAAGCTTTTAATACAACTTGGTTGCAGTGTAAGCTTTTCTTTACTCATATAAATACTTTATCATAGAGAGGGTAAACATCAATGACAGAGTTTATATTACGGGCCTTTTGGGCATTATATTGCACTGAATTACTTTATTCAAGAAATGAAGCAACTACAGTTTGATGTCCATGTAATTTTGTAGGTTTCACCTACCAGTCTTGCTAGAGTAACTTTTCATTTTGCAGTTGCATGTATTCTGGGTAGTTCTGAACTATTCTCTTACTCTACATACAGTACAAGTTGTTATTGGCTGTTGTGTAAGCAAGAAAAGATGTTTGCTGACATGACTTGGAATGTCTTCTTTAATGTTCAGTGGATGGTATTTCATTGTTCTTACACTCAGCAACCATTTATGAACTAAACAGAGACTACAGTAGCAGGACTAGTTCATGTATTTGAATAATTTGCTTATTTTCAATCAAGTGTGCCCCTTTATGTTGTGGCTGCAGGGAGTCAGTGCCAAGCAGCACACCCTTAGCAGGTGTACACCATGCACTTTATCTTCCCATGGCTTGTGTATTGTTGTGATGCTCTACCATTCTTATTTTCTTTCTTGTATAAAGTATCTAAAGATATTATAATGCTTTTAACTGATCGGATTATTACTGTTTTGATGCATAATTTTATATGTATATATATATAGTTAGTACTTTAGAATATAGTGGTAATAATTATAATAATCAGGAAGCTTATTATTATTCTTATTAAATAGTATTATAGCATGTTTTTAATATGTATACTATGTAACAAATTGGTCAGTTTCTGTGAAATAAGGATAGCAAAGAAGATACAGAAGATAGCAAAGATTAGAATTAGGAAAGAATTATGTACTTTAAATTTTTCAATAAATGTTAGTCTTTTATATAGAATATACTGTAAATGAACAGGTGCCCTTTATTAATCATGATGATTTCTACCCTTCCTTCTGGGGTTATCAGAACCTTTTTAATAGTGTACCAGAGGATGATAATTGTAAGTATCTTTATTTGTTTTGGAGCTTCTGTAAAATTTTAATTTTCACTTGAGGACAAATACAGTACTATCTATCTATCTATCTATCTATCTATCTATCTATCTATCTATCTATCTATCTATCTATCTATCTATCTA
>JANRMT010062837.1:53459724-53489958 GCA_026402145.1 Polypterus bichir lapradei
TATCTATCTAGGGGTTTTTGATATCACGGTGATGGCAAGAAAGAAGCTAAGTTACTGAATCCATTAGAAGGCAGCTGGTATTTGTATCTGTGACAACACAATATGTTGGGTGCTTTGTAATACTTCATCTATCTTATTAGTGAACCTCATGAGAAAAAAATAAAACTAACTACTATCCAGCATAGTGATGGACAAAACAGTTTATAGTCTCTTAGCAATCAGTGTCAGTCTAGATCCTGCCTAGGCACCAAAAAGTTAAAGGTTGTAGTAATCAGTTATTCACAATGTACTATAAATATAGAGGTATTTAGCTGATTTTCTTTTCAAACTAACTAATCCAAGTTATTTTTGACCATTATGAGATATTGTAAACCTAAATAAATCCTGTAGATATTTGGCAGATCACCGTGTTGCTTTATTTAAATAGTCTGGTAATAATTGAAAAAAAAATATTAAGGAACATTTAATAATTTATTTGAATACCTTCTTAATCTCACACATGGTCTGTCCGCGGTGCAACAGGTACAAACCAGGAACAAACCTAGGACAGGTTGCCAGTCATCAAAGACACATTTAGTAAGAATCTACCAATTTAGTGCCACCAATTAAAACCTGAAAAATTGCAATGTTCAATAAAAAATACATAAATAAAAGTGTGATATTATATGCATTTTCAATTTGAGTGAAGTATTGATTAATTAACTTGTAACAAAAGCAAGTAAAAAAACACTTAAGGCTATAGCTCAAGAGCAAAGGTCACCAGTAAGTCTGTCTACCAATTTAGAGAACAAGTTCACTGGCTAATTAATGTTAATAAGAAACAAAAAACATAATGAATATATTTTACTTATGTACTTTTAAATATTACATGTATCAAAATCTATCTAAATGTACCAAAAATTGTTTTTCAATTTTTACTTTTTATGGGGTGTTCTTTCTTTAAGTCGAGTTTTGTATTTTTTCTGTTATAATTGTGTTTTTTTTTAACTATTTACATTTCTGCTTCGATTCAAGTGTTTAAGCATTTCAGCATTATAAGCAAAAATAAAGTATACCAAAAACTTGATTAATTAATAATTGTGAAAATAACTGTTTATTTCATTGTCTGAAAAAAAAAATATAGGTGGATTCTAATGTCTAAAGGTTTAAATTCAATTTGTGGTGATAGCTGTTCCATTGCCAGTTCCCTGAGTTGCCCATTTCTATCACAAATATATTGTTTCTGAAGTGTTAATTTAACACTAATAAATAATTCTGCCTTTTATTGAATTATTGAGTCCACTTTGATGAAACTATGGAGTGCAGTCATTTGAATTAATTTTAAGGAAGATTACAAAAATAAACATTTTACTCTTTAATTTATACTATTCACATTATTTTTAAGCTTAAAAATGTTTGATATCTCTTGCACTATGTGTACCTTTGGCACCTTTACTCCATATTCACATGTGTCTGAACCGCTCTTGACCTGCTCTCCCTGTCTCGAGTATGCTCCTGTAAATCCTACTTCTCAGACACTGACATTTCCAGATGCCTTGCTCACGTATTGCCCACTTTTATATTTCTAATCCTTGAAGGTGACTCTCAGCGCGCCCTCTTCGCCTTTACTTCTCATTGTGTGTCACACACTCACATTTCCTCTTTTGATCGTATCCCCAAAGCCTAACTCATCAATCACAATAAAGCCAAACTGACCAATCAGATTGATTGCTGGGACTGCACACACACAGACCTTAGCATTTTATTATATAATAGATAATCAGTGGACCTTAACTTCAAAAGGTATGCAGTATATCTAGTTATCCATTACAAAGGTTGTTGAGAGTTACCAGTGATCTCAGAAGGAGGTGTTTCATCTCGCAGGGCACCCTGGATATCATTGAGAGGAGTCGCAGCACATGACTTGATGGCAACTCTGATCTCTACTGTGAACAGAGAAGGATGGCTACAAGAGCTCTGAGGGCAGATAAAGAGGTGCTTGTTTGAGGAATCTGTAAAGAAGTGACACATCATCTGTGGTCTAGTTACTTGTATCCTGCTTACAGAGGAATCAAAGCATTACGCACATCCAAATCTGTTCATCAGAGAGTTGCAGGTGCGGGTGACATTGCAGTTGTGATCCACTGGGGTGGCTACTTTGATCCTCCGCCTAGGACATTGGATATCTCTGGGTTCATTGTTCTTCAGGCTGATGCTCCAATTAGCTGTGAACCACCCAATCTTACTGAGATTGCACAGATGGTGAACTAGCTGAGGGTAGGGCAGGCTACAGGGATGTTTGGTACCCGGAGTGAACTTCTCCAGGCTGGTGGTAAGGCTGTCCTTCTAGCATTGCAAGCAATCTTTGCTTCCATTTGGGAGACAGGCATCATCCCAAGCTCTCGAGAGACTGAATGAGGAGTCTGAGTGTCTGGGCTTGCAAGTGTCCCAGATAAAAACTAAGATCCAGGCCTTTAATGACCTCTTGAGCACAGCCATCAGCAGTGTGACTGTCTGCGGAGAGAGTGTCGACCTTGTGAAGACATTTACTTACCTCAGCAATAACATTCATGTCTCTGGTGACTCTGCCTATGAATTCAGCGGACGGATTGGGAGAGCGTGGTGGGGTTGTGAGGTCGCTGGAAAGGAGTGTGTGGCTCTCCTAATATCTTTGCAAAAGGATGAAGGTCCAAGTTCTGGAGTCCTGGTGCTCCCTGTTATGCTATATGGTTGCAAAACATGGACGCTATCCAATGACCTGAGATGAAGACTGGACTCCTTCAGTACTATGTCTCATGGGGGCGCTCACATAACACCTGGCTGCAGAAGATAGATGGTCATTTCTAGAGGGTGGGATTGGACCTCATGTCTGCCTGGGGGGTTGCCAACCAAAATCCCTAGCTGTTTCGTCGTGCAGTGGGTGCGGCAACACGTTTTACCAGTGCATGCTCCCCAACCAGACATGACATTACAAAGGAGTAAATAGGAAAATATAATAAAATTTACAAGTACACCAAACAAGTCTAGCTGAGGACCTTCAGACCTCTGCTTTGTTGAGGAGGTTGTCATTTATCATTGTATGTTAGTGATATTACTTGATACGCCCAGTTACACTATAGTTAAGATTATGGTAGTTGGGGGTTATCTGACTCAAGTGAAGTTAATCAACTGACTAAAACATGAAATCCAACGGGTTGTGAAGGTTAGCAGCTGAATTGTGGAGCTGCAGAGGTCTGCAGCTGGATCCTCCTCAAATAAATAACAAACTTCATTTAAGTATTTAACATTCACTTAATTGTATTATAAGGAGTCAGTTGACTTTGTTATGAACATTTTAAAATTTTGAGGTGAGTTACAATACAGTAACAGCACATTTATATTTCAATGTTTTGTTTGTTTTGTATAGTTTATAATTGGAATTGTCAGTCAGTCAGTCAGTCATTCACCAACCTGCTAACACAGGGTCACGGGGGTCTGCTGGAGTCGATCCCAGCCAGCACAGGGTGCAAGACGAGAACAAATCCCCGGGCAGGGTGCCAGCCCACCGCACTGCACACACACACACCCACACACTAGGGACAATTTAGGATTGCCAATGCACCTAACCTGCATGTCTTTAGACTGTGGGAGGAAACTGGAGCCCCTGGTTTTAAACATAATTAATGCACATAATATTAAACTAATTTGTATAATTAACAACTGAACCTTTTGAAAATGTTACTCTAATTTCTAACAATTATTTTGCTTTCAACATTAGTGCATACTTTTTACGTCTCACCAAGCACATAACATTCAATAATTCTATTAAGATCAAAATGAATCATTACCTGAGAATGAGTTACATGATTCTCTTCCATTTGTCTTGTAAAGTAAATCACTGAATCTTACCTGAGAATAAGTCACACAATTCTTTTTCACTTATGATTCTTGAACCTACCGACTAATTTTAATTTTGCATTTTCAATGTGTTGTTATGTTTTCAAAGAGATTAATAATATATAAAATGTATTACCAGAATGTTTAATATACAATTGAATACATATACGAGGGGGGACCCAAAAATAACCGGAATTTTGTTGTTGTTAGGTTGGTACTTGTAGTACGTGGTTGGGCCGCTAGGGCGATCTAGTTACACTCCTCACAAGTCAGTCTGTCAAGTGCCATCAGTCTGGAAGGTTGTGCTTGTGTTCAGTGAATTTTGTAAAAGTAGTTTTGTGCAAGGGTCGTTTTTTTACGATGGCCGATTATCGTGAGCAACGCGAGGCAGTGAAATTTTGTTTTCTTCTTGAAAAAAGTGTTGCAGAAACTATTGTTATTGAAACGGTATGACAACCCTGAACCACCCACCCTACTCACCGGATTTAGCTCCATGTGATTTCTTTTTGTTCGCTCGGATGAAAAAAGACTTGAAAGGAAGGCGTTTTGCTGACGTCGAAGAGGTAAAGCAAGAAACGACCAGAGCATTAATGGGCATTACTTCAGACGAATTTTAAAAATGTTTCGAACAATGGAACAAACGGTTAGATAAGTGTATTTCCACCAATGGAGAGTACTTTGAAAGAGACAAATAGTAGTTTGTACAGAAATTTAAATTAAACACATTTTAAAAATATTTCCGGTTATTTTTGGGTCCCCCTTCATACATCATATGTTATAATCAGCTAAATAATTTGTGATTCATCCAATGGGAGACCCTCTCCACAAAAGGTTTTATTTTTTATTGTTGATGAATCAAATGAATCTATTCACTTAATCTGGTAGTTTTTAAACAATCAAATCACTAAAGTGAATTGAAATGCCCATCATTACTAACACATACCACAATACTTAACTCCCTAACTATCTGTGTGGAGTTTTCACATTTGTTCATGCAAGTATTCTCAATGTTCCACAGATATAAATTTCAGAGTAATTGGTGTTGCTCATCATTAATGAGGTATCGAAGCAGACATATTAAGGACTGATGCTTTTCCTGATATCATATTTCTTTAGTCAAAAGAGCACAGTAGACAAAATGACAAAAGGTAAAATTAGTCTCACCTCCAAACAGTTCACAAGACTGTGGAGAGTAAAAAGGTTTGGTGGCCAACTGGCCAACACGAGTAAACCCAGAAACTGCATTTAAACTAGTAGTGATGGTGGTGACTACAAACTGTCCCATTTTCACTAAGTGAGAGCATAAATATGAGTGTGCTTTGCCTGTTCCAGAGCTGATTTCTGCCTTGCTGCTCCAATAGACTGTGTTCTTGCAGCCCTGTAAAAAAGATGCTTTCAGAAAATACATGGATCCAATGCAAAGTATTAAACTTTAAATCTAATGTTCATACCAAATGTGACCAATGCTGTGGTTTCAGAATGGGGTTGTACACGTGGACAGTGTTCTTTAGGTAAAGCATTAAATATCTCTCCATCCAATTATATTTTGTTCCTTTCATGTAATTCTTTCTATAGTAATGAATGGGAATACACCACATTTTTTCAGTAATACATTATAATCCAGTAAATGAGATTACCATTTTAATTGTACAAAGTGGGCATTCAGATTTAATTAGAAAAAAACATTGGCTTAAATTTTATCTTTATTTTTCTCACCAAGGTACAAAAATAAATACAGAATAATCCATGAGTATGTTTTTTTCCTGTTATTTGATTATCTTCTTTTCAGTCATCATATTTCTAGGATAATTTCCTGAAAACTTCCAAATTACTCACTATAGTGAACTTCTGCTGACCTTTTTTTGCCCTTGCCACTGAAAAACTTGCAGGTACTATTTCCATCAGATCAATTAAACTTAAAATAAGTAGATCATAAATGGTTAATAAAAAGGGCGGCACGGTGGCGCAGTGGGTAGCGGCTGCCTCGCAGTTAGGAGACCCGGGTTCTCCCTGCGTGGAGTTTGCATGTTCTCCCTGTGTCTGCGTGGGTTTCCTCCGGGCGCTCCGGTTTCCTCCCACAGTCCAAAGACATGCAGGTCAGGTGGATTGGCGATTCTAAATTGGCCCTAGTGTGTTCTTGGTGTGTGGGTGTATTTGTGTGTGTCCTGTGGTGGGTTGGCACCCTGCCCAGGATTGGTTCCTGCCTTGTGCCCTGTGTTGGCTGGGATTGGCTGCAGCAGACCCCCGTGACCCTGTGTTCGGATTCAGCGGGTTGGAAAATGGATGGATGGATGGTTAATAAAAAATACACTTCAGTCTTAACACAGAACACAAGCTGTCATAATGTGCAAAATGATTCTGAATAATTTTCACAGTTAATTCAGTTATTATTGATGTTATTATAAAGGCGGGAGTAACTGTCCTGCTATGGATTAGAAAATATTCTAGATGACAGTAATCAAAGTAGATGTGTTCCTGCAGCTTTGTTTTAATATTGAGTCTTGCATATTGAATAAATAAGCGTGAAGTGCAGTATATTTATTGGATCAGACTTGTCATATTATGGCAATTTAGTTATCCTTTGTGATACTAATCAATTGATTTTACTGCCATTAAGCCTCAATAACATAGTACATAGTAAGTTATTTTCACTAAGTCAAGCAATTTTTACAGAGTGCTTTGAATAAAAGAATACAACATTATAAATTTTGAAATGAAGATAGCTTGAGTTATAACCAGTTGCTCCTGATGACAATACTGTTAAATATGTCCTTGTTTTTTTTTCTTCCAAAAAAAATTATGCATGATATCATGTTTAATTAAAAAGGGTAACGAAGATGTTAAAGGAACTGTGAGTTCTGCCTGGTACAAAATGGAGCAGTAGTAGAGTAGCATCTCTGCAGCACAGAAATGCTATTACCATAGACTCTCCAATTTTTGACGCAAACGTTAATCTCATCCGACACACAAACTCCTGTGAAAATGTTTTTCGTCGTTATGTTGTATTTTATTTTTCCATACTTACAACATGTTCATTTCCCATGCTGGATTTATGTTGCAACATGTAGATCTTTAGTGGTACTTAGTGCCATTTGCTATTTGGTAGGGAAAGTCTGTCCACCCTTTGCCTTTGATCCCCTTAGGCAACTTCCATGTCCGATTACAGCAGTAGCTGAAAGACTTGCATATCATTCTCTCAAAAAGAGCACTATATATTATACTAGTCATAACAGCATATTGTGCCGTCTGTGGACAGAAGTCTTTAATATTAGATTGGTGCACAGTGTTTATGGCTGTAAGTGCAACAGACAGATGAGAAAAGAATAAATAACTTATACACTTACATGCTTCTCTGTGTACATTGTGACCACCAGGGGGGTGCGCCATCCACCCAAACACCCGACACAACAGGCTCAGACACAAGTGTAGCAACACACACACGTGTATTCTCAAGGGGGGGAAATACTTGTTCTTGGTACCTCACCACAAGCATAGTATAACAAGCACAATATACATAATCTGCCATCTCTTCCTCTTTCTGTCTCCACTCCTTTGGCAAGCTTCATCCTGTACTTTCCTAACTCTGGCTCCGGAGTAGTGGCCACTGGGTTCTTTTAAGCCACACCCGGGAGTATTCCAGTTGGCTTGTTACTTTGGTCTGGAATCACTCCCAGGTATGGTGGTAGTCTGAAGTAGGGCACTGCAGCCGCCACCTCCCCCGCAACCGGTGGCCCCCATGGAACCTAACAGGGCTGTGCCAAACTCCAACTCCCATGGAGCCGTGTGGGACTCCAAGGTGCCGCTGCAACCCAGGGAGGCTGCCATCTAGCATCCTGGGGCAGGTAGTGGCCTGTGTACGAGGTGTGGCAGAAAAGTAATGAGACTGGCAACACTGCAAGCGATCTGGCAACGCTGCGCTATTGTCCTTGATAGAGCACGTGTATCAGTACCCTCCCATAGCTCAGTGCGAGTTTCAACTCCTTCCGTTAACTACGTGATTTTTGTGACTGCTATTAGCGAAGTTGTGTTTTTGGTTGTGCGTCACGCAAAATGGAACAGCGGAATTTGGAGCAATGTTGTGCCATTAAATTTTGTGTTAAGCTTGGAGAATCGACAAGTGTGACGTTTGAAAAGTTAAAACAGGCCTATGAGGAACATTCTTTATCCCGAGCTCAAGTTTTTCAGGGAGGCCTTCAACTTCGAAAACCAATGAAAACATCGAACGTGTGAACACTCTTGTGAGATCAGACCGTCGTTTAACATTAAGAATGTTGAGTGAACAATTAAATTTGAACAGATTTACCGTTCATCAAATTTAGACTGAACATTTGCACATGCGAAAGGTCTGTGCCAAAATGGTGCCAAAAAACCTCACAATTGAGCAGAAGGACAATCGAAAAAACGCATTCCTGTGGTTCCCCAGCCCCCTTATTCATCTGACCTCGGCCCGTGTGACTTTTTCCTTTTTCCTAAACTGAAAAATGTCCTCAAAGGACGTAATTTCGGGACTTTAGAAAACATCCAAAAGAGTGTAACGGACATGCTGAAGACCATACCGGTTGAAGACTTCCAGCACTGCTACCAACAGTGGGAACAACGTCTCCATCGGTGTGTAGCTGCCCAAGGGAACTACTTTGAAGGGGATAACATTGATGTTTAAAAAAAATAAAAACTTTGGTAAATAAAAAATCAGTCTCATTACTTTTCTGCCACACCTTGTACATCTGTTTCCCAGGTCCTTCACTACAATGACCTACCAGCCAAGCAAAGAAACCAGGCGTCCGTCACTACATGTAAATGGTTAAGTGCTTTTTGAATACATACTTGTTTACTTATGTAACTCCTTATTGAATTAACATATATAAGCAGGAAATACTTTCTTATACACAATATTTTGAGTAAACATTTTGTCTTCATTGGAAATTAATTTTAATTGCTTTTCTCTATCAAGAACATTTACTTATTCTTTTGCTCTCTAGGTTGCTGTAGACCAAGTAACATATTCTTCGCCATGTTTAAAAATTGATGATGATAAATAAGTACCAAAAGTATAAATATTTTGCTGAGCGATGAAGGAAAAGGCACATGTGCTTGCACACTGAAATATTGTATGGAAATGAATTCATTAATATGGTTTATCACACATGGGTGCCTAAGGATTACCTTCCAGACTCAGACAAAGCATATAATACCCTGCTGGGACAAAAGGGGGCACCAACAGTAATGATGCCATCTCTTTTTTTCAATGTAGCTCTGAGAAGCCAATCAGTCAGGACACCTCAGCCATGCCCTTGTTCAACTAAACCACACCTCTTCAGGTCAGAACAACATAAATTCGAGGGCTCCCAAAGATGCCATTTCAGGCTGAGGAACAAAGCTCCCCAATCCAGATCACTCAAAAGAGCCAACAGTTTTGAGATGTCACAGAGTCTAAAGAGACATCTGTTAAACCTTATTTCTGTTGCACCAACACACACTCATTTTTATTAATTATTTTGCACTTTGGCAGTAAACGGAGCGGCCATGTTGGCACCCCAAGTTTTCTTTGGTTCTCCTCTCCCTCATTTGCATCTCACAGGTTATAAAGACATCTGCAATAGCCTTTATTACTATCCATGTATTCATTGCATTCGCATGTTGTGGAGCTTTATGCTATATGCTGCTTGGCAATTTAAACATGAAATTCAAAGTTGTGAAATCTAAAGAGTCCTCTATGAGCCGTACATAGAATAAGAATGCAACATTGGCAAAATCTTACCAGTCCTCCTTGGATTCTCATAACTGTTCCATTCTACTAATCAAATGCCAATATAACGTGTACCATCAGGGTCAAGGTTTAAGAGAGGAGAGACAACTGTCCAGGCTAATAACATAAAGGGGCTCTTGAGTTGGGTTCCCAAATTAGGTTCCTGATAAAATGTGAAAACGGTAAACAGGAGGTGTCTTCTGTGCAAAATGAACAGCTCATCTAATTTAAAAAAAATCCTTGGAAAACTGAGCATTAATTTGACAACACCGTCTATGGGACTACATCTTATACAAACAAAAATGCAACATGCAAACAAAAACAATCAAATGTGAAATGATACTTTTGTAAATCTGCCACTCATTATATCTTTCACATGACTGCAGCTCTTTTATTTTAATTTGAGTAAATAGTGCATGACGTGTGCAGCTTAAATAAACAACCATGACTGATAGAATGGCATGCAAATATGCATCTGAAAGCTGAAATGTTATCATAAAGGATATGCCAAGATAAAAATAATACTAGAGGAACTTGCTTGTGATAGAATATTGTTACACTCAGCTCAGACAACTATTTTGTTTTGCAGTAAAGAATCCAGTAACACTTAAGAACAAACAAAAGGAAATATTGGAGCCGTGACTATAATCATTTAGTTAATGTATAGTGAAGTGGCCAGCTTACCTACAGCTTTTCACATCAGTGCTGAAGCAAGGGGGACAAATTTTCTTTGTCAAAGATGGATTTTAATCTTGCAGTGACAGATTAGTGCTATAATGTACAACGTCTTTCTGTCTTTTTGCAAATTAATCATTGAAGAATGAAATCCAAAAATCTTCCAGCATTTTTTGTTAATTTCTTCTACAGTACTGAACAATATTTTTGTTACCAGGATGCTTTTGTTTTTCAATAAACTTTAAGATTATTGATTGTATATCTAGTGGTAAAAGCTTAGTGTTGTTTATTATTTCATCTAAATGGATAAATCTGCTTAGAGTTGTTTATTAACTGTTTTTTTTTTTTTGCATTTGAAGTATCATCCCTGCAGATATTCTATCAAAAAAATGTTTCAACTGATAATGTCCTATTCAAGTTTTTTAGTCATACATACATAATATAAGGAAATTCTTACCTGCTTCTCCCCACTGAATAATAACATTAGTGCACCAAAAACAATACAAAAAGACAACAAATGCAATATATTGACACAGAATGCAAAATATATATGTAATATATACAGTACTCCTCAGTATGAGTGGCTGTTTAGTAATCCTATAACTGACAAAAACTGTCTCTGTAACTACTGGTGTGAGTGTTAATGATCCTGTACTATCTGTCAGAACATAGGGTGAAGAAAAGTGAATATGTAGGATGTCTTTTATAATACTTTTTGACTCTTAACGCAAATCTTTTTTTTGTTCTTATATGTCTAAAACAGAAGGCCACTGTGCGCCAGCCATATTCTCTACTAACTTCTCCACCTTCTGAAATTCTTTGCAGTTCAGTGCTGAGTGGGTATACTCCCAGAATATTAGGTGGGCAGAGAGATGGACTAACTCATAACTGTGCACCTGTAGAGTTAATAAGTATAGATGGAGACATCCAGACTTTCTTCACATGGTTTAAGAGAGAAACACATTTGTGAGCCTTCTTCAGATGCTCTCTGCTAACTTCAGGTTGTCAGTGAGGATAACTTCAAGAAACCGAATGGCAACTGCTCCCTGATGCCTATGACTAGATCCTTGATTTTGCTGATGTTAAGGGAGAGACTATAATTCTGGCCAGTGTCAGAAGACAGAAATCTTTTCATGCTAATCCATTGTCTTGTGATGGTGATCAGGTCTGTTATGGAGGTATTGTTAGTAATAATGGAGTTGAAACTGAGTCTGGCCACATGGTCATAGGTGAATTAATAATACAGCAGTTGACTAAGCACACTACATTGTGTGGTGTCTGTAATTGTGAATTTGATACATGCAGTGATCTTCTAGGTATGTAGTTCAAAACTGAGTTGCTGAGGGAGAAACTAAATCCTGAGGATCAGCATGGAGAAGATAATAATGCCACATTGTCTTACTGCAAGTTAGGAAGTCAAAAAACTGTGGCAGACACACAGGAAGACTCCAGTGTAGTAGCCCATTGATTATCTTTGGTGGCACAACAGTGTTAAGTGTTGTGACATTGTCAAGAAGAAGGACTCTGGTGTAGCATGTCCTTAAGTTAAATACTCAACTAAGCCATCCTTTGTAGTGGTACTTTGTCAGGCTTCTGCCTCACCTGGGAGTGCTTCCACACCACACTAATGGGCTACTAGAAGTATTCCCAGGTGCAGGATAAAAGGAGCCCGCTGTCACTGCTCCAGAAGCCAAAGTTAGGAGGAAGATGACAAAGCTTGCTGGAGGAGGAGTGGTGGTGAACAGAGAAGAAAGAGAGAAATAGAGAATGTTCAAAACAAAGTGCTATGTTCTGTCTTAACTTGCTGCATGCGTAACAGTGCTGGTGGGTGGGAAAACAATTTGGGAAGTGTTTGCCAAAGTAAAATAATATATATACAGTTGTTGAATAAGGCACTGCAGATTGCATAAGGAAAATGGGGCTGCAATCAGGTAGTCACCATTTAACAAAGTCACAACTTAACAAAAAATTGGCCACCATGCATACCTACAGAATTAACAAAACGCATGGCAGATAAGCCAGTTTTTTTCCAATAAATCGTCTGGGTTTTGGAGCACCATTCTGTGGCCAAGTCACTTCAATACTGAGCAACTCCTTCCAAAAGCATTGTAAAGGTGGGAGTCCAGAGGGTTGGAGTCAATTTCCCACACTGGGTTTCTCCTCGGTGCTGCTGAGGAAAAGGAACAGAAGAAGGTTAGCATGAGTGCCTTATATTTATCAAACACGTTTCTTGTCAGATGATGAAAGTATGTACAACTCTGCAAATTTAGAAAATAAAATAAACAGCAAATCCTGACAATGAGGATTGTAGACACGATATACACAAATCTGGTTCAGTGGTTAAGGAAATCTAACATTGCCTGAAAGAGTAACTCTGTACAAAATTAAAATATATGTTTATAAATTATTTCTAAATTAAGAAACATTTTGAAAAGAAAAGCAAACTATATATCAGATGACCATTAGACTTACTGAGTCACAAAGATATTAAATGAATGCATCTCATGAAAGTCAGACTGAATGTAAGCATGAATGTGTCCTATTGGGATCGAATATCACTTAATCTGACTTTCTCAAAGTGTTTAAGAAGCGCTTGTTCGGTGAATTCCTGTCTAATTGATACTAGCTGTTAGATTTTGTAATCTAGGAATTGTAACTCGCTTATATTTTGTTTCCTGAGTTGTGATTTTCAATTTTGTAACCTTGTCCTGTTAAACTAATTTCCCAAACAATCCCCAGAGTGATTTTTACTCACTTAAAATGACCTCTTTTGTAAGTTGTAAGTGTGTAAAAGCATCTGCTAAGTAAATTAAACATAAATGTTAATCAATTTTTTTGTGATAAATGAAGGGGAGGGAGGAGAAGAGGTTAAATATGCAGTCATCCTTTAAGTCTTTCAACTGCAGAAGCTCCTCACCTAATCTACAGTAATAAACCAGATATCACAAGATACTTTCAGCAATACCTGGTCTCCTCCATGGAGAATGTATCCACCAATTTTTGGAATTTAACTGTCTGTTCCTTCCATTTTTCAACATTTGGCCTAGTCAAGGTCAATTATTTCCTCTTCCTGCTGAGAGTAAACCAGTGGGATGGTAGAGCTTGTTTCTGACACACCATCTTATGAAATCTGGGTTCAGTGCTGGACACAGCTAGTCTTAAATTGTCCTTCACTGTTAGTAAACATGAGCGGTACTTGCTTTTGTTGTACAGTAGGATGGAAAACATTGCTTCACAGAGCCAAGTTGATGCAAATGACAAAAGTACATCAACTGCATGTCATGATAGTTCAGGATATTCTGTATTATCTGTCATCCAAAACTCTCCCAATTCGATCACTCGAAAGTTCTAGAAGAGCATCCTGTTGGTCCGATGGAAGTTGATGTTCCACATTAGAAACAAAAGGATCATGAACCCAGTCATGCTGATCCCGAAATTACTGCTGAGGAAAATATTTACTGAAATATGCAGAAAGGTCTTGTAGGTGGATAGCAATGTCCATTTTTATACTATCGATGCCACGTTCATTCTCAGTGATAAATTTATCCTAAGTGGGAAACATGTCCACATTGTCCTGCTCTGTCTGCACTGTTCATCACTCCAGTTTTTTCACAAATCCTTCAACTTTGTCGGATGCCATTAACACATTTGAATTGGGCTCCTGAAAGTGATGAATTAAGTGTATTTACTCTATCACAGGTGTCTGAGAGGTACTCAATATGAGTGAGCCATTTTGCGTCAGTAAAATATTCCGCATAGGAAGAAGAAATATTCGCATTTCGTCTCTTAATGAAAATAATCTATTAAGGACTTTTCCTCTAGAGAGCAATCTCACTTCTGTATGCGGGAGTAAGGATTCATGTTCTGACCCCATTTCTTTACACAGCTGGCTGAAAAGTCTGAACTTTGTTGAGCGGGTTTTAATGTAATTCACGATTTTAATTGCTGTTTGCAGCACATTGTTTAACTCTAAAGGCAGGGTTTTTGTAGCAAGGGTCTCCCTGTGAATCATACAGTGAGTGAAATGAACATGCGGAGCTACATCGCGAATCATTGCCATTAGTCCTTTATTTTTCCCCTCCATAGCACCTGTTCCATCTGTGCATACCCCTACGCAGTGTTCCCAGGACAGACCCCACTTTACCCAGTTTTGTATTGAGCTTTTCAAAAATATTTTTTCCAATACATGTTCCTTCTAGTTCACAGCAAGACAACAAATCCTCGCTGAGTTTTCCATCAGCTCAGTAGAAAACAAAAACAAAAAGTTGAGAATTACTGGAAATATCTGTCGACTCATCAGCTCGCAACGAAAATTTTCCCCAGTTCTTAATTCTCTGTACTAGTTGGCATTTAACATCACTTGTCATGTCACATATGCGGAAGCTAATTTTGTGATCGGATAGTAGAATTTTCTCAATATCAATGGCAAACATCTCTGTGCAAAGTTCTAGAAATCGCCATTGCTGCTGGACAAATTAGAGTCTCTGCAATCTTATATGGTTTTTTCCTTTTAATGATCAATTATGCTACTGCAAATGAAGCCATCAGTGCTTTAACTAGTACCGTGGTTGGGCTGAGCATAGGTTGTTTTTGGCTTGCCAACCCTTACTCTTTATGGAGAAAAAAGTCAGCGATTTTATCTGAGGTGCTTCGTGGTCAAGTGTCTTGTTAATTTAACAGGTTTCAGACTGTCACTTGTAAGTACCTCAGAACATATAACATATTGTGGATGTTGTTCGCTATTTGCTATGATACAAGTAAACCCATATTTTATGTACCATTCATCATAATTCCTTTGATTGTTTGCACTTTTGACAGCGTGCTTTCTCTGTTCTAATTCTAGCGCTGCATGTGATGATAATGGTTTGCCATCGTCAAGTTCAGTGTTGGATCCGGTTGCCACTGCCCTGACATCTTTGTTGCTGTCAGATACAGTAGTACTATTTCCGTTCTCTACTTTTTTATTGTGGCTAGCCACTATTTCATTTTTAACCATTAACCATCAGGCTTCTACTGATTTTTCCCTTTGCTACAAGCAGTATGCACAAACAAATGGTCACCACTGATCACAAAACAGATCTGGTTATTGCTGTGAGATTGCCCCCTAGAGGCCAAATAATGAATTAGTGCTTTGTGCCTCCATTAGCATGTGTCCACACCCCATTCAGGTAGCATGCCCCACAGGTTGATAATCTCTAATATACACCACCAGTTACTTGGTTCATTCAGGAAGCAAAGAGACAATTGTGGGAAAGCCAAAATATTGATGCAATGCAATGTTGATGTATAAAGATATGAACTTCTAATCACGGGCCAAAAGTTAAACAAACATAAAGGATGTTAACTCAGAAAATCCAAAGCCTAACAAAAATGATTAATTGTGGCATAATAACAGGGAACACAGTTAAAGTGTACCTGGTTACTGAGGCCCAGGTGCAATGGCAAATGAACATTCTGTATGTGCTGTGCAGTGTGGTGCTTAATAACAAATGGTCATTCTTGGTGAACAACAGCTATCTAGATTTGCCATTGCAAAGATGGCAAGGTACATTTCATTTATAATGGCCACAGCAATATACATCATGTTTTTAAAAATATAGCTATCTTTAACTAAAATACAGTTATCTGTGATTTAAGCTTAAGATGCTAATAATATTCAGTGCTGGCGGGACAGGTCTCTCTAGCCAATGCATTAAATATTATTTTAGAAAAATAAAAATCTGCATTTAAGACATAGTTATCTCAAAGACAGATTTTATTTGGGAAGCGACACTGTTTAGTTGGATTAGTGTGCATTTGTATGCTGTATAAACATTACAGAAAACTAGTATAGTAGTTTACTTGTTGGTTTCATTTAGATTATGTAAAATATACTAACCTGATATTTATAGCTATGCTTTTCTCTGTTCATTTACCAGAATTTGTAACCACTCACAAGAATTTTATACTCTGTAAATGTGTATTTCTGAAGTCGACATTTCTAGTCTGATTTACTGTAGCTAAGAAAAGAAGTGTACTCTTCACACAAAAAGTGAGCTTTATAGATGTGCAGTCAATAAGTGGTTAAGAGGAAGCCGGGAGGTTATTGCACTTTTTAATTCCAGAGTCAAATATAAAAATTTCTATTATAAGGACAATTAATTACACCACAAAATGGCAAATGTGCATCCTTGTCAGGTAGAGTGTACTCCGATGGCCTTTCCTCAAACACTGAATGTGGAGATTTGATCTCTTCTAATGGTGCTGCAGAAAAGGGTAATTACGCTATGGTCAAAGCTAATTTGCTTTCTGCCAGATGAACTGTTGTATTTTATTGTACGCTGACATTTTAAAGTAATTATGGCACTGTTGACCTTAGACAATTCCAGTTGTATCGTTGTCTACAGCAGCAGTGCTCTACCTTTGGCTGGCAGACAGAGTCTGTAACGAGGTAATGACACGGACACAGAGCACCATATGGGGCTCCTTTGAGGTGCGCAAAGCCAAGTGAAAGGAAACAAGAAAATTCATCTTAACATCATCATTACACTCATACATCTTCAGCGCCATAAAGCAGGCAGCACAAAGAATCACCGGCAACTTCCATGCAGCCTTCACAGAATTTATTAGAAGAATTATTATAGATTTCTTTGACACGAGGAAGCTAAATATGTACATGTGCATCCAACCAGATATTATAGGCATATATTTTAACACAAGGTCTGCTTCAGTGTACAATATAGAATAGCAAAAAATATATGCATAATAAAATTGTCCTGTAAACATGTTATAAATTACAGTGTTTAAAAAATGCCAAGCAGTACACTTTTGTGAAAGTCATGAAGTGTCTGAAAAGGAAAAGAAATTAGACTACAACATTTACACTAAATCTTTACTTGAACCTTTTTAAATCAGTTTAACTGATTTTTTGCATATGTATGTATATGTCATTTTTGTATGTATTATTTTTTAAATCACAGGCACAAATTAGTTTTGGATATTTTACATTATGCTATTCTTGAGATAGAAAGTTGAACACCTTCAAAGCTGGCAGATATGCAGTTACCCTAAAACCTTGTTTCACTTGCGTCTTTTGGTTATTTGCCTCTGTTCTGGGATGTTAAATTCACGTATTCATATTTTGCGTTTTAATGATGATTGCTTTGCTGAATATTTATACATTTTATAAAATGTGTATATTTTCAAGGCTGAATATAAGCAGATATGTCCACTACATCCATTCCTTTCAAAGGCCAGTTGCTATGTATTTTGAACAGGTCAGAGGTGAATAAAGAAATAAAATAACAAAGACATTTTATAAAATTTTGCAAGTATGTTTTCAAGTATAAAAACTAATCCATACTTAAAGAGAAATTTAAAACAAAAAATAATGTCATGTCATTTTCTAACCTGCTTAATCCGGACCACTGCTGGAGTTTATCCCAGCTAGCACAGGGCACAATACATGAACAAACCCTGGATTGGGTGCCAGTCCTTTGCAGACATAAGATAACCCACATTTTTATTTGGAATGCACATAATAAGATATTCATGACATCTGCTTGGCCAGTACCTTCTTCTTTCTCTGTGGCTTAGCAATTCTGAGCTTTCTGATGATTCTTTTTTTATCTATCCATCCATCCATCTCCATATCATTTTCCTAGTCTGCTTATTTAATTCTGAGTCACATATGGCCTTTCTGAGTAACACCAAGTTTAACCAGGACAAAGATACAGTCCACTGCATGGTTTTTTCAGGGCTGGCTCTTCCATATTGTAAAGTATATTTTAAGAACTCTAAGGGGTACACTCTCCCCTCCCTTCTACACGTCGATCTAATATTTGTCCCCCACCCGCTCTTCAGTCTCATCTATGGGTAAAGTCTTGCTGAAAACTCCAAAGCCCACACCCTCTAATATATCTGGATATATATGTAGGGGTATCAGTCTCAAAACCAAAATGGGCAGCCATACAATATATGTAAAGCAATTGCCTTCAAGACTCCGTGGTTTGGGGGAGACATGTTCAAATTTACCTAGTGAGGCAAAAAATATATCCGGTCCTGAGTTTGTTAATATCTACTTTAATTGTGCAATTGGCTCCATTTCTTAATGAAGAAGTACAAATGTGCATGAGGACGACACCATTGATATTACAAGAACTAAGAAAGCGGATTTTGGCTCTGATGTGCTTTGTTTTCACTTTTTGCAGCTCCTGTGTTGTTTGTGGTTATTGTTTTGAATAGGAAAACATTACAGTCTATGCAAATTATGTTAATCAAACTTTTGTACAGTTCCATGACAAGTCTGTGAATATAGTTGTATATATCAGGTGGTTCGACGTGTGGTTGGTGTGCAACCACTGTGCCAATAGTTAATACATAATAAACATTATATTTGAGAAGTATGTGCTAACAGTTCCCACCATTTTTGTCTATTTTTGTAATATTTTGCTATCTTTTATTTAACCCTAGTAGAAAGGAATGACATGAGGAGTGAAAACTGTCAAGTTAATGAAATGTTTTCTATTGTATTAGTAATTTCTTATATATACCAATAATTATCTTGCATTTGTGGTTGAATTCCCTATCTAGTTTTAGCACAGATAAACTGTAAATATTTGTCTTTAAGAAATATATGTTTTGAAAGTACATGTTCTACTTTCTGCTGTCAGAAGAGGTCTGTTTTGTCATAGTGACAAGAAAATGAGAATCCCTCCACCCATATCTGCATTGTTTGTGCAGTCCTGCTATAAATGCTTCCCTGAATGGGCTTGAGAACCAGAGGAACTTCATAGAAATTAAACCAGCTGAGCCTCGGAAGCTAAACCAAACTTAGATTATTGATTTGTAAATGGTGTGCTATGTGTTATCAACTCAGCTAGTACAGTGAAGTTTTTAGATTGTGTACAATGACTTATTAATAGAAATAAATGTAGTCCTTTGATTAAATTTATTTGGCGTGATGTAGGTTGCTTGTAGCTAGCAGCAGGGGTTGGGGAGGAAGGCTCAATGTGTTATCTGGCTCAGGGGACCATGGACTTGTGATCTGTCCTTACCTGCAGCAACAGAAAGAAGCAGTGTATTGACAACTCCCATTGGTTTGTTTTACTTGTGTGGTCGTTGTACCAAAATCCTGAATCACAGAAATATGAACAAAGGTGGGTAAATATGGTTAAAATATTCCACAAGGTGCAAATGTGATATTTTTATCATGAGTTATATACTGTCAGGTGAGTTTCTTCTTCTGTAAATCTCAGTAAGAAAATAACTCATCTTATATATAAACGTCTATGCGTGGAAGAGTGTGTGTCTGTCTGTCCGGCCCGGAAGTGAGTGGTGGAGTCGGGGTAAGGGCTCCACCTCCAAGGAAACAGAAACTCACTTAACCGCTAATACACAAGCGAGGCGATCATGTCGGCAAAACAAAACCTCCGAAAAAAGAGTCACTCGCTTAGCTGCTAATGCAAAAGCGAGGTGAGCACATCGGTAAAACAAAATCTCTTAGGAGAGAGATGCCCAGAGTTGTTTCTTCAAATTACCTGACATCTCTACATTTCAGTTTTTTTTCTGACGATTTCAATAGTTTCTAGGACCACGGGTTTTTTACAGCATGGGTTTACACAGCTAGTTATTTAATAAAGACATAGACATTAGGATTGTGAACAGTATGATGGGGCAGTGATTAGAACTGCTGTAGTCTGGGCTTGAATCCTTTCCTAGCCAGTGTGGAATTTGCAGATTCTCCTTGTACCTGTGTGGCCTTTTCTATGGGTACTCCTGCTTTCATCTCAGTGACATGTGTGACTGGTTACATTACTGTAGCTTTTCTTCATTTGTTATGTGTGGGATGTAGTTTAAAGCCCTGCAATGACCTGGCTCCTGAGGTTGGTTGCTTCATTATGGCCAAAGCTACAGGGTTAGGCTTCTCTTCCTTGTAGCCTTCTACTGGATTAATGTGATTCAGAAATAAATAGATGAATGGTTCTGATAATTCGGGAATTTTTATTTAGTGGTGTGTAAACAGGCCTCACGTGTATTCTTGACCTTTCATCAGTGCCAGTTTCCTGTTGTGCCATTAATCTTTAAATTAAAAATGTTTCTGATCATTAATATTAAGACAAAGAGTCTAATGATAATTATATTGCCAGGACAGAAATGATATATATTCATATAATTTGTTTTACTAGGATGCTGACTGTCAAATCTCAGAGCCTGATGAATAAATAAATTTATGGATGTTTGTGTGAAAAGTTTGTAAGTTGGAGTATTTATTTTTCTCTCCAACATATTAGCTCATCTTGTCTTTTGGTAGGTGGGTCTTTTATTACATTTTAGGTAGGGTTTCTCTATTGGTATTCATTTACAGAAAACAACCTTGTGTACTTACTTATGTAAATATTATATGGCTATGTAGTTTTTAGTTGGTGTATTCTGTTTCTAAATTTGTATATAAAAGGTAATCACTGAAGAACTCTTTTTAAAAGTTAATTGCACAGAATATTTTTGCATACTTTGTTATGAGGATGTCTTACTGTAGTATGTAAAACAAATTGTAATTAAAGCATAACTTTGATAATTAGTATTTTTTAAACATTTGAATGAACAGCTGGACTATCACTGTTTAACACAGACATGTTTTATGTGATGGTACAGTGCACGTGTTTAGGATTTTTTTGTAAGGTCTCGATGAACTTGATTAATAAATATGTATGAATTAAACATTAGGTAATATCTAGCCAATTCATATAAAAAGAAGAAAAAATATAATGCAGAAAATATTCCTTTTAAATAAAAATGACATTAAAGATATTGTTATCACTGAATATGAATAGTTACCTGTTACCTGTCCTGACAAAATCAGACACAAGGTCTGAACAGATCATGATTGGGCATGTATTCATCAAACTGCTGTAGTAATTTTTAGTTTTTGATCATCCTGTTTCCATTTTCTATTTTTAAAAGTTATTTTGTTAATACATTTTACTGATATTTTTGTGATGACATTGCCAATTACAGGATTTGTGGCGTAGCATTGCATGCCATTATAAGTTCTATCACATTTTATGATGGACTTGCCGAGATATTAGTGTTCAAGTATATAGATAAATGTCTTCAAAAAGTTTCATTTCCATCTAAATACATGTAATTATTTAGGGAAAGGATTCTGAGGCAGTCAGATACCTTTTGCTTTGTTTAATTTGACTGTGGTTTTTGGTTTGTGTATTGTGATTTGACAACTGAGCTTCTCTTTAGCTGCCTGACTATATTTTTGCCTTAATCCTCTCTGGTGCATCATTTTGTAATCTTGTCCAAAATTTTTACCTGCTGTTCAAGCTTTATCATCAGATCACAACAACTGCACACTCACACACACACACATATTCATCTATTTCTTAAATAGTAATGTTTAATACATGGTCACAGTTAGATAAGGACTTTCCCAATATCATTGATCAGAAAGCAGGTAATATCTCTAGGTGGAAGAGTAGGCCTGCCACCAGTGAGAAACTGATCAGGGTACCACCTTTCTCCATTTCATGTCTTCAGTTGAACTAAAAGCGAACTCCTTTTGTGCAATGGATTAAGTGGGCCTTTTTGTTCTGTTGTAGCTGGAAGTGAATCAGATGACACAGTGGAAGGTTCCCTTTCTCTCTTTCTTTCTCTCTCTCTCTCTGTCTCTTTGTCTCTCTCTCTCTCTCACTCAGCCTCACTTCCTCAAACCCTTGACACATTTACATACACATCCATCGATCCATTCATCCACCTGTTAACCTGAGCAGGATGGTCTTTTGGCCTGGAACTCCTACAGTTTTTGTTTTTTACTCCAGCTCCAGAGTTTTTTTTTCTATTCACCTTGGTCATCTGACCTTATCATCAGAATGTCATTTATGAAGTTAAAAAAAAAACAATTGTATATTTAAGGACTATGCTTCTCTTATTTATATACCTTTATTAGTGTGCATTAATTACTGTATGCATCTGTTATATACTATTAATTATTATACTTGTCTAAATTTAATTTGTTTCTCTTTGCATGTAACTACTTCTTTGACCGTACTATACAATAGGTACTTACTTTGTATAAAAATGTACATAGGAAAAAGATTAGCTGTATTCCAACCCAACAGCACTAGGCTTGCGACACTAATAATCCCTGGACTGAACATAGACTATTAGAGGATACACTTGAACACATACACATCCATACTGGAACTCAGCAGTTAAACTAACATCCATATCTGTGAAAAGAAAACCGAAACGCCATGAAGAAAACCACACAGATGGAGACAAAGGCTTTTTGTTTCATCAAATTATATTGTCCTTGTCCCTTTTATATATACTTGAAACATTTTAGATTTTTGTGTATTTCAAGGAATTGGCATTACTAATAGAATCTACTGTACTTTATCAGACAAAAATCTTCATTTTACATAGCCTGATGTATACAAAAAAGGTGTAGGAAATTAATCTTGTGATATTCCATATGTAATATAACCATCCATCGATCCATTTTCTAAAACTGCTCTTGTTATTAAATGTCAGGGTAAATTGTTCCCGAAACAATGGACTGAAGACGACACCATCTCTGGATAAGACACCAGTAAGATTAAACCTTGTGTTTAAATAAAGTGAAAGGCACACATTTCTTGTTATGCTTAAATTGTGATCTTCTCAGAAGAGACTCAAAGCAAAGTACCAATTTACAAATATATAATACTACAATAATGTGAGACAACATTCCATATATTTACAAATATCTATTCACTGATATTAATAAATTAGATAAAGTGTCACAGTCATAATGGCTTTAGGTTTCTAATGGTGAATGAAGGCAAAGTAAACTAAAGTAAAACAGGAGAATAAAGGCAACATAACAGTATACATATGGCTAGAGGCATGTACAGCCATGAAGAATGTGAAAATTACAGTGTTAGGCTTGTACATAAAAGAATAAATGACTGATTTGTAGAAACAACCTGATTACAAAATCTGCTTGTGCACAAACATAAGGTAACAGATAGAGAGAGCAGTTTAAAAAAGTGAAATGAAAATGGACAAACAGTTGGGCAGTTCAGCCTATGAAATACTAACTGCGGTTGAGCTTTAGAGAGTTTTGGCTGGTGTGTGTTAGGTAAGTTGTGTAGATATGTTTCATTTCAGCGCTACTCTCAGGTTATATTGCCTTGATGAATCTTCAGTTTAATTTTTTATTATTGTTTTTAGAAAAAAAAGTAAATAGTGTATGTGCAATAAAATGTATATATGATTTTAATAATACAGCACATTAATAAAAAAATCTAGGAATCAAAAACATGAAAAATAGCATTTTGAAGAACGTTTTACAAAATGTCTTGCTATTAGCACACTTCACACGTTTGTGAGAATGGTATAGATAATTAGTTTTTTTTTTTTTCTTCAAATATGTAAGCCCTCTTACCCACAATGCACTTGCTTTACCCTAATTGAAAACTCTTCACAGGAGGAACAGAAGAGGTCAGAAGAAAGCAAATATGATGGACTGTCATTGGACATGTACAAGTTCAAAGGCTAAGGATTATTGATTTAGATAAAAGCCCATATTCTTATGTAATTTAAACAAAGACTTCTTTTTATCTAAAAGGCAAAGATGTAGACTATAAAAGCTTTCATTTTTTCCTCTCCTGCCTTTCTTGCTCTATTTTTCTCTTGGTTTATATGTGTGTGTGTGTGTGTCTGTGTGTGTGTGATAATATTTTGTATTTCAGGATAATTTAGATCAGGAAAAAGTGATGCAGATTTTTTTTATTTATTTAAAATAAAAAATGTTTTATGTGCAAAATGTTTCCCTACAAAGACAGGAATGCTGCCTGTTCACAGTGGGGGCAGGCAAATGTGTAGCTGGCTCCACCTTTAAACATAAATTGTTATTGATAGTGAGTCTAAGATAAATTTATCCTTTTCTTTCCTTAAACTAGAAGACACTTTAATCAGAAGGAGAATTATGTTAGTGCATAGGTAATGAACGTTGACAAATAGAGCCATAAACAGAGCTTCAGAGCAGGGTATTAGAGAGTGTGACAGAGCCGAGTGGCAAAATCACTGCAGCATCACAATACCTGATAATTGCCAAGTTTCTTAATTTGCAATACATTGGTACTAAATGGTCAAAGTGAGTTATTTTGCCATAATCATTATGAATGTAATAAAGACTGACACTTGTGACACTTCAAACACGCTGCCACCAACAGTTCCCTGACAACAAAAGACCTCTCAGCACAACACATATTAATAGTCAGTAGGATTGTGAATTCGCAGCGTTGCACAGCAGGTGTGCCAGCACATCTTTGCACCTCTAAACACTCGTTCTCATCCAATTTGACAGATTGGACAATGGCACAAAAACTCTGTCACTGATGTCTAAACAAAGAATTCAGTTCTACACAGATGGAATCTTTTGTGCCAAAGGTGTTTTTACTAATGCATTTTTCCCAATAGAAAATGACATATATTTTATTGATAGGAGGGATTGGTGGAGGCAGGGAAACAACAATATAAGCTTTGCTTTTAGAGTGTTTGTACCTTCTTCTTTGTGTGGTGGGCAAATAACACATAAACGGTCTATAATCAAAAAGAAATAACAAACATTTTTCTTCATTTTTTTTTTGTTGCTTTAAAAGGGATGGTGTAGCCTACATTTGCATTATGACTTTTTAAGAGTAACACCTGCTTATGCCTCACTTAGTTTAGCTTCAGGGCAGCTGATTTTCTAGTACAGCAGGCTAAATGAAGTGTCAGTTCTTGGGCTGTGTCATGCTTTCTTGTTCTGTGTGCAAAATTCTTTAAATTTAAAAACCAGTGCATTTAAGGCATTGGTTAAAGCCCGCTGTCAGCTTAGTGCTGCTGAAAAAAAATATTCATGACCAAGGCATGGCGTAAGCGTGTTATTAAGTTTATTAAGGTGCAATGACGTGGCAGTCCAGTTGGGGACACCCAATGCATTAATATGTGATGATATTCTTCTTGGATTGACTGTGTCTAGTGGTTCAGATGTATAAAATTCTTTACTGAAAAGGCTACCTACCATATAATGGCTATAAATGTACATTCTAAAATGTGACAAGACAACCCTGTTAGATGTGTGATTCAGCCTAGAAAATGTGTATCTCATCACTGAAGGATTATAGTTTACCTTAAAATTAAAAAAATAAGAGTAGTTATCATTATGTGGTTCAATATTTCAATGCTTCTTCCACTCTAAACAGATGTTTAATACTGTGAAATTTAGTGGTAGGCATTGTTTTTAACTGGCAGCCTATCTGTGCTTTCACCTCAAGTAAAGAAAGATTCAAGAAGAATAAAAGCCTTCTCGGCTGGTGCCTTGCCCAGGGTTTGTTTCCTGCCTTGTGTCCTGTATTGGCTGGGATTGGCTCCAGCAGACCCCCGTGACCCTGTGGTTAGGATATATTGGATAATGAATGGATGGATAAAAGCCTTCTCACTCCAGGACTTCTATAGGCCATTTAAACCCAGAACACCTCACTACTCATTGGTTTATATGCTCTAAATCTTTTCTTGGATTCAAATTGTATCCTTTTTAAGTGCTTTTTTTATACCATTGGGTGTGGTGGGCATTTTATCCTACTGTATGACCACACAATTTACTTTTACCTAGTAATGCCTTTGAAAAATAAGCACTGCTTTGAAGTCCAGTGTAAATTTGGACTAAAGGATTACTAAAGGATACTAGTATTAATGACTGTAGTATATCCAGTAACATCATAGTTATGTGAGTTAATAGCAATAATTAAGTATGTTTGCATATCTTGTGAGGAGAATATAAATCCTAAACTCAAAAAATCAATACTTTATAAGAAACCTGAGATGAATAATTATACAATCAATGTGGAATATAGATAAAGAAGGCCATTCACAAATGAAATAGTCTATTATTTTTATGGTCAGGAAAGTATGAGTGCTGCTTTTAAAATTGATGTACTAAATAGTTAGGAGGCACACTTGTTAATGTAGCATACATGCACATGTCTCCATACATAACATCACCTTCACAGTACAAATAAAGCTGTTTAATCAGTCCATCAGCAGAGTAACAGTTCTTTAGTGTCTCTACATGGACCATTCATAGGATGTCCAGACAGATAGCTTGCTTTAGTTACATATGTAAAATATATGGCTAACTATTGTTTCAAGTGAAAAATGCAGCCCTTAGATAGAGGATGATCAGCCAAACACTTCAGGAAAAAGATTTTTGAAAATTGTAGTGCACCTGTCAGTGATCCTGCCAGTAGTATGATTAAATGTTTTTCATATAAAATCTTCAACTTTTTAGTTAATGATTGGCATAGGAAAGAATTGGTGCCGGCCATTCTATTTCTATGGAATGGTTGTGTCAGTAAATTGAGTTAAACCGGGTGATAGATATGGGTGTGCTTTAAAATACAGACACAAGAGCAAAGTATGTAATTACGTATCTGAATCATAATAAAGCAGTTAAATAAGCACCACACCATCATTTTTCCACCCAGTATTAGTTAAAGGAGAATCAGATCACTTACATGATTTACAATACCCACTGCGGCAGATACTGTAACTGAAGAATTTGTGAGCAGCTACCTTGCCAATCTTTTGGAGGCCACCTCAGATTCTTAGCCATAATATATTTAGACACATTGTATGCCATGCTCTATTACTCTTAATGATCATTCAAAATAATATTATTCATTGTTTTACAATCAGTAAACTGTATATTAATATGGAATATTCCTCTCTCCTGCGATGGGCTGGAACCCTGTCCGGAGTTTGTTTCCTGCCTTGCGCCCTGTGTTGGCTGGGATTGGCTCCAGCAGACGCCGGTGACCCTGTAGTTAGGATATAGCGGGTTGGATAATGGATGGGTGGATATTCCCCTCTCAAACGTCTAAAATATAATACACTTAACAATAACTTTTATACGTCATTACTATCTTTTCCTTATTTTATTTTTTTTTCCTTATTAATTAGCTTTATTGTTATCAGTAATGGGTCAGGTAGCTCCTATATTATGTACAAATGACTTCAAAAATACACTTTTTCATATATTGTTTTATCTGCAGATGTGAATGATTAATCTTTATAGTCCAAGCAAAATAATCTATCTATCTATCTATCTATCTATCTATGATCAAACATTATTGCATACTGCATGTACACCTACAGAAAGTTTATAATGTGCTTCATTTAGTATGCAATTATATTTGATCTTGTTCATAAACAGACATATAAATATATGCATGTTTATTTCTAGGCCGAAAAAGGCAGAAACAAAAGTTATTATGTTATGTTTCAGCAGTAGAGCCTTCATCAGTTATAGTGACTGAAAAAGGACGAACAGACTGCATACAGTATATAGGGAGCAAAGGAGAGAACAAAGACGGGGAGATGAAAAGAGTGAAAGACCAGAATGGAAGCAAAAAGCAGCCATTAGAGAAGATGAAGGAAGAGAACAAAAGGCATACTGTATGAAAACATACGCAAAAAATAACGGATATACTGTATATATATATATTGGATATATGAATAGTAAAACTTGTGTGAAATATTATTATGTCTTCTGTTAGTTTTTAGTTACACTGTATAAAAAAGGCACCCCTATCCTTAAAATAGTTAGATTTGCACTGTCTGTAATTGATGACTTTCAGAATGCAAAGGCAATTTCTGATAGATCTTTGTTCTGGTGCCACCAACAGCAGCTGTCATTTCTTGCGTAATTATTTCCGAATAAATTATAACCTTATAGACACGGCTTATGAGCGGGAGGCAGATACAGACATATGTCCATGTCAAAGAGTCTGTCAGAATACTACCATGTGTTTTAATGCTTGGCAATAAAATAAATTCTGAAGGTGCATTAGTATACACCAATGTCTTTTCTTGTTATTGTCATTCACAAAATGAATAGGCATGCTTTTACTGTGCATCTAATCTAATATCAATTTTAAAATAAAACATAACAGATCATATGTGTTTTAAATTATGAAGCAACCCCTATTGTTCAGCTAACACTTTGCCAACATTGTCCATTAAGCTGATGCTTCTCCTTTGACTTTTTCCCCTTTTCATTCTCAACATCCAGTGTGCCAGATTATAATACTTGAAATAAAGAAGATGCTATTGTTCACTAAAATATGTTAATGACATTGAAAAAAACAAAAATGTACAGATTTTAAATAATCATGACATAAATGAAAAGTATTGCCTGTTGTGTGATCAGCTTACTATTCAGGAAAACACTAAACAGTATTAAGAAACTTGCTACCCTGAATTGCATTTATATGTTTTAGAGGCTAATTCAAGAAGTGTAGCTTGTTTTTACTGTAGCTTATGTATATTCATGCAAAACTTGTATGAATATGACATTCTTTAAACCAATCAGGGTTTAGTAACTAAAATTATGCCTACTAATTTAGCAGTGTAGGTGCCAATTAATGCTGTATTGCACGTTTGGCTGTTTTAGGCAATTTTGTTCATAATTTCTCCCGTGTTTTAGTCTTATCTCAGTTTCAGTGGTAACAACATTACTTAAAGTGTTACTTTAAAATGGTTATTTAATTCATCGTGCAATCAACCAACCATATAATTTAAATACTTCTCTGTAAATTAGCCTAATGTTATGATAATTATGATTTGATTCAGCGTAATAATTCCTTCTGAGGAAAAGCGATATAACGAAGAATGTTATAACATAGAAAAGAGCTGTAAGGGTTTAATTGCTTAATAAATTGTTAGACAAAAAATTTGAAGGAACAGTAGATATGGCAAACAGGCCTATTGGTTATTCACAGGTGTCTACTAAAACTGCAATTAACCAAAACAAATTCACCTTTTCATTCCATCTAGTGTTATTTTTTATGTTTGAAAGGCTTTATGAGTGAAGAAGGCCACAGAAGTCACAGGATGAGAGATTAAGATTCAGATACCTTTTCCTATGCCATATTTGTTTTATGTCCTGCCCGTTAGTCTCTTCTGCATCAGCACCTCCTCCACTCCCCACCACCAACTACAACCTGCACGCTTTAATTTACTTCATGCATTTCCATTGCTATGAGTTGAAACTTGGCAGGCCTTGAGCCTCATTTTCACAAGCCGTCTCTAGCATTTCGTTGTCTAATTTGTCATAAATGTCACAAGTGAGTGAATGTTAGGGTGAGTCACAGCCAGCAGATGGTCATTTTGACAAAAGAGCCATTCGTTAAAAGGCTTGGCTATGACTGCTACCACTGTTCTGTGATTTAATACTGTGCCCCGCCAAAAATTAAAACAGTTTAGATCTTCTTAATTTAAGTCATTGAACAAACAGGAGGTGTAAGAATGCAGATGTATGTTTTAGGAATGTTGACTAAGTGTATGATATGCTTCTTTTTTCAGTTCTGAAAATATGTGTCTGTATATTTTGAGTTTCACTATGATGCAGAAACTTACAATCAGGTGGAAATGTTTCACTTATATTTAAAAAATGCATTCTGATCTATCTGTGTATATATCATCAAACCAACTTATTCCAGTTCAGGATTGGAGGGCAACTTTGTGAATAAGGCATGAACCAACCCTTTAAAGTGTGCCACTCTGGCACATAACATAAATACACACACCAACATGTCTAATTTCAAGTTGTCAATTAGATAAATATTGTAGAGAAACAACCATACACAAGGATCATCTGCACTCTCCAAATAGCCAGTTGAGAGGGCTTGTACTCAAATCCATAACTCTGTATGGTCCAAAGCTGAAAGGCTAACCACTCCACCACAGTGGCAATCATCTACAAATAGCCATAGCCAATCCAACTTTTTTCCAGACCTATTTAAATATTGGTAAAGATTGTTCAGATCTAGAGAATATCCCAGCAGGTGCCTGGCCATTCCAGTGTTACAAATGCTCATGAGCATAAGTTGCTTATTAAAGCACAGACCACCCTTTGAGGTCACTGTTAAGTAGGTGATGAT
>JANRMT010062837.1:53492934-53507029 GCA_026402145.1 Polypterus bichir lapradei
TAGATAGATAGATAGATAGATAGATAGATAGATAGATAGATAGATAGATAGATAGATAGATAGATAGATAGATCTCGCTGTTGTAAGGGTCTCTCTGGGAAGCTCTGAATGCAGGGTAGTTGCCAAATGGGTCCAATCACTCTCACACCTAAATGCACTCATATGAGTTTTATATATAGAGTGACCAAGCAACATAACATTTGTTTCAAAGGAAACATGGTCATCCATAAAAATAGCACACACGCATACAATATATACCATAAATATATATATATATATGTCAGTGTGTGTATGTTTATTTCATATATAAATATATACTATATAATGAGTGGTAAATTGTGGACTATTGGTCTATCGCTTAAATCTAACTACAGAAGTGTCATCTGATTAAAATGAATTCAACACAATATAACTGCAGTCTACAATTCCTGCAACAATGCAATGCTTTCACTCAAAGGCGTCATTCCTGACACACCATTTCCAAAATGCTTGTCATGTCATGGGAAACCAATAAAACGCATTACATTTGTCATTCCAGCAGATGGCGCATGACCTTATAAAGACATTTCTAAGCAGAAAAAAAAACACATTGAAGCTTATTTGCTGTCACACAGGGAATAACTGATGGTATGACTGTGGTGGATCCCACATTTTGATTCCGGTAGGTCAGCGTGCCCTCTTTATAACTGTTAATGGAATCTGTTGCTTATTTGCATGATTTATTCCTGCTCTCATTTTGGTACATTAATAAAGGCCTGACACCAGTATGTTTAATAGACTAATATGTGACAACTACTTCCACTGTTATTTTTTAAATTCCTATAGTTTTTTCTATTTATATTATTCTATTTTTAGTTATAATATCAGTTGTCTGTTGCCTGAATTATAAAGTATTTAGCATAGATTCTCAAAAGCAGAGCTAATTATTGCAACACGCAATTACTACATGTATTACAAAACATATTCCAAAAGGTGGCGCATTGCAAACAGTAACAGCAAAGTTTTGGATGGACAGAAAATCAGCATGCATATTTATGTGAGTGTGAATTGTCTATATATACTGTATGTATAAACAATTCCCATCTCAACTAAGAGTTGTTTGAATCATGAACCTATCTTGTTAAAACTGTGAGCATTGTAAAATCTAACTTTGAATGAAGTATCAGCTCTTCAGAGGAAGAATATATAGACGTCATTTAATGCAGAAAACATCTAAAGAATCTAGAAGGAAAACAGACTTCTTAAAAAAAATTCATTCAGACATACAGTAAAATATTATTAACATAATAATCTCAGTCCCACTTAATCCAATTAGGGTTGTGGGGTGGCTGGAGCCTCTCCTTACAGCACTGGATGGCAGGAGCACTCAGGCCATATGCCAGTTAATCACATTTTCCACTCTCACACACACACAGTCTAATTCACATAGGGCCAGTTTAGATTTACTGTTTACCTAATGAGCATGTCCTTGATGTTATGACAGACCCAGAGTACTGGTGGGGAGAGAACACACATTTACAACCAGGGTAAAATGTGTAAACTTCACATGAATAATATCAAAGCATAAGACAAATATAGATTGAAAATGCAAATTCCACACAGGTATATGGGTGAGTTAATTCCAATATGAAAAATGAAAGGCATGTTAGAATCAGAATTTTTGATTGTTGAGTAGTAATTAGGTATTTCTTATGTGAGGCATGTCAAAGAAAGCCTTAATAGTCAAACATTTCCACTTCCGGGTTTTATTTAGCAGGGGCTGGAGCAGGTTTTTCTTAGGGAGAGTCATGGGATATGTACCTATTTTTTAAAGTGTAACCTGGAGTCACTTTACCTATACTGTTTTTTGTCTCTTTGAAAGATTTAGTTTCGGTCCGAGAGCAAACAAGACTGTTAATCAGCATTTTGAATAAAAAGCAACCTGCCTGGCTGTTTCTTTATTTTATAGTCAAATTTTTTTGCAGAATTGACTATCAAAGCTGACTGTATGATGGAAACGTGACTGTGTTTTTCTTTTCTTGTGGCACATGCTACTTGTTGTGTCAGAGTCTGAGTGCGTGTTTAATGATGACTGGCATGTATCCCGTAAATCATTCTTATTTCCTACACCACAGCACTTCAGGACACGGCAGGGCGCCTTTGCTTCAGCCACCACAGACTGTCCAGTTTCATTTTAATTAGCATGATGTTAAGATAAGTAGCGTACAAGGAAAAAAAAATTCAAAGAGAAAGAAAAAGGCAGCAGCACTAATACTGGAGTCTCCTTACCCTTGTACAGCGCAGTACGTATACAGTATGTGCAACATGCACACCCACATGAAAGGCCGTAATAAATCTAGGCTGAGACCGCTAAATGAAAAGTTTTCACAGATGACTTAATTTGCTGTGGGAACATTCACTTCCTTAGATGTTCTCTCTGCAGCTTTTGCTGTCTGTGACCTTCCACACCAATCCACCTGCTGCAAGCCATGTTTGATTCTCTGTCCTGGGAAACGCCAGCTTGACAGCAGAATGGTATCACAGGGCTGAGTGGAGGAATTTTTCTTTCTCTGTCATCATTAACAGGGTTCCCCCTATGGTGAAGGGAATGAAAAGTACGATTTAATGTTCTCAGGAGAGTGGCAGGAAAAGAAAGGCTCAAAGCTGTGCCTGCTGCTTTCTGAGTGGGTCACTCCAGTCCTCACAGCGAATGGGATGTCCCTGTGGAATTTACCATAGACTTGTCTGAAAAGAAAGGGATTAAGACCCTTTTAAGGATGGAAATGTAACAAAAGAAGCACTTTTATGATGTAGCAGCATAAAATGAGAGGCTCCATTGTGTAACTGATTGCAAAAGATCTTTGAATTGAGCAGCCCACGTTGTAGGCCCCTGTCCCTTGCGGGTTTAGTGGCTTGTACAAAATGACTTGTATACATTAGAAGCATAAAGTGGCTCTCATTTAAAGGAGCAAAGTAAGAGATTATTGGTTTGTTTCTACACTCCTTTTTTCCAACACCTTCACAAAATGGTCTTTGGGGAGCTTATATCGTTGTGAAAGTTACTGGTAATTAAAAAAAATAAAATAAAAAAGTAATTAGATGTCCTCCATACACTTGGGATTCGGCTTTCCTTTTTTTCTCCGACTAATGCTACACTGCATTACATTAAAGAAATTCAATTGCTAGCAATAAATCACTGGAAATTTGAGATTAAACAAGTGATGAAATGCATTAATATGTTCAGAAAAACTAAACTTAGAGTGTAGTGGCAATATTTATTTAATAAATTACATTTTTCTAAGTGTTAAATTTCACACACAATATATCCACTCACAGACACAGAAGGGCATTGCTACATCAGAGTTTCAGGGGTCTGGCTCTGATTTCTGGTCACATCACTGTCTCTGTACACTATGCTCATCTTCTGTTCTGCACATGCTCTGTTTATATTTCTCTGATCCCCTCCCTCTCCTTAAAAGTACTGCATAACATAACATGCATAACATAACATAACATATAACATAACATATCATGTTAATGGAGGTTAGGTATTTGACAACTACAGACTGGCCTGGTATGAGTGAATGTTGATGTGTGCATGAGTATATACTGTAATTAGCTGAGGCCTCATGTATACTACCTTGCGTAAAATTCACACAAAAGCGTGGTGTTCAATTAAACTAGAAATGTGCACAAAAAATTCAGATGCATAAAATTGTACATAAGCAAAGTTCTATACACTTTCCCTTATAAATCCCAATCAACGTAAATTTTAAGGCACATGCATAATGGGAAAAGGATGCTAAGAATAATGCTGCCAGGCAAGAGGAAAAGAGGAAGGCCTAAGAGAAGGTTTATGGATGTGGTGAGAGAAGACATGAAGGTGATGAATGTGACAGAACAAAATGTACAGGACAGGAAGTTATGGAACAAGATGATCTGCTGTGGCATCCCCTAATGGGAGCAGCCGAAAGAAGACGAAGAAGATGCATGTCCCACCCCGACTCCTCACAGAATTTCACCTATTTGAATATGCAAATCAATATAAATAGCAACTTTCAGTTCATTGTTTTTTAAAAGACAATGGCAAAAGCATGTATAAAAATAATTTCATCAAATGCAAAACGGAGGTCCTGTTCAGTGAAGTGGAGGCAAGGAAAAACATACAATTTAATGGCTTAAACAGTGGTATAAGTAGCAAAAAGAAATTAATGCAGTGGCACAGCATGGAGGAGGCACTCAACCGTTCAAGTTCAGAAAGTTGCACAGTGCACAAAATAAAAAATAAGTTATCAGATATCTGTTAGGTATTACTGTTAGATATTACTGTTTATTCTGTTTCAGACACAAAATGGAGTCACAAAATGCAATAGTGGATACTGTAAGAGATGTGACCAGTGAACTAAAGAATATAAATGCTGTGCTATGTGATAGTAACAACAAATGGAATTAATTGGTTAAAAAATGAATGCTGCATATTACCTGTTTTTACATTCTACTAATTACATTAAAATAAAGTTGTAATGCTGTCCGATTTGGCTGATTATTTGGTGGGTCAGGGTCAGGATCATCATACCGCATCTCTTCAGGTATGGGCAAGCTACGATTGTGTGCCACATTATGTGCCACATTATGCAGTGTTCTATGTGCTTACACAATGCAACACACTTTCTGTGGATTATAGAGCAGCACTCCACCAGTCTTATCCAGGCAGTGTCGACGGCCCTTAATCTACCCTATAGTACATTCTACCACTGCACGAACCCGAGAGTGCAGGTCATTATAACGTTGCTCTTGTTCAGTCAGTCGATTGGCAAGTGGGGTGAGAAGCCACGTCTTCAGTGGATATCTGCTGTCACCTAAATAATCATGTTTTATGGGTACATCATACAGATAACTTACAATTTTGGCCAAATGGGTAATATTAAATGTCTAATCTTACTGAGAAGCCAGCCATCACACACCATTTTCAAGTTTTTTCCCCAACACTACTTTTTCTCAGAATGAATGAATCATTAATAAGATGCATTTTCACATCACATATAATTTTCATATTAATAGGGGGGAAAAGTTTTCTATTTACATAAGCAAATTCATTCTCTGAAAGCATCTTTATAGTAGCACCTTTTTAGCATGCAACTGATTGCTCCGATCAACATTTGGAAAACCAGACATTGTTACAAATTGCGCTTTCTAGTTTGTTCAACCATAGAGTAAGGAAATCTTATATATCTGAATGACAAGCAGATAATACTGTCCCATAGAGCTGGCATGGTGTGACTCAGTGATGACTGAGAAACACAGATCAGTGAGCCAGTTCACATTGTAGAGCTCCTGTGGCTAAAAACCCATATGTAGACAGAACCTGCAAAGGAACATATAGATCACAATTCCTCAAAGTCTGGCTTTGTAAAGTCGGCCCTAGTTCAGCACACAGCTACAAGAGGATAGCTCTTGGAAATCTACTCTAATTGACTTAGATGCCAGTCATCATCATGGGACAAGAAATCAGTTTGATCTCTAAATACACACTCTCTTCTAATTCTTCATTTTTGTGATGTCTTCTAACAACACTAAAGCAGTCATGGTAGATGTAATAGTTTGGCCAGTCCATGAACCATTATAGTGTTAGAGACTAATTACAATCAAGTGCATTAAATTTGTAAACAACGTACAATTAATTTCGGTGTATTTGATAAAACCCTCAAATCTACAAAAGAAAGGGAATCCACACAGTAGCATTGCTTTGATGCTGGGTGCTGCATGTTTACAAAACTGAGCAGAAACGTGAGTACGCATGGTCAGAGGCGGCCATGAAAATGTGCGTAGCATTACACTAAGTTTAGTTTTAATATTTCTTGATGTGAGAATGGAAACAGGCATATGCAACATTTTTGTGCGTATGTACCGTGTATACATGAGGCCCCTGGTGTCTTGCCCAAGATTATCCTGTGGTTTACATTTGATGCAGATAATATAAGGTCTGGATCTCCATGATCTTAAAACTGGATTTAGAAGATATTGTCAATGAGTAGATGAATGTAAATTGGCCTGATAATAATAAGCTTGGATGTGTTTATAGTTTAGTCCTTAATTGAACTGGTATTTCAAGGTTGTTTCCTGATTTACAGGCAATCATGTCAGGACACCTGCAAGGTATTGTAACTTTGTAATGTACAATGCAGGTGAAATACAGACACATTAAATATGCATGCTTGTGTGTAAATGTTATTGTGTTTATATACATTTTGTATAGAGATTGCACTAAGCATCTCTCCATGGCTTTCCATTTTTCCTAACATGGTTCAAATATATATTTTTCTTAGCATTATTGCAGTTAAAAAATGTATTGTACTGTATTTAGTATCAATTAAAAAACAGTATGTGTAAAACAACAATAAAAACACCAGTATATACTGTATCAAAGTTATTTTCTGTTAGTTAACGTATAAATCTCACTTAGAAGTCTTAAGTGGAAACAAACATTAAGCACGTAAAATACATTTTTACAAAAGCTTAAGATGTGCCATCGTAGGAACTACTGTACGATAAGGGACAGAGTAAGATTATAAGAGAAGTGACATGGAAGGCATTAGAATGTCAGGCATAGAAGCTGGTGATATTTTGTTATGAAGAACATGTATAAGGTTGAATTAGACTGTAAGTCCAATGAAATAATTACAAAATTACAATAGTAAAATCCAAAACTTCATTTGTTCGTTTGCTCCAGGCTACCACATAATCCTAGCTCTGTGAAATAATCATATTTAACCTGTAGTTAACCTAAATATGTTATTTAATGTCTACTGTCTGTGAACTGTGCTCAGTTCATAATAAGCAGGAAACAACATATTTAACACATGCACTATTCTATTTTGCCTTATTTAGGATATGGAATATACAATTTTGAATGTGCTATAAAATTAACATGTAATTTATTATGACAATAATGAGCAAGACAAAAGAATGAGTTATTTCTCATTCATTTGCAGAGGTGCAGACAGAGTGCTTAGCAAATGTTTGGCTGAAGTATTAATAAAAAATCTTTTCTTCATCTATCTACTCAATTCAATTCATATTTACCTAGCATCTTAATAGTCAGTCACACACAGCATTTAAATTTAATTCTACCTACAGAGTCTAGTCGAATGAAATTTACTTTATTGAATGCAAGAAACTGAGGAACAGTAGTTTTGACAAACAAAAATATATACAACTGAACAAGCAAATATAATAGTCAAACATACTTTAAATACTGTACTATCAGATGTATATATTATTAAGCTATATTTACATCTTATTTTATGTGTATTACCTATTGTAAAAAAAAGTTTATTTTAACAAATATAAATTGTTTTAGGTGGCATGGTAGCAGTGGTAGCGCTGCAGCCTTGCAGTAAGGAGACAGGGGTGTGCGTCCTGAGTCCTACCCGTGTGGAGTTTACATGTTCTCTCCATGACTGTGTGAGTTTTCTCCCACAGTCCAAAGACATGCAGGTTAGGTGGTTTGGCAATACTACAATGCCACTAGTGTGTGTTTGTTATGTGTGTGTGTTTGGCTTGTGGTGGACTGGTGCCCTTTCCAGAGTTTGTTCCTACCTTGCCCCCTATGCTTGCTGGGATAGGTTCCAGCAACCCCTACAACCCTGACTGCCTGACGGACTAAATTGTTTTATCAGCTGCAACAAAAGATATATTAACATACTGTAAGTCCTTTGAAAAGTGTTAGTGGAATTAATTAAATTAACAATACTTTCAAGAAAATGTATTATTAGTTATTATTAAATCACTATTTAATAATAGTTTATTTCTTTAAATGTTATTATTTTTTTATTCTTTATATTTTATTATTAAATATTATTAGTTTACTGTGGTGGGTTGGTGCCCTACCTGGGGTTTGTTTCCTGCCTTCCGCCCTGTGTTGGCTGGGATTGGCTCCAGCAGACCACCATGACCCTGTAGTTAGGATATAATGGGTTGGATAATGGATGGATGGATAATAGATGGATGGATTATTAGTTTATTTTATTTCTTCAAAATTATTTATTTAAAATGATATGTTGCCTGAAGAAGAGGTCTGAGCGGCCTCAAAAGCTTGTATATTGTAATCTTTTTAGTTAGCCAATGAAAGGTGTAATTTTGTTTGACTTCTCAAGGAAATTTTGTAAATAATACAGAAGGAATTACATTTTCCAAACCAATCTTTTCAAATACATTGACACAGTCTTGGCAGTACCAGTCTCGAAGCATGAACCAGCAATAAGTAGAGCCCTACTCCTTTACAGGGCTCACTTCAACACCAACACTCAGACTTACAAAAAAAATGACAAGCAACCTAAATAATTAGTCCTTGAAATGTGAGGTAAAACTGGAACATCCACAAAAGAAAACACAGGTAGACATAGGGAGAACATGCATTTTCACACAATAACCAAGCAGAAATAAAAACATGTGCCATAATATCACATTTTTGAAGTAATGGAAACTACATCTATTCCATATAATAACTTTTAGAAATGTATTTTTTATAAATTTAATACCCTGAAGAACTGTAGTTGAAAACCAAGAACTGCACTTTTGTACTCATTGTTATGAATTCATTCACTTAGATAAAACTCCAACATTTTAATGTATTAACATTGTACATCATATATATATTTTTTTAAATATAGAGCACAATTGGAACCAATATTACTGCATATATGCCAGTTAATATGAAAGATTCAGCCATTTACTAATGAAATTGATTATTTGGGAAAAAATAAGTTATTGTTACGCTCAATCAATTAAAGACAATTAAAAACAGACTTGTGTTGCATCAATTATTTTATTTCCTTGATTAATCCCTCTTGTACGTGAATGCACACTAATGAGGCATAACAAGAACTATAAGGGATTTGCACTGGCACGATGATTGAATACTGAAGGATAACTAAAGTGCATTTTTTTAAATTGTACTTAAAACATAATTATAACTATAGCTGCTTGAAAAAAATTACACTTTTGTTTACAATATTGCTCCATTTTAATCATGGCATACACTTTTTGTTTTCATGTTTATTTAAAAAAATAAAATATTTTCTAATTTTATTTACTTGACAGCAAGGTTGTATGGTGAGTAGTGTAGACGTAATGCTTTACAAAGCTTAGAAGTCGATTTGATCCCAGGTTTAAGCACCTTCTGTGTTTAATGTGTGCGTGTTTATCTGTATTCACTTTCATTTCCTACAGAGATACAGATTTTAACTGCATACTACATGCTAACACCAAATACAGAACATGCTATCCAGTCAGTTCTTGAATATAAATTTTGCAAGTCTGTGGCAAAGAATCCACAGACTAGGAATGGTTCCAGTTTTGAAACTGTTGAACTACCAAACTGCAATCAAAAGAAAAGAAAGTAAGTGGGTTATTCAATGTGTTTTTGTATTTTTGATATATATATTATACCTAAGTATGAAAATGTCACTGAACATTTTAAAGTTGGCATAAGATTACTTTAATTAGAGTAAAAACTTGCTACTTTAATGTTTACTGAATAATACTTCTAAATATTAATTTATAAATAAAAAATTCCAGTAAGTTATGCATTATGGCATATTATGTTGTTGTGTACAAAAAGTAAGAAATGCTGGAAACACTTAGGACTTGGTCTTTGAGGTTTTGGCATAGTGTATTTATTTGCCACTTATTGATACTGTACGCAATAATTAGTTTATGTTATGCAGTAGTAAATGACAAAAATATGCATTGTAGATTGCTCCAATTCTAAATGCTGTCATTGGTGCTTTTATATTATTTTCTAAAAGTAACTAACAGATTCACCTAGGTACCTCCATTTTCCATTATTTTTTCTAAAGTGTCTTTCTGATATATATATATAGCATTTTAAAGTTGAATATTATTTATATAATATATAAAGCATTTTAAAGTTGAATATTATTTTTTTATTATTCTAAAGATTACTGTATATACATAAAATCAGGATTTTTCAAATATGAACACAAAAAACATCTATTTAGTACAGTATTTTAAGTTATTTCAGAAGTGAAAAGCATTTAGCCTTCACAATCATGAACTGGTCAAAGCAGGTACAGAAAGAGGATGGATGGATGGATGGATGGATAAAAAAATCAATGTCAACCATATTCTGCAGTTTCTATTATTTGATGGCAAGCAATTAATCTCAAGAAGATTATGCCATTTAATCTAATGGCACCATTAACTGCACAGTTCAGAACATGGGTATCAGCTTTATTTTATTCAGCACAGGGAAGTACTTATAAACACTGAACAACCCAATTTTTGGTTATTAGTTATTTGTACAAAAAGAGAGAAAAATAGTGCATCAGTTAAAAAGAACGTGTTACAAATCTCTATACCTTTTCCTCTGGTAATGCTACAATCTGTATTTTTCCTGAAATTTAAAAACTGTATTTTGAAACAAGCTGTTTTGTTCCTCTTTTGTTGCATGTTGGTTTCATAGTAAGCAATTTTTTTTGTTTTGATATATCACAACTGTATGTATATTGCCATTTCTTTTTTCCTTCACTTTTATTAATTATTAATTTTAATAATGCATATTTTAGTATATGTGACTTTTTTACTTTTATACAATATTTATAAATTATGGAGAATTTGTATGTTACATAAACAGCTTTTTGGGTTTGAAGTATAAAATCCATAGACCTCTAAAAGCTGATGAAAACACAACATTTTGCACAATATGAAGTATGCATTCTACTCCTAAATGGACTTTAATTTGTGCCAGAGCTGACATATGTAATGAGGCAGGAGATGTCAGTCTTATTCTTTTGCAGGAAGCCAGTGAACACTAGAGGGGAGGCTTATCCATGCAGGAGTAACATTACTAGGGCCTCGGGGAATGACAAGAGAATGATCTTATGGCTGCTGAATTAAATGTGCTCAGCATTAGGCTCTAGACTGTAAGAGTTAAAGGTTTGGAGGTTGAGAAAAGTTTAGGGACCATTTATAATTATTTTATATTTAAAAAAATGTAAAGATGTGGCAACATATCTAATTATGTACCTGATACATCTCAAATAAAATCTGTGGAAACAATTCCATGCTTAATTTTCATACTGCTGGCTGACTTATTTTTTATTTCTGGAAACTGTTTCTGCTCTTTAAAAATAAACATCTGCATGATTTGTAATAACTAAAGAAAAAAAAATCTTCTGTTTTAATAGATTTCATGCTTAATCTTTCCCTATTTCTAATATAAAAATGTTTGACAGTTGAAATGAGTTTATATGGTGAGAAAAGAGACATCAAATGACTGTTAATTGGCTGAGCATTAGGTTACATGCTTGTTAACAATGCATGTCAGACTTGACTTTTTTTGAATTATTGTCAGTAAGATTTTATGAGGAACCTCTAACGCATTTAAGTCTTTTTCATAAAATGTCTACTAACTGTGCATGTTATGTACCTGTAAAGGTCATTTTTGCAGCATCGTCTTGCTGGATTTGCTTCAGGTCCTTCGTGTTGGTTAGACATCATATTTGAATTTGTACGACAGGTGTTTCAACGGAACTACGAACACGACTTCAAATTAATTTTCTAAGCAGATTTATTTTTTCATTACTATGAGGATGTTTTGGCCTTGTATTTGGGGTTATTGTCCTCCTGACAGAAATGTCTCACAGGAAAACTAAGTGACTGCAAAGTTCACATGCTTTTTGCGGCCCAGCTGATAAACACAATCTGCACTCCCTCTTCGCGCAAAAAAAAACCAAACGTTTAAATATTTGAATATTGTGATATACAAATCATGTAATCTTACTCTGAAATATAAAATCAATCGGAAAGCAGATGTATTATTTAAAACTGGAACAATATCTATCCTGGATTAACTACATTATTAGTTGCAAATAAAAATTGTATTATGGAATGTGTCATAGGTAAACTAGCTTAGAAGAAAAAGCTAGCCAAAAAAAAAAAAGGAAAGCAAAAGCACAGACATGAATAAATTATGAAAGATGGTGTGAGAAAAGAAAACAGCAGAAGAGGGAGGAAGAAAATGTGGACCTCAAAGGGTCTTTGAAAAGGTTTATTGTAAAAACTAGGTGTAAAAGTGAAAAGGTTAGGGGTGGTGATATCAGCAACAGGGATGTTAATATGGTACCTGTAGGACAAGATAGCATTGGCAACAACTGTGCAGGCCAGTTTGGTAGCCACTTCACCAACTCATTGCTACTCCCAGTAGTCACTATTCAATTCAAGAATCATTCAACATTCACCCCATGACAACACTCTCCATTCCAGAAGCAGCCACCATGACACCAACCCTGCCATATGACCTGCACACCCTTTTAGATGGTCCTGCTCCATTTTTTGATGAACAAATATGTTTTATCTTCTGTTTCAACAAGTCACCCAGTCCTTGGTAAACAGAAGAATCCTCATACTTCATTATTACATGGAACGTGGGCAGCACAAACAAAGCTCAAATTTAGGTTTAACAGAACAAGTATTCTTTTCTCACATTAGAATTTAGGGACTGGCAGTGTATGGCTTAGTGGTTAATGCCTTTGATTTTAAACCCTGAGATTAGGTTCAAATACTGCTACGGACACTGTGTGACCTTGAGCAAGTCACTTCATCTGCCTGGGCTCCAAATGGAAAAACAAAAGAAATGTAACCAATTATATATCAAATGTTGTAAGTTGTCTTGGATAAAAGTGTCAGCCAAATAAGATAATAATAGTGACTTCATTACCCATATGCTGAAGGGCTGCTTTTTTGTCACTTCACTATAACAGCCAGTATAATGTAGTGCACTTGTGATTGTACTGATGAACTTTTACCTCATTGTTTAATTTAATTTTGTCCTTCATCAACATAGAGGGTGGGTGTCACGTGTCAGGACATTTAATTCAAGTCTCTGCCTGTAACCTATTACACAACTCTGGGCATGTCATACAGCTTGACCATTCTTTAGTTGTAAACAAGTCAAATTTGTTGTATTTAGTAAGATGTCTACTGTAGTAATGTAAGGTCCGTGGCTGATCAATGTTGTCTTAAATAAATAATCATCGCACTCGTGTCTTGGTAGGAGGGGGCGTGGTAGCATGGTGAGAACGGTTCCCCGGCACGATGCAGGAGCGGGTGGTTTTACACTAAGTGCACAGGTGTTGGATTGTCCTATGACCCTAACTGGTGCCAAGAGCTACTAATTGTCACAGCTGTGCCACGTACCCATTTTAAAAGGGGAAGCACAAGTGTGAAGAGAAAAAGAAAGAAATAGAAAGAACGGAGGTGAGTGAAGAGAAGAAGAAGACAGGAAGCTGAAGGACCCAGTGCAGGGGCAGAGCGATCTGGTAGAGTAGGCTGGTGAGAGAGAAGGCAGGCAGCTGGGAGGTGAGCCCCTGCAGAAGAGTATATGGCCGACACTCTGGGGTGGATGGAATGGGTGGCTTCAGCTGATCAGTAGTGAGAAGCGGGAGTGACTGAGAGTTTGAACTGCTTGCCGTGTAACACCGGGAAGGCAGCGGGGGTCGAGGAGGCTTTGGAAGAGAGCCCTCGAGTGAGAGCCCTGGCCGTTGGGGACTCAAGTCTTGGTCTGGCAAGGGAGACTGTTCGTAGGCGTGGAGCGGCAGGCAACCAGATCTGAGGAAGGTCAGCTGCATCTGCTGATAGGGCAACTCCTCTGCTGCAAAGCCCGTGAGGGATAAGCAGAGGAGCCGCCAGATAAAGGGAAAGGCACCGGGCTTTTAAAAAGGACTGTTCCTGCCAGTTTTTAACCTCGTTTTAAAGAAGATTTATTTATTGAGATTATTTTAACCTTCACTTTTTCACCTGTTTTTATGGATTATTTATTTATGACTTTTGAAGCACTGCACTTTCTTTCTGAACACTTATGATTTGTTTTAATAAAAGCACTGAACACTTTTGCACCTTCCCTTGATTCATGTGGTGTCCTTATTTGTATAGCTCATCCCGATCATGACTATTGATGGTGTCGGGTTCAAAAGTCTCCCAAATAATAGGAGGGAGCAAGGAGCCAGATCTGCACTGTCACAGCTACCAAATACATAATAATAATAATAATAATAATAATAATAATAATAATAATAATAATAATAATAATAAT
>JANRMT010062837.1:53507039-53530331 GCA_026402145.1 Polypterus bichir lapradei
ATAATAATAATAATAATAATAATAATAATAATAATAATAATAATAATTAAATGGTACTTTTAATCAAGTTTATATGTTTGCAGTGCTACATTGGTTGGCACATTTTCCTCACAGATCCATCACTTTATGTTGGAACCTGACATCCAGGTTTTGTTCATGTTAAGTCTGCATGTTTCCTCCATGTCTGCAAACAGGTTACGTTAATAGACAACTCTAAATTAGCTTTAGTGTTTGCTGTGCTGTACAGGGTTGATTTCTTCTAGAACTGCCAGGTTTGGCTGCAGCTCCCTGTGTCTCTGAAATGGAATACATATGATTAGAGAATGGGATTATGAATGATACATATCTTGCCTTGGGAAAGTGCTGCTGGGAAAGGTCTTTGCCACCAGTGATCCAGAACTGGATTCAGCTAGTTTTAGAATGTTTATAAATTGGTGTGAGAACGACCATAAAAAGGGTTGGCTTTTCTTACAGTTTTGGACAAAACAATATTTTACCCAATCCAACAAATAACAGCAGGCAGCATGATAGCACTGTGGTTAGTGCTATTGCTTTAAGGATCACAAGGCCAGGGTTTGATTCCCATTCTTGGATCTTGTCTGAGTTGTATGTGTGGAATTATCTCTGGGTTTCTCCCCCATTCCCAAAGATGTGTAGGTTAGGTTAAGTGATGTTTCCAAATTGGTCCCACAGTGAGTGTTTATTAGCTTTATTAGAAACTAGCTGTTCTATCTGGCTTCATGCAGAAAAGTGATAAAATATGTGTTACATGCTTAAAATAAATAAAAAAGGAGATCTGACATGTATGACCTTCTCATTGTGGTAAAAAGACATGTATATTTTTTATTTTGTATTATTTAGCATCTATTGCTAAATATTGTGGAATTTTACTGTTGTAATTAAACAGAAGTAATTTTGTAGCAAAGAACAATTTGTACAACAATAATAATTATTATCTCAATAGTTCAATAAAAGTATACAAATGTTATATAGGTGGTGAATGAACATGAGTTTTAATGCACAGCTCAATTGCTATGACGAATGAGGTTTGAGCTGCACATGCACCTATCTCCTCCCTGAGCAGCACTCCTGGTGAATCCCCACACAGTGTCTGCTTCCTCTCACTCCTGCCATCTCAAACGACTTTTGTTACACCAGATTGAGCACAGATCTCATCACAAATGAGTCATTTGCTTACTTATTATTTGTCCCAAACAAAAACTGAATAAGATCTTTTTTTGTTCATCATAAAATGACCATTAAGATAAGAGGGAACAAATTTTTGATGAGATCAACCATTAGAGAGTTAATGAGCAGCAAATATAAAAATACTTAATGCTTATGGTTCTTAACATAAATACCTGAAATTGATATTTACAGATTTGTTTCTAATTCTTTTGAAGTAAAAATCATGTTGATATCGTGTTGTGTTCTGGAGATATTGAGGTTAAAAAGCGTGAAGGTAGAACAAAAATAGAAACAGTTGGTGAAGTTGTCTTACTTTTTACTTTGTATCTACATATTCAAAGTAATTGCAAATATTTGTAGAAATAAGTATTTTGTTTTTCAAACAGACAGACAGAAATTCAATTTTATGTACATATATAAATATATATGCATGTGTGTATAAGAAGCACACACCTACACAAGCAATTTCAATAAAGCATACTATTGACCTGTTGCTGCCAGATATGTAGTGCAATTAATTTAGTATTATTTCAGTTGATAATGGCAACATCTAGTAATTATTTTTCTTCAATTTGATAGCAGAACTAGGTGCTTAAAATATTTTTGTTCAGTGTGTCAGTAGGTCATAATGTATCCTAGCAGCCCTGGGTGCAAGGCAGAAAACAACTCTGTAGAAGAGACTAGTCCATTGCAATTGCCACTCACACATGCTCAAACTTCAACAGGAACATATTAGAATTGCCAAAAAATATATATTGAGCACATCTTTAAGGTTGTAGAAAGGATAACTTAAGTACCCAGAAGAAAACCCATGCAAACTCTGCATTATGTTTGGGATGTGAAGATCCTGGATCTGTGATATGGCATCATCACCCACTGTACCTCCAAGTAATAAGCCCTCTACTCGTCTACACTAAAATATTTCAGCTGCCTCAGTTGCCTGACTTACAGATGGATATCACTGCCTCACACTATTCATGGAATCCATGCATTTTTCACTTCATGCTTAAGTCAAAGAGCTCAAAGACTGCTTATATGAAAACGTGTTTTTCATCAATGGCATTCATTCTTGGCATTAGGTTTTGTCTCTACACTAAATTATCATTTGAACTTAAGCAGATGGTCATGAATGAGTAGCTTTACACCTTATACTGAAGAGGTGATTCAGATCGAAGAATGCTTTTTAAAAGTACAGAATGCTGCAGAACAATATAAATAACCACAGAGAATGTTCTGGCAAGAGTAAGAGTAAGAGCAAGAGCAAGAGTAAGAAAAAAAAACCATTTGTATCCCTTGTTGTAAATACTGTTTGAATAAGATGAAAAATGAAGAGTTACAAACTGTTTTGCTGCTGTTTTGCTTTTAATGGTTTATCCTCTTATTGATGTCTCTTTGGTAGTCATGAAGCCATGTACTTTTTGAACCGTTTCTCTGACCCAAGCCACCTGAACACAAGTGGAGAGACAAAACCTGATCTGTAACAGAGACCATTATGTGATGAAGCTGAGGTGTGTGTGGGTGTTTTTGGGCTCGCTAACATCAAAGAATCTATTTTTCAGGGGGCATGTGCATCCTGCCAAATACAAGAATGATGCCATCAAAGCAGATGATGGCATCTCACTTCTGTCACTCTTGATATCTGCAGCACTTTTAGTCCTCTTCAAACTGAACTTCCAGCAGTGGAAGTCGACTAATGTAACTTTATTTAGTATCTTAAACAAGATGGTGAGAAAAAGCAGTAGTGTTTTGATCAATTTTAGTAAGAATTCATTTCCTCCTTCTCATTCATTTTAGAGCACTGAAATCAAATTCAGTCCCAGTCTGTCAGACGAAATGGGCCAGAGATAGTGATGAGCAAAACAATTCACAAGAAATTGAATTCCAGTAAAATTCAAGCCTTTCACACAAAATGAAAGGTGTTTAGTTCCTGTCTGGAAACATTTTCATACATTATTTCCACATGCATTTAATATTTAAATAAAGATCTCTGGTTGATAAAAAAAATCCCTAGAAGTGTTCATATCCTCAACGAGGATAAGGTGTTTGCTAGATAAGGGAATAAGTGTAATGAGATTTTCCTGTGAAGAAAACACAGTAATGTACACAGAGGAGCATTTTAGTGGGTCTTTGTGTTGAATGTATGCAGCACGTCACATTTTTAAAAAACATACTCTCTGTCGACATGAATGAGTGGCATAAATACAATTGCTTTCACTGGTGTAGTATGGAATACTTGCTTTATGAAGCCGTAGAAAAAAAACACAACTAAAACTCCTTTAGAGATTAGCATTCCACTCACAAAATACCTTTAAACTCTTAAGGAAATGAATTTTAGTGTAATTTTTGCAAAACTGTATGTGAATCAAAACTTGCCTAATTTGCTTATCTCTGGTCAAGCATATTTATCACATTTGCTTTTTTTTTAAAAAAATGAGAAAACTTCATGTTTTTATGTTTTTCAGCATGAAGAAAAATGTTTTTGTGTTACACCATGTCACATTTGATAATTTTTGCATTGATTTCCTGTTGTAGTCTTTATTTACATAATCTTAGAGAGTCGGAGGCCCAGCGAATCACTCCAAAGGGTCCATGACTTTCCTTGATAAAATCAAAATTGATTTTGTCTTTAGTTGTATGGGCTGCCTATGTGTGCATGAGAGCTGACAACCAATTAATGCTCATCACAAAGTATAATTCTATAATGCAGCAAAGAAGAATTGTCAAAGTTTACATACCAAGACAGAATGGAGAAAAAGAAAAGGATTGCAGCTGCACTTGCAGTCATCTGTTGCTAAATGTGACATGCCCAGAGATTTACAATCATATAAAAAGTGTTGTTGAGGGTTATTAAGTAAAAAAATCAGTTTGGGGTGCCAACGCGGCCCTCCCCATTTAGTACTAGTTTTTTTATAAGCAGAAATGCACGGTGGCATGAAAAAAAGAATCGCTGCCACATAGTGAAGTGGCCCTGATCATTAGGCTTCTACCGATGATGTAAAGTTTGAATAAGAAGGTTCTGTCCTCGGATCGTCTCCCTGGTCAATAGACACCTCCATTCCGTTTGTCGTCCCTTGTAAAGCCCTGGGTCCGGAAGGGACTCACTGGACATTTTTTTCAGACATTGGAGGAAAAACATGACAAGGCTGTTAGCAGCATTGCCCCTTTTTGGCTCGAGATGCCATTACATACTTGAGAAGAGCTTGGATGGTGATCCTCAGACATGCTTGCATGACAACAGAAATGGTCTGGCAAAGAAATTAGCAACTGCAGTCTGCAAATCTGACATATCAAACAACCAGAAGTTGGGGGATGTGACATTGATTGGGTTGCAAGAATAAAAATATTTGAAAAACACTGTTCTCTACATATAACAATGCTGCTACTACTATAGCATTTTAGACAAGTAAATGCTTGAATAATGTGGGGGATAAAAGAACAAAATGTTCTCCCTTCTATTTCTGCAACTAATACATTATCTGTACATTACAGTACAACAGATCAAATTTTCAAATTAACATTATTTCAGCTACATGTACGATACCTGTCAATATCTGTCTAATTAATAAAGTCTTTGTTATGTTCCTGTAATTAAAGGAAGATTAACTACTTTTGTGTTTTGTTTGGTTTAGAGCTGTTTACTTGTGATGATCAATTTTTTACCCTTATCCTGTCACACTTGTTCAATATTGTTGACCTATTTTGTAAGTTGCTTTGGATAAAATTGTCTGCTAAGTGAACAAATGTAAATGTAAACTAAATAAACTTTGTGTAATGTTCATGTTGTAGGCAATAATATGTTTAATACAATAGGTTTAAATACACATGAATTCCAGCATTCATTAGCTATATTTCCCTTTTATTTTTAGTTGAAGTCTGGGGTAAGTGTTATGCCTTTTCTATGAAAAAATGTCACATAATTTCCATAGACTTTTTCCTTTTTATCCATTAGTAACACCATCTACGTATCTATGCTGTAAAAGGAGAGGGGAGTCCTTATATCAATTCTTACTCACATATAATAATGTGAATTAAAAAAAAAGTATAAAAGCAAAGTGCACATTAATTGAAAATAAACTATATCCTAGAGGTTATATAAAAGGGAGAGCACAACATCCAAACATGCATTTAATAAACCCCTGCTGCCACTGAGCCCTGGACCTCTGTCTACCTAATGTTGTGTCTTGTCCACTTCAAAACTAAAACCAGGTACTTCCTTTCTCACCTCTTGCCACTCTTTCACCACCCTTACCCCTTCCACCAATCAATAAGCCTTCACCCTGAAGTTTCTTACAGACTCCAGATTGAATATTAAATCTTCTGTAGTGTAACCTTAAACTCCTCTACCAGCAAAGTCCCATAATCATTTCCTTGCTCAAGAGTGGCCCTGCTTAATCTAAATATCTAAATAGAGGAACACAAAGCTAGAACTCCCTCTAGGTGCCATTGGTTGCCTCATACCTCAAAGCTTTTAGTATCATATAATGGACCATGTCTTTTCAGGAGACTGTTTTCAACTGCGTGGTCTAATGTCAATGTCCAAAAACAAGCCGAGAAGCTGGCCAGGCTCTTCACTAACCAGCCCAGAAGAGAATCGCCTTAATTCAGTCTGGCACTAAATACCACTTGCTGGCAGGCCCCAAACATGGGAGATCTGGCAAAACAAAACAAAACAATATATCAACAAATCTATCAAAGAAAACCCATAAAATTAAGGATAACAGTCAACACGTGGCTTGTGAACAAAAAGGGTGACAAAGGATCTTTATTAAGAAAAGATTTATTAGCAAAACTAAAAAAATGGCAAAAATGCACAACAGAACAGCCTAAAAGGCAGCCATAAGCAAACAAGTCCAAAACATTATGCCAAAATCAGGATCGAAGAAGAACAGGCAAGAATATTTTATAAAAAACAGGTAATCCAAACAGAAAAAGCAATACTCACAGAACTCCACAATGAACAAAGTAATCTCCTGTTAATGAGACTACTCAGAACTGGTGACCCACAAGGAACAAGGAGCTGAGGTACAGTTAAAAAGACAGTACATAATAATGCACATAATAAAAAATACATAAAAATATGACACATACTAACTCAAAAACAGCAAAATAAAACAAATAAAATATATAAGAAAATTTTAATAAATAGCCCCTATCTATTTCTCTTGTGGCCTTCTGCCAGGTGTCTATGGTGCTTTTCTTTCCTCCAAGTACAGTATGTAACCTGGCCTGTACATTATAAGGTGGAAAGACTTATTGCCACCTGCCTCATTCTCTCTCCCTCACTCCCTGTTGTATAATGGTGACAAAAAACTTAATGAAAAGGTTACCGAGCCTCCTAAAAGTCCCTAAAAGAAGAACTGTACCCTCAACAGTCTACAAAAGATATAGTGTTATCCTGGGAAGCAATGGCCCCATCTACTACCTTCAGGCTTCAACCTATGCAACCCTAAAATAGGGAGCTGACTTTGAAAGTTCAAAATGTAAAGAAAGTCCAAAAATATATCAAAAATGTCTTACAAATGAGAGAAACCCATACAATTCTACCTTGCAGAGACAATCCCAACAGAAATCTTTATAAATTGTGAATTTATTAACAAAAATCTGGAAAGAGCAGAACACAGCAAACATGCACAAAAAAGGGAGAAAGGGATTTGCATAAAAGTCAATCTGAGGTTAACACGTCCCAGTACATAATCCCAAGGCAAATTCATAAATACAAGCCAAGGCGACCAGAAATAACAAACAAGAAACAATTATTGCAAAAACTCCTACAACAATCAGTGAGCCACTGGTAGATGGATAACTGTGATGTCAATATAAAGGCAGGGAGAGGACCCAGCAGTAGTGGTGTCAGGGTGGCCCTCCCTCCTGGGGTTTCACCCACAGAACACAAGCAATGGTTTTATATTTGAAGATACAGAACACCAATAATAAATAATAAACAAATTATACCAGAAATGACACAAAACTATTAAAAAGAAATTTAAAATAACAAATAATAATAAAACAGAAAATAAATAAAATCCTGGCAAAAAAAGCACATATAACACTCTTTTTCTGTATAGTGGCTTAGTTAACTCTGGCATCTGCTGATTCATTCCCAAGCATCTAGGCGAAACATTACCTGTTTCCATTCAGGATGCAGGACATTCCTGCATATTGATCTTAACACCCCTAATGGTACTTCCTCCACAGCATCATGAATATTATTTCTCTTTACTGCGCCACCATGGTACTCTTTCCTTTGTAGGATTTCCTTAGGACTGTGCTCTAACCTGTGCCACCTTGTTGATGATCTTGCCCCTGTAAACATTATGCCAGCCAAGCACTAATACACAATACAGCATTTGCAACAGTACGTAAATGTATGTGGGTATAGTATTATAATAGTAATGTAGCATTATTTTACCTGACGTCTGTGATAAAAACTGCAATTAAAACCTGTATTCTTAACAAAATGGTATTAGTGTATTTGTTTAGTCTTAATTAATGTAATGAAATTTTTAGAGTTCTTAGAAATTTGCCATTGATATTTAGATTCAAAGTTAGAGCCTATCTTTAAGTAAAGTGAAAATGAAAAAAAATAAATAAATAAAGCACCACCCAATGCTCCCGATTGCCTCTCTGTTTTGCTGTGGTCTTGCTTTAATGATTTTGAATCTGTGTGAGTTGGTGTGTGGTCTGGCTGGCAATGCTAATTGACGTGCTTGAAGCCACTCCTCAGTCAATCAGATTTTGGCACTTTCCACTTTCAAGATCTGAATGCCCTTCTTGCCTTGCATTCATTGTAAGTAAGTCTGATTATTCTCAGTCACATTTTACTAGGTTTCAGCCTGTGTAATTCCTGAAAAGATACACAGAGAGGGGGAAGACTGTGCTTTAGATGTAGGAAGGGCTTTTTTTGTGAATTTGCTGAAGAAAAAAGTATAATGTAAAGGTTCACAGATTCTGTCAAATGACTTTTTTTCTAATGGGAAAAAAAATTATTCATGTTAGCAGAACTTGTTTGGAATTTTAAATGTTGTTTGTTTGAACAAGACACTTTAGTGTTCTTTCTGTTGATCTTCCTGGCAGAGATAAAACAGGACAGTTCTAAACCCTGTATTGTACCACACTGAGACGCTATGGGCTGTTGAAATTTTATGATTCCTTTTTTTTTTTTGCTGGCAAGCCCTTGATTGCGCCTGCTGAGTGAAAAATTTGTATTTGCCGACAGAAGTGCGGATTGCAACCACGTGCCTGTACCGCTTGGCAAACGCTCCAATACATCACAAAGATTTGTTCAACCCACCTTATAGAGGCCAAATCGAGCATGTTATTTTCTGTTTAGATCTGGTTTTGGAACCCACCAGTCATGAGAGCTTTCCCACTCTCCGATTAAAGTGAGTTCCATAAAGCGGTAAGTGTTCATACAAGCTCTCATTAGAGTGCTGCTTGTACTGACCCCAGGGCCTTGCAGCACAAGGCTGTGAGTGAACTTCAAATATTAGACTGCATCAATCACTTCCAAGCTAGTCTTTTATGTGTTTTTAAACAGCTTTCTTTATAAAGTTTTGCAGTTGTGCATTTTTGTTCCTGCGTGACTGTATATACTAAACAGTAGTATTGGTTTATTTATTTCTTATTTCATTCTCTAGTATAATAATGTTTTAATATATGTACATAAATAACATTAAAATGTAATAACACAATGAATGTTGCAATGTACACATTTTAACATGAATTTTATATAGTAATAGTATTAGTGAGAGCTGTGGAATCACATATCAGAGTCAGCACTTATTAGTTTGTTTATTCAAGGTCATAATACTAAAACTTCTGAAACTTTGTAGAACTCCCTTACCGGACTGATAAAATAGACAAGTCCATATATTACAGTGCTGTATATATATTGTGGGGAACAGCCCGGACAAAGACAGGTAGACATGATTATATGCACCACAACACGTTGTGGTCTTTGGCCGGCTTGTCATCCCGGCCAATACCCCCAGGCCACCAGATGGAGCCCTCCCTGCAGTATGGAGGTGCCCCGAAGACCAGCAGGGAGTCATGGACTATGTAGCTTTTATACACGACCCTGCTGGATACCACAGGGGCCACAAAAGGGAGCTGCAGGGAGGACCGAAAAATTTATTCGTGCCCTATAACCCGGAAGTGCGTCATAGGAAGAGTGACGTGCTTCCAGGGTGAGAAGAAGGACTTGTACCTGACCCGGAGGTGATAAAGAATCACGTGGACTGGGGATTGGGAACACTTCCGGGACAGGGAGAATAAAAGGACTGTGGGAGCTCCCAGACGGCAAGCTGAGCTGGATGGAAGGGTAGCAACGCGTCTGGGAGTGGTGGAGAGTATTATTGTTATTATTAGTGGTTTGTTAATGAGTATAGTGGAGGAGAGGGTGCTTTGTGCACTGTGCTGTATCAATAAAGTCAACTTGTGGACTTTTATCTGGTGTCTGGCGACTTGGACAAGGGTTCAAGGGAGCGATAGCGCCCCCTATCTGTCACAACGTTTATTTTACAACTATTTACAATAGTGAACACACACAACCCAGTGCCACAGCACCAATCTCTCTGAAAAGTCCAGGTCCTCAACAATGCCTTACTCTTCAGGCTGCCTTCTTGCCTCTCCTCCTGAGCTCTGTCCTCTTCCACCCGACTCCAGCGCTGAATAAAGGGAGGCGGCCGCTCTTATGATTCCCCGGATGTGCTCCAGGTGCTTCCCGGCAATCTTCCACCGCCACGCCCCCGTGTGGCAGAAGTGCCGGCTGTATCCCCGGAAGCACTCCGGGTGTCCCTGCTCCTCCTCCCCCCAGCACTTCCGGGTGCTGAGGTCCAGGGCTCCAAAGGCATCGGGGCGCCCCCTGGCGGAGACTACAGGCCCCTACAGGGCTGAGATTCAAAGCTCTCTACCCGTGGTCCCCAAAGCAACCAGGGCGGTTGCCCCCTCATGGTCTGGAGGAGGCGCAAGCCATCTTCTGGTCCTGCTGGGTGTCCTGGCTGGGTACCACCCCTAGCCGCGTGCCACTATATACACACACACACACATATATATATATATATATATAGTTTATTGAAAAAAAAGGCATTGCTAAGGTATCTTTTTAAAATAATATATATATATATATACAGTATATATATATATATACATGTATATATAGGGTCAAAATTATGGCAGATTTTCATTCCAGCCAATTTCACAATTAATAACCAGTTACTACTGCAAATTTAGCAAACTTCTTTTGCCTTAATTTTAGTGTAGTTGCTTAATTGTGTGTGTGTGTTTGTTTTTCTTAACTGGCAGCAAAATAATAAAGACATGCAAAGCAAACCAACAGATGACCAGCTAACTCAGGGGGGCTCAAAAAACTCTGGAGCACTTTCATTTTCACTCTAACCAATCTACTATTTCGCTGTTAACAAAACCCAATATTTAATTCAATGGTTTGTTTTTGTTCTCATTCTGCCACAAATCATCAATCAACTCAGGTTTTCTTTTTTTTTAAGATCACAATCCAAATGCTTTGGAGGACACAGGAGGTCAATATTTCTCAGACCTTTACATTTTTTTAGATATTTTATTGAGAGAGGCATTGTATAAAAGACACAGGTAGAAATAGAATCTCAGTTAGCCAGGTCCATCAGTTGCTTGCATTGTATAGATAGATAGATAGATGCAGGGCCGGATTTAGATGAAAAGAGGCCCTAGGCTATTCCACTTATGAGGCCCTTTCACCTCCCATTTTTAAGTTTGTTCAAATTGCTAACAATTTGAATGTAGGCCCCTCTTGATCTTGAGGCCCTAGGCTGAAGCCTCGTTAGCCTATAGGAAAATCCGGCCCTGGATAGATGACACAGTACCTGCCAAATAATACAAAACAGTACACGGCACAAGTTTTGCCCTAATTGCGGCTTGTCAAGTGTAAACCTTTGATTCCCCTTATGGGGATCAAATCTCAGACATCAGTGCCTGAGATGAAGCCTCTGATGTTGCGCCATGGCAGCTGGTTCACTTACTTGACAGGGTGACGATCGTATTATTACATTCATAGATCTGAATCGCAATCTGATTGTTTGGATTGTTAACTACCAGGTAATGCTTGTGGTTGGTCAGCCAGTTGGCAAACATCCACCATGTCCCCTCAGTAGAGCAGAAGCAGAACATGTAGGGTCAACTCTAGAGTCATCAGTTTTCCAATCGTGACCTAACCTGTCTTTGAGATGTGATAGAAACAACAGAGTACCTTGAGGATTACCAGCACAGACATTGGGGTGAATGTGTAAACATCACAAGGATAATACACAAAGTTTTCTGGTGATTTATTAATTCACAACAGCTAGAGATGTCCAGAGTCTGTAGATGAAAATCCAAGTAGTGTCACTGTGTATCATAAAGACGTGTTCCTTCAAGAGAGGCCAAACCATCAGTAGATTGGTACCAGAAAACAAAAGGCAACTACCTGTACAACTAAGACTACCTGAGAGCAGCCAAGCTTCACTTCATAATGCCTGCTGTGCTGGAAGACATTAACTGGTGAGACACTTCCTCCTGTTTTCATATGATGTGGGCGTGTATGCATAAAACATAACGTGTTTTTGACAACATAAAAACATCATTTTCACCAGTGTCCAATTGGATCATGTTATTGTTCTCATATTGCAAGAAGAGCATCTAGCTAGAATGAAGTTGCTTTTGTTAACTGTAGTAGTTACAATGCTTTAACACACAAACCAACAGTGATGCCAAGATGAGACTGACAAACATTGTGCTGTGGTGGCCTGGGTAAATCTGAGATTCATTTATTTTGAGGCAAAGTAGCTTCAGAAGATGCGATAGTACTAGTACTATACATGGTGGCTGTCTTGTTGGTAAGGTGACTGTTTGGACCCTCACTTTTTTATATGGTCTGCACTATTCATGGTAGCAACAACCAAGTCATTACTTGATCATTTAATAGTGGCTAGCCTTTCAGACACTAGTTCTTTACACCATTCCCAGACACCCAGAAAGTGGAGGGAGAAGCAGTGTAATGCCATGCATGATTTTGTGCAGCCAGTTGCAGATCGCAACCAAATACTGTTGATTGTAGGTGTTAGGGTCTGGACGCATCAGGAGGGAGAGCCTGCTCTACCAGCTAATGACGTTCTGCTGTGTTATGATTGCATATGTATAATGTTGATCAGCAAACTCCGTGTATAGTTGTTTCAGGTCAGCAACCAGGCGGAGTTTGAGGCATGTTCACCTTACGCTCATTTACAAGATTATTGTGATTTATAAAGGTAAATTGCATGGAAATGTGCATGCACCAGGTTTAATAACTTGGATTATCTTGGCATACACATTTACCTGTTTTTTGCCGTTTGCATACTTCTACACTCAAATCCACACAAAGTTTTATAACCAGTCTATCTGATAACATGCCTAAAGAACTTACCCACCTAATAATCCAATTGAACCCTAATCTTAAAATCTTTAAAATCTTTTCTCACAGTCAATGTTCAGTTCCCAGAGGTTGAACTTGAGTCCCAGCAAAAACTTAAAGACAACCCCAGACCATGCCTATTTGTAGCAGGTAGTGATGAGAGAATGATTCAAGCAAATTTCACTACAAGTGAAATTCTTGCCGTTACCACATATATTTTCATCTCATCTGCAACCTTTTTTCCACTTGCAAAAATATGGCACAATTTATTCTACGGAGCATGAAAACGAGTGCATGTCTAGAGAACACTTACCAGCAGGCAATGGTAAAATTCATTTGCCACGGTATGTGGCTGCCAGCAAACCTCCAGAACAATCCTGGATTGCCGTGGTGTGGAAAGGAAGTGCAAATAGTGTTACCTCTGTCTGCAAATGAAAGGTGAGGTGTAATCATTGGTGTGACTGTGCAGGCAGGCAGTCCATAACACAGATGACAGCAAGTGGAGCTGCATGGAAGGAGCTGTGGGAGAATGGATAGTATTGGAGTGCAGCTGAGAAACCATGGTTTCAGCTGTAGAATGACCATTGGGAGAGATATTCCTAGTTTCCCGCCACCCTCCCCCCCTATACAAAAAAGTCATTTAAGTGAGTTTTGGATTTCAAGGGATCATGTATAGCTTGGAGTGTCACCCATCATGACATGTGAAAAACTCATTTAAATTGTATTCTTAATGGGGTAAACTACCCAGTGGTATTACCCCAGGACCACTTGAATTGTGTGCTGCAAGTGCAAATGTTTTTTTTTTCCAGGGAATCTTATGACTCAAATTCCATCTTTATTATAGCAAAATTGCTAACTTTGTTGGTCCCAAACAGGTCCCCCTCATTCGATATTTAGTAATATGACTATTATCTTTATGAAGTTAAAGAGTATTAGGCTAATTACGTGAAATTCCAGAATCCTAGTGTTTGACTCAGGAATTCCAAAATGACTACAAAGTCGATCATCAATGTCTGGCTCAAGGTCCTCAGATATATTAGACCTTTACTAGCCTCAATATATAAATCCTTCACTGGTTGATATAAACATAGTAGTAAAATATCAGTTCAGCACTCAGATCTACATATAAGAGACAAGACTGTTCCTCCCGAAGATGTCCTTCCAGATGCCTTTGTATGATTTCTCAATTCAGTTCCAAAGTCTGTCAGTAGGTGGTAACATATTTGAGTACATCAACCCACATTTTCCATGAGGGCTGAACATGCTGCATAGTTTTTGTTACCTAAGCACAAATAAAGGTCAGAGGTTTCCCATAGTAATTCCCAGATACTAGGTGAAATACCAGCTGCCTACCTTTTATTCAGGGGACTTACAAAGATATTTTAATTTAGTATTTAGCTATAAATAAAGAAAAATCAAGGACATTCAGCATTATTATATTTAACTTATACTGTAATACTATAGCTTTCAAATGTGCTTTACAAAAGTGTTCTCTATTAAAAGTGGTTTAAAAATTAGATTGATAATAATAACAAGAAAATAATGTTAAAATAGCAATATTTAAGATGCATCATTTCTAAGATTATAAATGAACTGCTTGCTTTGGTGGTGACTCAAGACATAGCATTTGCTGCTGAAAGAAATAATCTGCTAAATAATATGAAGACTTACTGTACTTTAACAAAAACACTTTTACACCTTCATGTCCATCTAATAATGGTCAATAAGAAATGCAGGTGCAAAAACACTATACATTGGCAATGCAGAATTTAAAATTATGCCATTTGTGACACATTTAGATGAATTGTGTACATGGTTCCTGAGCAACTTCTGGTAAATGCATTTTATGTATGAATTTTCTGCAATCAAACAGCAAAGCATTATACCACCTATCTCCTGAAGATAGAGAGAAATTAATATTCAAAGCTTAAGGTGTCTGTGAAATGTATGTAATGAGTAACGCTCATAGTTTGTTACTATAGGTTCATTGCTTCTAATGTTAAAGATTGTACATGGATAATTTACGATTCCCATTGTCCCCTCTGCAGGGATTAATTCTGAATTATTTATGCCCCTATATGCGCACACAACTGAAACATTTTAGTTTAAGTCAGATGCTCACTCATGGTTGCGAAATTATGCAGGCCTTGTTGCTAAAAATGATGTTAGTCTCTTGTTATTTAAGTCACAGCATTTTATTTCCAATCTCCCTGAGGGAAAAGAAAGCCAGAGAGGGAAGAAAATAATCTGTTTTGTAAAAGTTACAAGCATTTCTATTTTCAGTACTATAATTAATAACATTATTGTACTACCAACCTTGCAAATACATACAGATCGGTGCTGTCTCTTTGGCACCTTATTGAATCCCAAATGATGGTCTTGTTCTCCATTAGGCATTAGGCATTTTACCTGCTTATTTTCATCTGGAAATTGCAAATGTACAATTTTCTTTTGAAAAGGAAAAAGAAAGAAGCATAGTAATACATTATTTATGGAAGCGGCATGAGGGGTAATGATGTTCTTATCAAAGAAACTTTTGCAGTGGTGATTAAATGTCATTGCGTCCATTTAAGTATTTGTGATTAGTTTGCTGCATTTAAATGCTTTAATGAAATTTGTATTATGTCTGACTGGGTTAAAGCAGAAGCATATGGTAGCTCAGCTTATAGTGTCCCTGCTTCACGGGGATGGTTCCTTAGGTTTAAAGAGGATACTGAAGTGCCATCTTATATTTTCTTATATTTTTCAGCATTGTCCATCAGTTCAAATAGATTGTGTTGCAAGCTGTCTTGCTGCAGTTACCTGCTCCAGTATGGGTGAACATGTTTATATTAGGTGAGAATTCAAAATTTGACGGGGTGTGCATGAGTGTACTGTGTTATGGACTGGTGGCCTCTCCAGATTTGCTCACTGCAATGTTCCTGACATTCCCAGGACCTCATGACCCTACAATTAGTATAAGTGGGCTTAGAAAATGACTGATTAAATGAATGTTACAAGCTATAATACTACAATCTTAGAAAATTTTAAAGGCTGTTTAAATCAGCCCAAAGTCAAGGAGATTAATCAGACAGCATTAGATGGCAGGAACCAACAATGGACAGGCCATGTCCATGTCAAACACACACCTGCACAATGCTAAATTCGACTTGCCAGTTTATTTAATACGCATCTTTGGGACATGGGAAGAAAACTAAAATACATGCTCGAAAAAACACATAAAGACACAGGGAGGCTATGCAAAATTCTCACAGGGAGCAACAAGATGATATATCCATGAGGCAGAAGTTTAATCCCTGGGCAACAGCACTGCCCATAATACAAAAGTATCATCAAAACACTAAATACACATTATCCAAAAATCACCATAAACATATATATCCAATATCACAACTCAATTTTATACATGCACTTGATAACACTTATGAAGAGGGGTTTAATGAATTTTTCAGGTAGTCAAAGTGGACTGGATTGACTCAAGAAATGCTGAGTGGGCTTTGTTTTGAGTGACGTATTCAATTTTATCAGATGGTTAGAAACTAAGAGAAATGGTTACGTGTATATCTGAACGTAAGAAACTATTTGTTTTAATCTGAAATTTGTAAACAACTCACTTACTTTGAGTATAAGCAAATTGCAAAGTAACAGCGAGATAAGATGATTAGGCTCATTCATTTCTTGCTTTATGCACTGTTGATCCCTTGGTGTTTTTTAAAACTATATATTTTTAACTAGTGTCATGCAAAGGCAAACATATGTCTTAGTGGTGTTTGAGGATTGCGTTTAAATAGATTTTGAAAGTCGGTGTGAACGGCATCCAAAACAGTAAATAAATAACAAAAAGAATAAGAGGAAGAAGGAGGAGGACAAGCAGAAAAAGATTTGCAACTTTCTGTGTTGGTGGCCAGAAAACTGTTTTTAATGTCAAATAGTTAAAAACGTTGAAACAACTGAAAGGTTTTTGTCATTTTTAGGCTATGCCGGGATTATTTCAGGAAACTTATATTATCGGCTTGAAGCTGAACTGTGTAAAATTGGTCAGAGGGTTCTTTTTTTTTATTTTCTTCTTGCCACTACGCTGACATCTATGGTTCCTATAGTTGTGCTGGCAGCTGACTTGAAATAACTAAAAGATCAATGCTGGTTTTGTATAAAGGGCTCCCTATACAATTCAACAATCACTAATAAATTAGAAGGAGGGGGATATTGATGTACGGCCCCAACTGTAACACAAAGAAGTGAATTTAGTAAAAGGCTGTAGCGGGTAATGAACAGTATTTTAAGTCAGCAGTTTAACCTCGGTGCCTGTCAACTGTGACCTTTTACCAACCCCAATGAGAGCTTGATTTCTCACTTCTTTTTTTTTTTTTTTTTTTTTCCTTGGGCTTGCAGCCATGTAGAATAATGGGAGCAGCCCAGAGGGTGAGCCGATAATATCAAATGTTAAAATGTGAGACTTTTACACCTAAATAAACTATGTAAAATTCATGTTTTTTGGAATGATAGAGGGCATCTCTTCTGTGTTCATTACGCTCGATGAGACTGCACAGCAGATTGATTCGATGTGAGCAGCTTGTCTCCTTCAGCTTGGGAGAGCCTTTCTGACCTGCATGGGAGCCAGTCTGACCCCTGGATGACCCCCACCCCCCTCCTTCACCTGGAGTTGACCTTGAGAAGGAACAGAGGACTTGCCCACATTTCCCTCAGAATTAAAAGGAAATGAGGCACCTTAGCCAAATTCAGGCTGATTAGTCCTGACATGCTGGGCTTTCTCTTTTTCTTTTCAACTATTAAAAAAAATATCCTTGACGGGGGTTGATAGGGCTCTCAGAAATTTTGAAATCTCACAGCTGTGCTACTCATAGTATATTATCCAGATTTATGGGCTGGAATTATCCCTCCTCCTTCATGCTAAATTTTTTATCATTTATCATTATTGATCGTAGACTGCACTTAAACCTCTCTATGACAATTGCTGTTTCAGTTGTTATGGGCTATAATGGGGTAGAGGTGATTTAAACCTGTTCAGAAGCTATCTGTAATTACACATGAATAATCCATGAATGTTCCAGCAGTATTATGCATACTCTGAGACTGGGGTTTGTCTTAACAGCCACAGTCAGTACAATTTACACCCACCACTTTCTTTATCGCTCCCCCTCCCACTTTATATTGCCAACGTTAATAAGTCTAGCATCCCTCTTGCTCTGAATTTCCAATATTGAGCTTTCTTATTGTCTGTAAATAAATCAAATTAAGTAGAAAAGTCCTCGGATATTGCGTTTTGTCCCAGCAATTCAATCATCTAATGAACTTGACTGCCACAGAGAGACTGTAACCTTTTACAGACAGACAGGACAGTAGAGTCGGCAATCTATGTCTGGCCTCTCTCGTACTAAAAGGCTAGTAGACTTTGAACGGGGCCCTTGTCCTTTCATTCTTACAATTAAGGGTAATGAATGGGACACATTTTTATACTGCATTAGGATTTTTTATTTGTGTTCAGAAAAGAGCAGGCAGCCATTTTCATTTGTTTGTTTGATGAACTGTTATCATTCAAATCATTTAAACTTACAAATATATCAACAAGAACATTAGAATGCTTACAGATGAGAAGAGGTCATTCAGGCCATGAAGCTCATTTAGTGTAGTTATCTGGCAGGTAAGTGATCCAGTTATCTCGTCTCTTGCTTATTAAAGGACAGTAGGGTAGTCACTGTAAAGCGGCATAAAGGATGGGCAGCTGTATGAAGAGCTAGACTAACAATTTGTAAAGGAGTACATGTTGGTTACCAGTTTTTTCACCTCTCTCTGAAAGTGAAGGCTAATCAGACAAAATGAAAGTTTCTTTGAATGTCTAAGACTCAATCATTTTAACTCTAAACAAAACTAAATCTGAGATAATACCTTTTTATACAATTAATGGACCACTATTAAACCCCAGGGTTGCACTCTGTTGAAGGAGAATTAGTCAGTCAGTCAGTCAGTTTCTAACCCGCTTACTCCTGAACAGGGTGCTGGAGCCTATCCCAGCTAGCAGAGGGCACAATGCAGGAATAAATCTTGGACAGGGCAAACACACACACCCACACCTCAGCCACACACAAGGGTCAATTTAGGATGGGCCAGTTCACCTAACCTACATATCTTCAGACTGTGGGTGGAAACGAGAAAAACCAAAGAAAACCCACACAGACACGGGAAGAACATGCAAACTCCACACATGGGGAACTTGTGACATGAACCCTGGTCACCTTACTGTGAGACAGCAGCAATACCACTGTGCCACCCAAATTATTCAAACTGATAATGTCATAAAATTCAAATTCTGTCTGGGAGCTGTGACCTAGGAGCATGGCCAGATCAGATATACCACCAGGGTGCCTTGGGTGTGCATCCTGGTGACCTGATTGCCAGAGGGGCCTTAGTATATGTGTGAAGAAAAATATCTATTAACAAGAAAAGTCCGCATTTTCACTGATAGGTCCTCATAGCAACCCACTATCCAGCACCCAACCCTACCCCGTTTCGATCTTCAGGATTATAAAACTATCCAATCAAGCCTTGCTCAAAATGTTTAAAAGAAAAATATGAGTGCGTAGGGCACGGTCAGAGCCAGTGTCTAATATGATACTATTATGAGATTGTACATTTGAAAAAAGGAAAAGGCAAAATGGGTGGTCATACGATATGTTGTGTCACTGATTAAAGATTTTAATGGGCTTTAATGATTTTCATAATTAACTTGAGTTTTAACAGGGGCTGGCATGATGTGAAGTTAACACAGTTTATATACATGCAATCTCATATAATAATTAAGGGCTGATTGAGGTGTGGTCAGGTGGATGAAATGAAGTATACACAGTATAAAGAGTGAGGGGTAAGTGCTGGGGTAAAAAAAAACAAAAAGTGAGGAGATGATGAAGTACAAAGAAGATAGGGACTAACTAAATAAACAATAGAAGAGAATGAATGGTCTGAATATGTTCTTTCTTCTTTAGTACGATGTGTCATCCTCAAGAGCAGGATCAAACCTGCTCGGCTGTGGATAAGAGTAGGGGAGATGGAGAGGGCTAATGAGAGTCCTGTGGGTACCGGGTGGAGGTGGCAGAGAGTGACAGCCCAGGAGTCCGAGTTCAGTGTTGATGACAAGGTCAAGGCTGCTGACATAAAGCAGAGGAAACAAGAGGTCACCGGAGAGGGATGGTGGATTTAAAGCAACACAGCATGAGAATGGAGTGAGCATAGAGTTACTAGGTTTAATTCATCTGGAAATCAGGGATGGCTATGACTGTGCTCCATTCATGGACTGAGCACCTAGGGTATTGTGGGATAGATTGCTGCTCTCTGGATAAACTGTGTTTAGCTGTTTCTCGTATTTTATTTTTTAAGTTATTTATTTATGAATATGTATTATGCACCCAAGACTCTGTCTCTTCAAGACTGTCTAATTTTTACAGTGACAATTGTTTTGTGATGAATAAATCTGCATTATATGTAAGTTTTGACACCTCTAAGCACATTGTTGTTTCTCTCACTTGCCACTGGTCCATCTTGGTTCAATAAATTACTAGCCAGTCCCTATAACATCTGACTGTTGGGTACATCCTGGCATAATAACCTTGTATATTTATACAATATGAGGAACAACTGGTGCAGTGAAAGGAAAATTTTAAAAAGAGAGAGAAACATAAGATGATGTTTTACCAAAATGTAAACCTAACATTTGCACCTAAAAAAAAAATATAATAACAAAATGATGATCTGAATAAGAAGTACACACCACAATTGAGACTAATAAGCCTGACCTTACAGAAACCACTAATATAGCTGCTTCTGGCAGTTTAGCAGCAATATGTAGTCCGATTGCACTGACATAGATGAACAAAAATGTAGAAGACAATGAGACCACTCCAGGAGATTAGATGCAACCAACAATGCCACACCCGAATGACGGAATTCCTAAACAGTGTTTTATTTCATTTGGTGTTAATATATGAATCCAAAAACATAGCTGCATATTACTTATGAATGATGAGAGAAACTTAGATTAAATATAAATTTGTGAAAAACAAGAAAAGACTATGCCATTAGAACATATATTTCCATTTCATCTGCAGGGTTTTTCATTGATAAAGTACATCCAGCAGAATTCTTCCAACATAAACATTAATACCTTAGCCCACTTTTTTAGTCAATGAGTTTTGGGACTCTGGAACAAACTACCAAGACATATAGCTGATGTAGAAGTCATGATAATTCTTAGAAAGCAGCTGGATGAGATATTGGGAGAGCTTAGCTATTAGCTAAACAAATAAGCATGGTGGGCTGAGTGGTCTCCTTTTGTTTGTCACATTTCTTTGAGCGTGGCTGGACAGCAAATACCTACAGAGCCTTCACCAGGCAGAACTGGTGACATAAAATGGCAAGCAATGCAATGATATTAGGTGGAGACACATGGAAGGAGCCGTGGAACTTCAAGGCAGTGCTGGTAGGTGGCCATAGAAAGTGAGAGTGGTTTTGGCTACAAATAACCATCAGACAGCAATACAGGGCTATTCATAATGAAAGAGCAGATTTCAAAAATTAATTTCAAACAAACTGTATAAGGCAAAAACACATTCTGCATGTCACTGGATAGAGGAAAGTTTAAAGTTTGGTCCTATGGTGCTTGAAGTTGCATGCACTCAACATGAGCACCATGTGTAGCGTGACAAACATCAAAACATTAGACCATTTCTTGCCACACACAAGTCAACTAAGTTCCTAGTTACTGAATTCACAGCTTCCTCAATTCGATGTCACAAATCTTGAAGATTAGTGGGCATAGGTGAAACAAACACCCTTTCTTTAATGTACCCCATAGATAAAAATTGCAGGGGGTAAGGTCTGGAGACCTGGGAGGCCATAGACGATTAGCAAGATCTTGTTGTACACCTCTTCCAATCCATCGTCCTGCAATGGTGTCATTCAAGTAACTCTGGACCTCCAAGTGGAAATGCTACTATACTATAAACGACAAACAGCACTCGGTGGCATTCACTGGTACTTTTAGGCGGGCTTTTAAACTTTGAACATTCCTCTATTCAGTGATGTGCAGAATGCGTTTCTGTCTTATACAGTTTGTTTGAAATACATTTTTGAAATCTGCTTTTTATTTTGAATAGCTTTGCATTTCTTACTGACCACCCCAAATAAAATAGCGAATTTCCTGTTTTGCAGCTGCAAAATCACATGCAAAGTTCATTTTACAGGCAATAACTGTTTATGAAATGAAATTTTGCTGTTTTACTTATCACTAGATATTTCATTTTTGTCATAGAGTGGAATAGGCCTTTTATATATTAAAAAAAGTTTTAAAATGTTTCATTTATGTATGTTAACTAAGCTATCAGAAGAAATCTGACTTCTTACAGATATGATGTGTTGCACTCATCAGTTAGTTTCTTACATTTATTATAATATACTAACAAACAAAAAAGAACAGTAAAGTTGACCTGAGACAAAGTTCTGGAGTTTTTTTTTTTCTACTTCGTGTACCTCATCTATTAATGACTTATGCGATGTTTGCAAAGTGTGAGTATATGCATGTGCTATGTGGGGTACTGAGGTGAAGGGGAACCTTTTGAGTTTCAACAATCTGGAGCCTATGGGGATCTTAATTTGGCCATACCCGGGTGTTTCCTGTCACAAAATGCTGTGGTATTGAAAGAATAAGGAGAAAAAGACAGTGACTCCATCAAAATGTGGCCTGGAATCACCAAAAGGCATTATAAGACTCTCCAGCTTCATTCTTTATATTGATGATAGTGTTCTGTTTGAAGAACATGTGTACTTTGGAATCACTGTGGATATTTTGACATTAGTACTTAACACACTGTGCAAATATGGACCCATATTTCTATGTCACTCTTTTAATTGTCCTCTGCTTATTTGAAGCAACTTGACATTTTCAGTTGATTCAGTATTTATATTTTTAATGCCACCTGGATGAGAGTTATGCTTCTTCCAGATAAAATCCCACAGGTTTAGTATTTTAAGTATTATCTTCATAATCTTTAAATATTATTATGACAGCTTCTTAATCTCTATTACTGTTTTTTTATTTCTAGGTTCATTAATATAATTTGAGATAGCACACTGTTTAGCGCTGCTGTCTCATAATTATAGGAACCCAGATTTGTATCCTTACCAGGGTACTTGATCTATTTTTATTCTCTGACTCTCTCCATGTCTGTCTCTTAGATGCTTATTTTGAAGGGAATATCCTGGTGGAATACAGGGTGGGCCATTTATATGGATACATCTTAATAAAATGGGAATGGTTGGTGATATTAACTTCCTGTTTGTGGCACATTAGTATATGTGAGGGGGGAAACTTTTCAAGATGGGTGCTGACCATGGTGGCCATTTTGAAGTCGGACATTTTGGATCCAACTTTTGTTTTTTCAATAGGAAGAGGGTCATGTGACACATCAAACTTATTGGGAATTTCACAAGAAAACAATGGTGTGCTTGGTTTTAACGTAACTTTATTCTTTCATGAGTTATTTACAAGTTTCTGACCACTTATAAAATGTGTTCAATTTGCTGCCCATTGTGTTGGATTGTCAATGCAACCCTCTTCTCCCACTCTTCACACACTGATAGCAACACCGCAGGAGAAATGCTAGCACAGGCTT
>JANRMT010062837.1:53530731-53549006 GCA_026402145.1 Polypterus bichir lapradei
TATATATAGTGAGGAAGGAAGCAAAGGAAACTCAATGAAAATCTGGAGCGCTAACCCAGTTTATAATGGAACAGAAATGAACGCATAGAAGCGCAACAGAAGAGAGGCATAACAAAAGCCTTTTAAGCCTGTATGACTTGTCAAATAAATCAGCTCTCTTGAGTGGCCTAACTTTAGGGAGCTCCAAATGCTTTCCTGAAGTTAGACGCCATCTTCCAGGAGCTCTCAGCCTTGTATGATCCCAGCTAGAAGAGGTGGTGCTTCTGAGATAATGAGTGGGTTTAACTGCTCTCAGCACTGCAGGGGAGAAAAGAGATGACACAGTTAGTGGCCATGTCCCTTCTTGACCAGGTTACATACCTGGTTCAAGCCTGTCAAAGCACTTTGCAAACTCCATGCAAGGAGGACCCGGGACACAAGTCGATGATCTGCTTAATGTGAGGCAGCACCACTGCCATTGTGCCACCAGTATATATCCAGTAGTATATAGATACTACTTGTGAAAAGTTTTAGAACACCTAATTTTTTCCAGTTTTAATTCAGATTTAAATGGTTTAAATGCAGTGAATGACCTGAAATGTTGAAAAGGTAAGCAGTAAACTGCCAGAGGTTTAAATTTAAAGTTTAAGTTAGCAAAAACAGAAAAACAAATTCAGAATATTACAAATTGGGATTCTACAGAAAACAATTAGTAGGTTACAAATTACAGCAATTAAAATTGCAGCGATTAAAGGAAATTAAGCCTTGTAAGTTGAAGCAAACAATTTGCACAGGTGTCCCAAGTTTTGTTGATTGCTTAAAGACCCTTTGTCTGCCTTGAAGCATTTTGACACAGTGACTCAAACTAAACACAGGTTCTTGATATACAGTATATAATATGAAATAAATTTAATTACATCGTAACTCCTTTATTCTTTTTTATTACTTATTTTTGACCTCAGCACAATGCATTTATATTGTATATTCAGATTAAAAATACCTTATGTAATTACTATAAAAAGTAGTAGCAGTACAAGTAATATTTAATGTATCCCACTTCCTACAAATGAGCAAATATTTGACTTACTCAGTATATTAAAAGTTAAAAAATATATATATATAAAATTGCGCAGCAATCATAAAGCACATAAAAATATGATTTTTCATCTCTAAAATTAGCCTGCTGCCTAAGCAAAAACCTGATTAAGTGTGCAGGCCACATTTGTCAAAAAGAATGAGGATTAGGGCTGTCTTTATTTACTTCCTTAAGGGATTTTTTATCTTTCAAATTGAACTTTGTTTTGATATAACTCAACAACAAATCTTTGTGTCAAGAGTTTTAAAAGACATACAACTAGTTTGATGGTATTTTTTTAATATCCATATTGTGAGCATTAGATTTTCCTATTCAATTTCCTATTTGCTGAGGGCAGATTGATGATTCAAATGCAGTATAATTTTTTGTTTCAGATCAGGAAAGAGCACGTACTGCACAATATGTTGGGATGTCCTTCAGGCCAGTTACTAAAATAACTAAAATCTGCACGGCCATAGGGACACCAAAGAGACATAAGCCCATGAGTGTCCTGTGGTTGACTGGAGCTTCCAGGAAAGACTCTGGTGTCTGGTCCAACAATGAGCTAGATTAACAAGTTTTGAAAATGCAATTGATATTCTACTGCTAAACCCACAATTCTATTAACATTTTAAATAGCCTTTCCCCGTTTGTAACATGAACTATCTCACTGATGTGTGTAAAACTTCCCAGGCTCTATGGGGCTGCAGTAAACTTCATCTCTTGCATAGTACATGGAAATCCAATATTCCCAGAAACCTTATGTTTAACCTTTCTCTTGCTGGTATTAAATTTTATAACAGAACAATAACTTTTACAACTGAGTTTTTAAATGAAACTAACCACCTGTCATTTAGATCCTCGCTGCTTTGAAAAACTTTTTTGAAGCAATTGCATAGCCCAATACAATTAATACTGCGGTGGGTTGGCACCCTGCCCAGGATTGGTTCCTGCCTTGTGCCCTGTGTTGGCTGGGATTGGCTCCAGCAGACCCCCGTGACCCTGTTCGGATTCAGCGGGTTGGATAATGGATGGAATACAATTAATATATCTTTAATGAGCTGGGCCATCCCCAATTATAAACAAGCTTTGAAAAATTGTGGTGTTAGAACTTAGGTTTGTTTATTATTATCTACATACTTTGCAAAACATTTTGGTCACCTTTTTCATTCTGTTCACAAAAGCATGTATTGTAATTTATATTGTTATATATGATCTTCTGATGCAGACACTTCTACAGCTATAAAGTTTTTAGATACTGTTACCCATTGTATTCCACAGACATATGGGTTTACATTTACCGTCAGGTACTGTTCTTAACATAAGAACAATAAGACATTTGACAAACGAGAGGAAACAATTCAGTCCATCAAGCCCATTTGTTTACCTAGTAGATAAGCTGTCCCAATATCTCATCCAGATTCTTCTTAAAGGTTGTCAGTTGATTCTTGGCTTCCTTCATACATATCAAGTTATTTTCAATATGTGAGTCCATTGACAGTATCCCCTCCTTCATGTCTGCATATATAGGTTTAGGGGCTCATTATTGTAAAATGTGCAGAATACAATGACATCCTTCAATGTATTTGTTAATCCACATGGCATCACAATGGCTTTAGTGCTAGGACCAATTTATTTTTCTCTTTACAATCTCTTTGTATTAAGAGATCACATCTATATGTAATCTGATTAGAATCAAGCTATGAAATACAATCAAATGATACTTTTTGAATTATATCAATAATAAAGCATTTGCTGAGGTGAAGCGGTTTTTATTGAAAAACTAAAGTTTTCTTTCTTTTATTGGTGCTCTGCAAATAGCAAGACAATCCTAAACATTTTTAATATGATGGTTAGGAATTTTAGGTTAGTAAATGCACTAAACATTTGCATGTTGCCTTTGACAGGATCTTGAACATTTATCACAACATTACTGTATCTTTAAGACTTTTCTTCAAATTGTAAATATTCTAAAATTCAGTCTGTTTATTAATATAGGGACAAAAATTAAAACTAGTTCATTGAATTCGAGGCATAATTGCTATAATACTTTTTTAATCAAGCTGTTCAAATCATTTGATTACTACTCTACAGTTGATTCAAATCACAGCAGTAAGAATCATATGCAGAACCCGGAAGAATAACAGTAAAGCTCTCATATTTGTTTTCATTTTTAGATTATTTTTTAAAAGGCTCCTTTTGATATATAAAATAATTAATGCAAAATATATTAATGCCTATACTCCTGAGCGCTCACTACAATTACAAAATGCAGGGGTTCTTAATACTTCCAGAATTAAGGACCGTTTAAGGCAGAGTATTTGGGTGTAAGGCATCCAAACATTGGAGTTACCTTCCTTTCTTGTTAGAGATGGTCAATGCCTATAAACCTAAGGATGAAGATTTTTTTAAGCATAAAATTGTACATTTGTTAGGTATGGTTAGGGTTAGTTCTGCTGATGCTGTTTGAGGTTTTATTAACTGTGGATTTTATGGTAACACTTAAATTCGATTTAATTTTTCTGTCCATTTTAATATATGGTTGAATACATAGGGAGGTATAGGCTACCAATGACCAAGGCATACAGAATCAGTTTTCACTTCTCCACTGTCTATTAGCTTTAATAATCTAAAGCTATAAAATGTTATATTTTTTGACTAAATTTTGAATATGCAAGCACTCCAAGAACCCAGATCAAACAGAAGTTCATAGACATGTAAGATGTATATTTATATATGTATACTTCATAATATATTTCCTGTTCAGCATCATCTTTTTGTATAATGTTTAATGGAATTTTGTGTTTTAGTTTAACTATGCTGTTTTTATAAATCTGTACAGTACTTTGGGTTGCCCTGTGGTGGGCTGGCGCTCTGTCCCAGGTTTGCTTCCTGCCTTGATCCCTGTGTTGGCTCCAGCAGACCCCTGTGACCTTGTAGTTAGGATATAGCAGGTTGGATAATGGATGGATGGATGGGTTGCCATAGTGCTTGCCTGTATTTTTATACGTAACTTTCTGGTTTGGTAGCACTGCTTTCTTTACATGCCACTGTCTCCATCTTGGATCCATAATGCTCTCCTAGGTAGCTGTTTTAAATATAGAAAGGTACCGGACCTGTACCAGATTTCTGTGGAGCAGCACTCCAAACATTATACAATTACAAAATAAGACTGCCCCCCCATAATCACTTTTAGTTTGGTTCATTTAGCCAGTTTCAGACCATGTTTTAAATATTTTAAACTCTTTGTCTCCAGGTTTTATGGTAAGTTTCTAATGAGGAATTGAGACAAGCACTCAGAAAATCCAACTAAATAATTCTATATGCCTTCCTCCCAATGACTGTATCTGTTACCGTCTCAGAGAAATCAATCAGATTAATCTGACAGCAGGGACCTTTTGTAAACCAATGCTGTTTCCCGTTAAGAATGCTGTTGTCCAGTAGGTATCCATCTAATTCAGTTCTTATCAGTCTCTCCATTACCTTTACTAGTAATGATGTTAGACTTAGTGGCTTGTAATTTGCTGAATCTGTCTTCTACTCTTTCTCAAAATTGGAATGAAACGAATCTTAGCTACTATTACACCTGACTGCTCAGCAATTCTGTGACTAGCTGCAAGCTGTCCAGACTGGCATAGTTCAAGGTTCTATTGTGTTATTTGGCTGCACCCAAAATAAAAAAAAAAAACACTTTAATTTTAAAAGCTCTTTTTGGGTGTTGTCCATATGTTCAGATAAGTATTTTGCTTTAAGGAATACCTCTCAAAAACCCTGAAAACACTTTAAATACATTCTGAGGTCCTGAAATGTGCTCATTTTGACAACAGTGAGAAATGTTCTCTAAAGCTTACAAATCATTGGGCAAATGGACTTTTAAATCAAGTGGAACCATACACGTTTTATAGTTCTGTTTGAATGAAAGGTGTTTTCTAATAGCATCATCCTGTGACCAGTGTATATAATTGGCCAGGTGTACTTGACACTTCATTTTAGTAAAAAGAATTAACAACAAAGTTAAGAAATGCAAAGAAAAAAAAAAAATTCTTTGCTTAAACAAATGCGTAAAAATGGTCAAAGATAAAAGCTTATTATCTTGCACAAAATGAGGTGAGGTATGTCAGACAGAAGCCAAGTTGATAGAAAAATAAAAGATCTCATTCAACCGAGTGCAAGTTAAATTAGATGCTTCAGTATTTCACTTAATGCCAAAAATTATTATGCCTGAGTGCCTAATGTGGAGAATGTGTATACAAAACGAATAAATGCCTTTTCTTCCCTCGAGATTCTTTAGAATAACACACAAGTTGAAGACTAAAACGGCATGAAGTCCATAAAATTAGCATAGCAAATAATGTGAAAAAAATGAACACATACACTAAGTAACCCATGTTTTTTTACTCGTGTTTATGTTAAACTTAGAAAGAAAGAATATGTATTATGAATCTCTGATAAACCATTACTTGAAGCTCTTATTGTATTTTCTGTTACACCTGAAATTCACAACCGAAACAGAAGTTGCTCTAGATTAATGTATACCACATACAGGAAATATACTTAATCAGACAGAAAATTCACATTGATAGTTGTCTGGAGAGTTCCCATTTTAGCTGTACAGCCTAACATATAAAATTATTTTACCCTAAATATTGGTGTTTTCTCAACATGCATGCGAAGAACCATACTTACTCCACTAATTGCTCAAGCAATTACTAACAACTTTTTTTTTCTGAATTTTCATGTTGTAATAAGTAGAGACACTTTTATTATACACATTAGGAAAATGTGAAATTAAGATACATGTAAGAAGTCGGCAGTGTGTTGCATAATAAAAACTCTTACAGTGCTCACATGTGCAGTTTATTGTGATCATTCCTATCTTACATATTACATCTACATGTAAACAATGTACCCCAAATCATCAAAATGCAAACATGATACAATAAAAATGCCAGGCTACCACCAGAGTGCTTTTGTTAAGTAAATTTTGAAGCAATTCTTCACATTTGCACCCAAATTGGTAACTTAATGTGAGGCAGACAATACATTAGGATTTCCATGCTCTGCTGAAAACAATATCACCGAATAAACTCTGTATCTCTCCTGCAGTATCCCCATAATACTGCAGTAATGTCTTCTTTTACTTATTCTGAAATGCCCTCAACCTGGAGCACCATTGCTCTTTTTAATACCCATCTTTGACTTAAGATTCACTTAAATTCTGTAGTCGTAACTTGGGACCAGAATTCTGTAATTTCTCAACCTAGGATCTTTTTTGCTGTTTCTCACTCAGATTTACTTGGCATCAAGTCAGTTACATCCCCTTAGGGTAAGCAAGATCTTTTACACTCTATATTCTTTTTCTTCCATCCATTTGCAATGTAAGCGCAGTCCCTTTCCTGGGATACACTTTAAAGGAATAAAGATTTTTGTGCTGCTTCTGAGCTGAGAATTACCATTACAGTGACAACACCAGACATGCTGACCTTCTGGTTTCTGAAAGAACTTGAGCTACTGCAAGAACTGTACTGATGACGCATGGCAAGCAGCAAGTGTTCAGAAGAGGGCACCGTCTTCCTGGGAAATCAATTCTTTTAAATTTAATGATTGGATTATTCCTCCTTGATTCAACAAATACACAATTACAATGTACACTTAGCACATTTTAATACTGGTGGCCAATAAATGCAACTAAGAGATGCCAAAATTCTTATCAGTTCAGAGTTTCTTTTTTGGTCATGGTGAGTTGGCTTTATCTTTTGGCTGGTCACACGTTCTTTTTGGGATTTGTCAGTTTTATATTTGTTTGAGCCCCTTGTTCCAAAATCAACCAATCAGATAAGGACACATTTCTCGAGTAAATTATTTTTTCTTTTTGCTAAGCAGAAAATGTTTGACACACCCCAGAATTTAAGTATGACAATATTACTACAGTTTGTAAAATGTTTCTCTTACCTCTACTTATGCCTTAATTGAACTAGTCTCCTTTTACAAAAAAAAAACTATTTACTAATGCCTATACCTCAAAACGTATGTTGCAATATCAAAATCCAGTTTTGCTTAAAATTCCAAAAAATACTGTAGGAGACAGACCCGTCACAGATAAGGCTCACAATTTAATTAAAATGCTATCCTGAAAATGTCGTTTATGACATTCTCTTCATTATAATCATTAGCTATTACTATATTCTCTTGACACCATCTTGCTTATTTATTTAGTAGTCTTTGTCATGCTTCATCATCAATGCCATATTGTTTATAGTTGCTATGCCAGTTTGATGTCCACATTTTTAGATACATAAATACAACTTCTTACAGCAAATTTTTGTGATTATAACTTGTTAGGGAAAATTCATTTTACTGATGTTTAGGACTTTTGGCTCAATTATTTTCAACTATACTTTTTGCATCACAATTCTGGTCTGACAACTGATTGTTGCTTCTTCATTGTGTTTCTTTTTGGGTTTGTTTTTAATCCACTTGGCTTTATTCCATTTTATATTTTGTTGCTTACTATGGTTGTCAGCTGCTATACTCAAACTTTTTCTTGAGCTCTTTTTGTTTCAGCATTAAAATTAAGGCTGACAACTTGTTATTTTACCACAGTGTATGCTTTTTATAAAATATACTGAAGCTGTCTTTTTCATACAATATTTCTTTGTAACAATTGTGGAAGGTGTTTTGTTTGGCAATTTTAAATCTTTGGTGACAGTCCCATTCTTAGGCTGTTATGGTAGTTTGTGGTGGTCTCTGTCATTGCCTGCACTGTGATCCACTGCAGAGTGCAGGTGACCATAGACAGTGGAATATGGGGCAAATCAAAGAAAACTCTTTTTGACACTTCAAGCAACTTTATTAGTATTTATATTTGGTGTTTTACTTGCATGTTTTGAATTTCATTTTCTCATTAGAAAGCAGCATGCTGAGCTTTTAGGTGGAAGAATGCTTTGTAAGAATAATTTGAAGTGAACTGAACATATAGACAACGCATGAAAATTTTAGTATTGGAATAAATGGGAGCATGCTTTTATGTTGTAAACTAGAATCTTGAAATTTCCTCATAGAATCTTCAAATTCAAGTCATTTAGCAATATAACACATGCAGAATTATGCTACTTAATAAAGAAAAATGCGGAGATTTGTTTCAAATTTAAAATTAAATTTGATGTTTAAAAATACCAAGCCAAGACTTTACTTTTTAGATGACACTGTTAGATACATGCTCAAAGTGATTTATGGAGTTAAAGTAGGACTACATTATTTGATATTTAAATCATAAGTTTTCATGCTCACTTTAGGCTCAGCTACTTTATTTTTTCCTTATACTCTTCAGGCTCTCATTAAATTTGATCTTTTCTGTTGTTTTCTCAGTGGCATTACAAAACATTATTCAAGATGCTTTCATAAGTCCATTGCATTGCGTAAGTTCTTTAGACTCTTTCTATGGACAAGCACCTACACATCTTTTATTCAGCCCTTGATTTGTGTTTTTCATTTCATAGGCTGTATATCAGTGGCCCTCGTACTCAGTCATGAGGAGCCCATATGACTGCAGGTTTTTTTTTCAACTTGGTTTACAACCAGCGAGTCATTTTACCTTTAATTATAATCATTTAATTGGATTTCTGCACTCAGAAATATTTGTGTTTTTGTTTTAGCTTTAAAAGTTTTCTTATTGGCTCTTTCTCTATGTAGTTTGTTCCCTTATTTTTATCCTAATAATGGCACTTAACAGTGAGCAGAACAGGCACCTTGGAAAATGACACTGAATAACGAAAGGATGCAACTACTTCAATGTCCAACCCATTGTGTTCATTAGTAAATAATGGATTAAATGGCCAAACCAAGGTGATGGTGAAAATCCTAAAAAAGTAAAAAAAGAAATACTAAATTATCCCCATGTAATATACTTAAATGCTTGATACTTTTTAATAAACATAAACAAACTTAGTTTTGTAATTTCTGTACTGAAACTGCTTGCTTGCTCACTTATGCTAAGAGTCCAGTTAAAAACCTGCAGCCACATGGGGTCTCCAGGCCAGAATTTGGGAACAACTGATCTTTATGAAAATGACACCATTATATAGAGTGTATTATTTTGTGTATTTTCTTGATTTAAACTTTTCAGTTTGCAACAGTATTTAATATTTCAAATTCTCTCATATAAGCAAATTTATCTTGCCACAATTATCATTTGTTCATTTTGCATGGTTGAGTAGTAGCTAGTGCGGTAGCCTCCATGCAGATTATAAAAGATCATTGCTGTAGACTTTTTTATCACAGATTTTTTATTTCCAAGGTAAATCAAGAGGCAAAAACTTTATTAATAATATTGTTCGAGATGAGCTGCAAAAGTTAAATAATACCAGGCGTTACAGTAGTTTAATAGCTTCTGCTGCTTTTCATGGAGTTTGAATCCTGCCTTCAGTTGTGCTATAATTTTATTGGTAGAGTATAGTCACTTTTTTGTTGAGTTTTGCAAAATATTTTTAATTTTGTAAATATTTTGAATATCCTGCTTGTTGGTTATTTTGTAGTTTATGTAGTTTGTCTTGTTGTTTTGGTTACTAAGACCATTGCAATTGCATGAATAGTTGCAACACAGTGCATGTTGTCATCAGGGTTTCCGGTATAACATGGCAGCAGCCGGCCTAGGTGGACATATCTTAGTGGTTTGCAAATCAAAGTAATATTTTCTCTAGTGCTTAATATATATAGAATTCAATTAGGATGGGTGTTTTTGATCTCCTTTTTATTTGTCTTGTTATCTTTGGGCATTCATTTCCCAGTATATGTTGTTACTGCTGCATGTGGCAACACTGTGATGGACTGAAGCCCAGTGATGTTTCTGCGCACCCAGTTTTACCAGGTTAGGCTCTGTTTCTCAGTTGCCCTAAACTGAATTAAGCAGGTTTGAAACTGTAACGTTGTGAAATGTTGATTTTTTTCATATATTTCCTTATTCTGTATATGTCTCTCTCTGCTCAGATTTACTGTGGTTGTCTCTGCAGCATCCACTAACCATTATGATTTATATCTTTTTAAAACAGTATAATTTCAGTCAGGGTTACTTCCTCCTTTACAGAGTACAATATTTCATAGTTACGTTTTCACTCTTGTTGTATTTTGGCATATATTTATTCATTTCATTAGTGCTCATTTCTTTAGAAAAGTATATTTTGTAATGTTCTTAGCATATTTTTATTTCTAATATTCTTAAAATATTATACATTTACATTTCCCTTTAAGTTATACTGTCTTAAGCTGTCACATTATCTGCACATTGCTCACAAAAAACTCTGACACATCTCTTCATAGTTAGCCGGGCTTATTTATTATGGTAAGCACTGTAAAGATTTTGAATCTGAATATATATGATAGTTCAGTCATTTTGCAGAGTACATGTTTATTACTGGTCAAAAAAGCAATCATTGACTAAATCTAGAGTACACCTTTATTGGCCTAATTTCCATTATGTTTTCTGGTCTGTTAATTTGTCCTTAGGTAATTATCCATCCATCCATTTTCCAACCCGTTGAATCCGAACACAGGGTCACGGGGGTCTGCTGGAGCCAATCCCAGCCAACATAGGGTGCAAGGCAGGAACCAGTCCTGGGCAGGGCACCAACCCACCGCAGGACACACACAGCCACACTCACACACCAAGCAAAAACTAGTGACAATTTAGAATCGCCAATCCACCTAACCTGCATGTCTTTGGACTGTGGGAGGAAACCGGAGTACCTGAAGGAAACCCACGCAGACACGGGGAGAACATGCAAACTCCACACAGGGAGGACCTGAGAAGCAAACCCGGGTCTCCTAACTGCGAGGCAGCAGCGCTACCACTGAGCCACTGTGCTGCCCTTAGGTAATTAACACATTATCCTCATCTAAACTTATAAACTCAGATGGTATTGTTCTGAAAGTATTTAGAGAACTACATTTTTTTGTTATATTTCTCCTTTATTTAGCTCAGATATACTCAATATAATAATGGTCCAATTCAGATATAGCCTGATCAACTAGACAGAGTGGAGGGAAACAAAAGTATTTTTTTTAGGAATTGTAAATGTCTTTTGTTTGAAAGTCAGTACATTCAAATTGTTATAAATTATTCCTTATACTACTACTGCTGACCCCAAATGAAATTAAATAAACTTTTTTTTTTCTTAATTGCTGTCTTCTTAATATTGTTTAAGCACTAATCTCTATTTAAGTTTGAATTGTCTGATGTGTGAACAAGCCTATTTTATAGTGCCACCATGTTGACACAGGTATGTACAAAGTTGCCTGCCAGTGCTCTTCACAGCCAAAAACAGCAATGCCCACTGAAGAACAGAAGAAGAAGAAAAAAAAGAGTCCAACTATCAAGAGGTTAACATTAATGACACATCTGAAAATACAAAAATGTCAGAAATTAGATGTAGTACTAGGGTTAGATGTTAATGTTTCTGAATATGATGTTATTGAAATAAGGAAGCACCTTAACAACAAGCTGAGATAAAAAAAATAATATACAGAGATACAAACAATCACAACCTTACTATATATTTAGGCCATCAATTTTATTATGCTAACTTAACGTGTTGATTCCTGTGGCTTAAACAGTTATATTATACAGACTAAATTATCACTTGAATACAACATATCATTCTTCTTTAAGTACTGTATTGCTATTTAAGTGCACTTGAGTGGCACTGTTTGTGCACATAGGCTTGAGCATGAGTAAAAGAGTGCCACTTTTCATATATGCTAGTTAATTCCAGGTGAGTACTCTCTCAGTATTTCTCTTTATGTGTGTTCTGGGAAGAATTATGAAGAGAAATGCATTAAGAACATAATGTTTAATCGTAAACCACTTATTTTTTTGAAAAAACCCAGGTTATACATGTTTGTTTCAGAAGGAATTCACTTATGGATGAAGGGCCACATCTGTGTTTAATATGTGCATGATAGCAGTAGGTTTACTTTATTCAAGAGGATTCACAATTTGCAGATACAAAAAACCAGAATACACTATAAAACAATATTTAGAAACATACTATTAATAACTTTGAAGTTTTTATTCCTTGATAATCATGGCATAGCTTACAAGTATAATGAAAAATAATTGTGCTGCTTGGTTCTGTTCAAGATATATTTTCTCAACAGGTAGGTGGTATCTCTAGTTACATTACATACAGTAAATATACATATTTATATACCTATCCATCCATTGTCCTAACTCGGTTATCCTTAGCAAGGTCACAGGAGCCTATCCCAATATTATATAGTCAAACCTGCTTTATCTAAGTTTTTGTTGTGAGAGGGAGGAGTATAATCAGACAATACTAATATGGAGGAATATTTTGGAAATACATACATACATACATACATAAACAAAAGTAGTGTAAAATGTCTGCAGTGGGCTGGCGCCCTGCCCACGGTTTGTTCCTACCTTGTGCCCTGTGTTGGCTGGGGTTGGCTCCAGCAGACCCTCGTGACCCTGTGTTAGGATATAGCGGGTTGGATGATGACTGACTAATGTGAAATGTGACAATAAAGAAAGGGAGCATAAAATGTATGTGTAAATAAATAAATGTGTCACAAAGTATGTTATTTCCTGCTTATTTATTCAATTTTGCTCGTAATATTCGTCCAAATGCAACATGAAATGCGGCTTGAATTTAAAACTTTCACTCATCAAAGCTGAGAGGACAGGTTCTAGTAAGTACTGTTTTTTGATTGGTGAATTGTCTGCAGAGTGTATGCACATGCTCTCCTTGGGAATCCAGTGGCTCAAGCACATGCTCAAAGTTACAAATGTGCATGTCTCCTTGCGACAAGTGAAAGAAAAATTGCATAGAATTACAATGCAAAGCGGCCAGTTTAACTCTATAAATTCCAAATTCATTATTAGGAGCCTGCATCTGAATTGTGTGCTGTAAATAGTGGCACTTGATGGCGGAAGGTTTAAGTCTGGAGTACTAATGATTCACCAATTAAAACACAGCACTTGCTAGAGCCTGCCCTCTCAGCTTTGACAAGAGAAAGTGACAGTTTAAAATTCAAGGTGTTTCATGTTGTGTGCAGCATCAGTGACATAAATAAATGAAGAAATAAAATAAATACATAAATAAATAAATACGCAGCAGAATATATTTTGATCTACAAAAAATACTGTATATTTTGAGACATATTTAATTATTTATGTGCATATTTCATATTGTTATAATTTGTGGTCACATTTCACATTATTTACTTTAATTTATTTATTTATTTTATGAGAAGGCCCATCTGGGTAGCCATGTGGAACATCTTGTCTCTCCGGCATGATGAAGCCTTTAGAGTTCTGGTGTTTCCTGTTTTGCTATATGGTTGCAAGACAAAGACGTTATCCAGTGACCAGAGACGAAGACTGGACTCCTTCCGTACTGTATATCTTCAGAGAATCCTTGGGTACCACTAGTTTGACTTTGTGCCGAATGAGTGGTTGCTCATGGAGTCCTGAATGAGGCACAATACCTGTATTGTGAGGGGGCATCAGTTATGGCATCACAGTCATGTGGTGTGATTCCACGAGGGTGATCCAGGCTTGCAGTATCCTCATTGTTGAGGATCTAAGTGGCTGGACCAGGCAAAGGGAATGCCTACGTAACACCTGGCTGCAGCAGATAGATTGCTATTTCTGGAGGGTGGGACATGAACCATGTGTCTGTCTCGTCAGAGTGGCAAACCGAGATCTCGAGCAGTTTCGTCGTGTGGTGTGTGTGGCAGTGCGCTGTACCAGTACATGCTCTCCAACCTGACCTAACCTGTCTGAAACAGTTCTCCATACAGTAGGTGCAAGGTAGGAAATAACTCTCGTCAGGATATCAGACCATAACTGGTCCCACACATGCACACACCCACTGGGCAATTTTTAGTTAATATGACAAGAATGGATATAGGAGGAAAACCAGAGCATTCATAGGAAAACCAATGCAGACAAGAAAAAACCTTCTGGCTGAGAAATCATTCAGGCAACAGTGCTATCACCTGCACCACTTTACCACACTCTAGTTATAGTAATAAATATGAAATCTTTATATTTCCAGAACTCCCAGTTACATGATGTACTGGCACTGAGTTTAAATAGACTGAGGGAGGGAATAGGAGTGTTAATGTAAGACTGGTCCTATCTCTCAGTGCTCTGCCCACAAAGGACAAGGAGTAGAATTATATTTAAAGGGACAGTGCACAATTATAAATGTAAAAATAAAACATATACCAACTCAGAAACAACAATAAAATACATAAACACATGTAGTACCATAACAGTTATTTGTAATTCATTTTAAATTGAATATGAAAAATGAATCAATGAATGAAGAATCTTGAACAAATGAACAAAAATGAATAAAATAATGTATAGACTAGTGAAGAGCAAATCCTTCTGAATCTACATTGGCTCAAGTTTGGCGAAATCGCAGAAATGTTCAGGATCTTTGCCAAAACTGCAAAATGCTTTGAAGTCAATGGGGAGGAATTATTTGACCTAGTTTTAAGTGGATTATAATGGTGCAATGGTCTTTTAACACTAGAATCCATCCAAAAACTCGTAATCCCGAGCTATCTTAAATTCCTTCGCACCTCTCCATTAGTGTCCTTTGTTTTGCAATTGTGTTAATCAGCACAAGCATCAAGTAGTCTGCTATCCCATCCCCAAACCCCACCCTACCCCCTAGGCGGAGCTGAAGTTCTCCCAGCTCGAGTCTTATTTATTGTGGTGTGAGGTGCCTGGAGTTGTATAGGGTAAATAATATATCATTTGGAATACATACATTTCATATATTTTCCGTGTCTACGACGTTCTGTGCAAATGTAGGATGACTGGAAATGCAAGAAATGCTGAACACATACCTAAAGCAGAAACTTTTTCTATGTTATACTAATAATGACATGAAGTGTATAATGTGTGAAGACTTTAGTCCAAATATCAAATAAACATGTGTGCTTTTATTCAAGAATATAACCAAAGAAAAAAAAATCAATTTACATGTGGCTGTCAATGAGTTAACACTAGAATTCCTGAAGTCTAAGAAAAAACTTGTAATCCTGGCCTATCTTAAATCCCTTTGCACCTCTCCATCAGCATCTTTGGTTTTGTAAATGTGTCTATCAGCACAAGCAGCAAGCAGCCTGCTATCCCATCCCCCCACTGACGGAGCTCATCTTGGGCAAAAAGTTCTCCCAACTCAAGCCAACGCTCCTTATCTGTGTGTGGTGCCTGGAGTTGTATAAGGTAAATAAATATAACAAACTGTGTAAATTGTAGGATAAAATGCAAAGCAGGAATCGTTGAACACATAACTAAAAAAGAAACGTTTTTTGCATTTTAGTAATAATTGACAAAATGTAGACATGAAGTGTATAATGTGTGAAGACTGAAGTCCAAATATCAAACACTTTCACAAAAGGTACAACACTGACACGATAGCTTTGTTGGCGCAAGGGTAAGAACTGCTGACTGCTAATCAAAAGGTTGCTGGCTCAATTCTGAGCCTGCCCGTTTTGAGTAGTGAAATGGTCTTGTTCTTACTATTATTTCAAATAAATAAAATAAATAAATGTGCTTAATAAAATTATTTTGATGCTCATACACAAGTACCACTTACACTATTAGTGCATCCTAATACCAAAAAAGGCTTTAAATTGTGATTTGTTTGGAAGTAAAGTCTATATTCTTTATTTTTTATTTTAAACTGTTAAGTTTTAAATATTTCTTTCCAGGTAACAATTTCATTGTATATATTTCATCTTTTTTAATTTGTAACTGCTCATGTTTATTAATAGTGTTTTTTGACATCTCATTTCAATGACTTACTCTGTTCTGTGCCTAAAATTGCATCTCCAAGTGTCAACAGCTCTAAAAACATTTTGCATACACATCTGCCAACAATATCTGCAACCTTCTGTGTCATACAGGTCCCATCTGTTCCAAAAAGAGCCTTAATACCTAAAAAAAGCTTGTCTCTTTTTTCTAAGAGCAGGCAAAAGTCCTTTTTATTTAAAAAAGGAAAAACAAACAAGTTTGTTTAAAATTGGATGCTTTAAACTGCTTGCAAGACACGTGTCTTTTCTGAAGAAATTAATAAGTTGCATTCTTACACTTTATTTGAGGTAAACCCTTGCAAGATTAAGACTTGCAATGTTATAGATAGATAGATTGTAGTGTAAATTTTTATCAAGGGATCTCCAAGTTTTATGTAGCTTAGGACTTTGCCATGTATAAAACCAGCACTGAGCAAGCTTTGAATCAGGAGGTAAGATACTGATGATGAACTCTTTTCATGACTGCTCACATTGCAGCAATCAACTGTATGGCAACTATAAAGAAATTACACAAAATAGCATCTCCCATGCCAAAACAAAATGGCATTGTGTGAGATCAAGATTAAATATTAAACATTACCAAATAACCACCATCAGAATGGATATATGCAACCCGGAAAAATCATATGAAGAAAAGTAATTTTTGAAGAACTCATTCTGTAATAACCAAGTAAAGTAACTAAGAATGACAAACAGAGCCTGTTATGTTCCCTTTTGTTTGTTCTTTCATTTTTCTTCTGTGTTAGAACCTATCCTATGTGTGTATTTTTGGCCTTCTTTATCTTCATTTGGGTTTGAGGAGAGGCTGATAGCATCCCCTAGAGTTTATACATAAACTACACATAACAACACTATCAACAGTCCAACAACACAGTACTCATATATAACCTCCTCAATATAAAACTAACAAAAACATTATTTCAAACTCAATTCCAATTGGCATGGGCTAGGGATATATTTAAATAACCAAACAAAGAAATACATTGCTGATAATGAAAACATTAAACATATCATTTTTGCTTTACCAAAGTATACATGTAACAAATGGAAGTCATTGCTTCAATTTCAGTTTCAGATTATAAGACACTAAAACCTGCTGACTGACTGAAATCTGACCTTTAACATTGAAGCTACCATTATCACACCTTAGACCAGTGTGTATGTATTTAATATTATATTGTGACCATGTATCTCAATTAGGCTATATTATATATACGAGGGATGTTCAAAAAGTTTCTGCACTTTTCTATTTTCGTTGGAGACAGTGAAGGCGGGAGGAGTATTAATTGGGCATTAAAAAGTTGGTACGATGCTGGAAAATTCCATTGCAAATGAAGGTAACTATGTACAAAAGTGATGTGATTTGTTTTTTGAAATTCTTAATAAATAGAGTTAAAAAAAATGTGGAAACATTTTGAACGTCCCTCGTATATATATATATATATATATATATATATATATATACAGTGGTGTGAAAAACTATTTGCCCCCTTCCTGATTTCTTATTCTTTTGCATGTTTGTCACACAAAATGTTTCTGATCATCAAACACATGTAACCATTAGTCAAATATAACACAAGTAAACACAAAATGCAGTTTTTAAATGATGGTTTTTATTATTTAGGCAGAAAAAAAATCCAAACCTACATGGCCCTGTGTGAAAAAGTAATTGCCCCCTTGTTAAAAAATAACCTAACTGTGGTGTATCACACCTGAGTTCAATTTCCGTAGCCACCCCCAGGCCTGATTACTGCCACACCTGTTTCAATCAAGAAATCACTTAAATAGGAGCTGCCTGACACAGAGAAGTAGACCAAAAGCACCTCAAAAGCTAGATATCATGCCAAGATCCAAAGAAATTCAGGAACAAATGAGAACAGAAGTAATTGAGATCTATCAGTCTGGTAAAGGTTATAAAGCCATTTCTAAAGCTTTGGGACTCCAGCAAACCACAGTGAGAGCCATTATCCACAAATGGCAAAAACATGGAACAGTGGTGAACCTTCCCAGGAGTGGCCGGCCGACCAAAATTACCCCAAGAGCGCAGAGACGACTCATCCGAGAGGTCACAAAAGACCCCAGGACAACGTCTAAAGAACTGCAGGCCTCATTTGCCTCAATTAAGGTCAGTGTTCACGACTCCACCATAAGAAAGAGACTGGGCAAAAATGGCCTGCATGGCAGATTTCCAAGACGCAAACCACTGTTAAGCAAAAAGAACATTAGGGCTCGTCTCAATTTTGCTAAGAAACATCTCAATGATTGCCAAGACTTTTGGGAAAATACCTTGTGGACTGATGAGACAAAAGTTGAACTTTTTGGAAGGCAAATGTCCCGTTACATCTGGCGTAAAAGGAACACAGCATTT
>JANRMT010062837.1:53554006-53623825 GCA_026402145.1 Polypterus bichir lapradei
CACTGGGGTTGTGAGTGCACGAGAACTTGTATATAGTGTATAATAAACAGTGTGTGGTGCAAACTATGTTGTCCGTCTGTCTGTGCCGGGGCCAGCGTTCACAGTGGCGTAGTCGGCAGGATGCTCCGCCTGGTGCAAGGCGGAGACCTGCATCAAAAACAAATATGTCTGTGAACGGCCCGGCGCAGCAGCGGACCCCACACACTGGCCGCAGGAGCGGCCCGTGCACAACCCCGCGGGAGCGGTTAACCCCCGAGACCGCCGCCAGACCGCAGAGAGGCCATCCCCGGGTGCGGAGGAGGAACCGACGTCGCCGGAGCGCAGCGGGCCCCGAGAGTCGCGCCGTCGGGACGGACAGCCAGGCCGGCGTTGCGACGCGGAAAGCCACACCGAGGCGGGGGCCTCGGCATGACGGGATCCGTGAGGTGAGTGCCCTGCCCTGTAACGATCGGCCCTTCGGGGTCGTACCTACCTTGTTTCCCGCAGGGAGGGACGAACCGGATCCGCGTCCGTGGCAGGAGCACGCCGGGCCACGGGTTGTCGGCGGCGCAGTGGCAGCAACAGAGTCGGCTGCGTACTTGGAGCCGCTGCGGCTCAAAGAATCGCCGCAGCTGCGAAGCTGCGAAGAGGCACATCTCCGCACCCAGAACAGGGGAGACAAGATGGCCGCGGGCCGGATGTCCCGCCCGCTGACAGGCACGGGATTGGCTGGTGTGTCTGGTGTGCCCGCCGAGGATTGGATGGAGGCGGGACCTAGGAACGCCAGTCTCGTGCCAAAACGAGACCCGATTGGGCCAGAGGGAGTGGCCCAGAGGAGACAGGCGTCGCCTGGAGCTGATAGACAGGTAGGCTCACTGACGTCTGTCTCTCTCTTTCCACCAGCGGCTCGGCGCGTGTCGGAGGAATCCCTTCGGCCCGCCGAGCCGTCGCTGAAGGAGTTGCTGAGTGTTCTCGCCGCTCAGTGTGAGCAGCTGACGGGGAAGGCGGTCGCGTCGGGAGAGACGCCGCATGAGACGGAGGATCGGCGCGGCGCTGAAACCGGAGGCCGGCAGAGCACGACGGGGGGGGTGAGTATTACCGTCCCCGTAAAGCAATTGGGGGGGTTCGCCGAACACGGCTGTGACCTTTTAAGGGACGATCAGCTTCCAGTAGGCAACTCCCCGACAGCGGACGCGGCGGTGCAGACGGCTAGCGAGGCGAGGAGGTTAGAAACGCAGGGGCTGGCAGGATCGGGGCTGTTGAGTGCCCTGGGTCCTAGTGCCCTGCGCTCCAAACCCGCTGCTGTCTCCTGTCGCTCTGCCTGGACGCAGACGGGGCTGGATTTGAGCTTTTGCTGTGCTCAGACCCAGACCGTCAGGCCGTCCAAGAGAAGAAGGAGGAACCGAAGGGTGAATGCCGGTTCCTCCGATAGGAGAGGACGCGGCGCTGGGTGCGCGCGTCCGGAGAAGGGCCGTCCTCTGCGCGGGCAGAGGAAATCCCCTGGGCGGCTGGGCGAGCTGCCTGCGAGAGCGGTGCCACGGACACCGAGCGGAGAGGCATGGAACCTGCGGCGGAGGACTTCAGCAGGCAAGTTAGGGGCTGTCGGAGGGGGGCAGGAGCACTGTCGGTACGGGGACCGACGGGGCACTCGGGGTGAGTGTCCTGGCAGTGCTTCTGGCCCTCTGTTTTCTTTGTTTACAGGCCCGAAGCCCCGACGAGCGCTGAGGCCGACGTCGTCAGGGACCTGCCCTCCTGGAACGGGCCGCTCCGCGGGAGAGCTCCACGCCGGGAGGCCTACAGTGACCCCGCGGCGGGGAACAGCGGGGGCGAGAGCGGCGCAGACCAGAGGGGCACGTTTGCGCCGGAGGGGGTGCCGAAGACGGATGTCCCAGGGTGCCGTGTTGGACCCTGGGGACATAGTAGGACCCTCACCGGGGACGTGCTGCCCTTTCGGGTTGGGCCGTTCGGACCCACGTGTCCTCGCTAGCGGCGGGGCAGTGTGGTCCCCGGCCGGGGCTGGAGCCCGGCCGGGACGCCCAGGAGGACGTGAGGAGGGCTTGTGCCTCCTCCAGACCGTGAGGGGGCGTCCGTCCTGGTTCTGTTGGGGACCATGGGTCGAGGGCATGGAAGCCCTACCCTGTAGGGGCCCGTGGTCACCGCCAGGCGGCGCCCCGATGCCGGTTGATCCCATCTGGTCCTCGGCCGGAGCTGGAGCCCGGCCGGGACGCCTTGGAGGACCGGAGGAGGGCGTGTGCCTCCTCCAGACCGAGTGGGGGCGTCCGTCCTGGTTATGCAGGGGGCCTCGGCTACAGGGCTTGGAAGCCCAGCCCTGTAGGGACCCGTGGCCACCGCCAGGCGGCGCCCCAGTGCCTAATTATCCCGGGAGCCCGGCACTTCCGCCACACCAGGAAGTGCCGGGGGGAAGACGACTGGGGATGCACGGACGGCTTCCGGGTGCGCAGCCGGCACTTCCGCCACACAGGGCTGTGGCCAACGTCAGGTGCCGGGAAGCAGCTGGAGCTCGTCCGGGTCCCCATAAAAGGGGCCGCCTCTCTCCAGTCAGGAGGTGGAAGTCGGGAGGTAGCGGACTGAGCTGGAGAGAGAGGACGGGAGGCGGCCAGAAAGGCGAAAGGACTGTGAGCCCTGGACATTGGGGGAATCGGTGCTGGAGGCACTGGGGTTGTGAGTGCACGAGAACTTGTATATAGTGTATAATAAAAAGTGTGTGGTGCAAACTATGTTGTCCGTCTGTCTGTGCCGGGGCCAGCGTTCACAATATATATATATATATATATATATATATAGTGGTCCATGGCCGGCCATTTATCCTGGCCAATACCCCCAGGCCACCAGAGGGAGCCCTCCCTGTGACATGGAGAGGCTTCAAATTGGAGCAGGGTATCATTGACTATGGAATTTTCCTGTAAAGCCCTGCTGGATAACAATGGGACCACCAGGGGTCACTCCAGGGAGAACCAGGGACTACTATTTGCTCTACGCCCCGGAAGTACGTCTGAGTCACATGGACAGGAGGAATGACGTACTTTCGGGGTGAAGAAAAAGACTTTTTATCTGACCCGGAAGTGATAAGGAATCATGGACTGAAGGATGGGAAACACTTCCGGGTCAGGAACTATATAAGAACTCTGAGAACTCCCAGATGATGAGCTGAGCTGGGCGGAAGGGTGGCAACACGTCTGGGAGTGGAGGATTGATTATTGTAATTGATAGTATTGGTTATTATAAGAGTAGTGTGGAGTGGAGGGTGCTTGGTGCACATAATTATTATAATAAAAATAATAATTATTGGACTTTTACCTGGTGTTTGGCGTGGTACCTGAGGGTTCAAGGGAGCGATAGTGCCCTCTACTGTTACAATATATATATATGTATATATATATATTGTGAACTTGACCCCGGTACAGACAGATGGACATCGTTGGCTCCACCACACACTGTTTATTTACAATACTATATACAATCGTTCACGTGCTCAACAAACCCCAGTGCCTCCAGCACCTATTCCCCCAATGTCCAGGCCTCACTGTTCCACTGCCTTTCTCCTGACCGCCTCCAGTCCTCTCTCCAGCTCCGTCCTCTTCCACCCGACTTCCGCCTATGACTGGAGGGAGGCGGCCCCTTAAATAGGAACCCGGATGGGCTCCAGCTGCTTCCCGGCATTCCTCCATAGCCACACCCCAGTGTGGCAGAAGTGCCGGCTGCACACCCGGAAGCCGTCCGGGTGTCCCCTGTCGTCTTCCCCCCAGCACTTCCTGGTGTGGCGGAAGTGCCGGGCTCCCAGGATATTCAGGCACTGGGGCGCCGCCTGGCAGTGGCCACGGGTCCCTACAGGGCTGGGCTTCCAAGCCCTTCACCCGAGGCACCCAACATAACCAGGGCGGACGCCCCCTTGCGGTCTGAAGGAGGCACAAGCCCTCCTCCGGTCCTCCTGGGCGTCCCAGCCGGGCTTCAGCCCTGGCCGGGTACCACACGGGATACTCAGGCACTGGGGCGCCGCCTGGCGGTGGCCACGGGTCCCTACAGGGCTGGGCTTCCAAGCCCTTTACCCGAGGCCCCCAACATAACCAGGACAGACGCCCCCTTGCGGTCTGGAGGAGGCACAAGCCCTCCTCCGGTCCTCCTGGGTGTCCCGGCTGGGCTGCAGCCCAGGCCGGGGACCACAATATATATAAATATATATATATTGTGATAGACGGCCGGGAAGCCTGGAAAAGGAGGGGACCAGGAGAGGGGAAATTCCTACCTCAGGATGCAAGAGGGCAGCCCTCCGGGATTGCATGGGAACTATGGAGCTGGGAAGCTGAGCCTTGTGGGAAACAGTAGTCACTGCCAGAGGGCGCCTGGATGGTTCAGAAACCGTGGTATGCAGCACTTCCACCACACCAGGAAGTGCTGCCGGACCAGGAAGCAAGTACACCCGGAGTGCTTCCAGGTGCCCATGCAGCACTTCCACCACACCAGGAGGTGCTGAAGGAAAGTCATCAGGGAGCACCTGGAGCACATCCGGGTTCATTATAAAAGGGGCCACCTCACTCCATTCAGAGAGCCGGGGTTGGGAGGCAGAGGACAGAGCTTGAGAGGAGTGGAGCATCAGCAGAAAAGGAGAATAAACAAAGAAAATAAAGGAAAGAAAAAGGACTGAGTTATTGTTGTGACTGTTTTGGGCACTGTGTTGTGTGCAAGAAAGAACTGTAAAATAAATAGGGTGTGCATTTGAACATTGTGTGTCATTAACAATATATATTACATGTACTAAAATATCAGTTTAACCTAGATCCAGCTTGAGTTGAGCATTTGAGTGCTGTTTAATCTATTAGCAGCAATGCAACTGTTACGTTGTTTAACTCCACTGCAATAAAACTCAAAGCACCAATACCAACATATTTATTAATGCAAAGTTAGTTGGGAGTTCATGCAGAAGAAAGAGTATGGATTATATGCAATAACAAGAGACAAAACTACTTTAAATGTATGACTCTTTTAATACTTGCATATAATCTGAAATTGTGTAAAATGTTTGCACCTCATCTTATTTTGGATTTAATGATAAAATGTGGTAACAAGAAATTGTATTACTTTTAATTCCACTCCTTCACATATGGAACTTACCTACCATTTTATATGGTCAAAGTCAATTTTTCTAGAAATATCAAAAGAAAAGTTTGAAATGAATTTTTAACGATTCCTATTGCCTTTGGTTTACTCTTTTAAAATATCAGTTGATATTGTACCCCAGGAGAACAAAGCTCTTCAACTGGTAAAAGTGAATCTTACTGTAAGCAAAGGTTTCACTGTGCCTCAAGTAATCAAGAATCTTGTTAGATTAACTGTTACCCTTTGTTTTCAAAATGAACTCACATTATTTTACTGCATCATTCTATGCATTTATTCATTTTCTTATCTGTTCAATCCAGTTCAGTCAACCCCATCATTTCCTGCTGAATTTTAAAATTAATATTGCACACTTTCTTTTCTTTGCATTTACACAGCTTTCAGGTTTTCCTTCAATTTCCACTAAAATAACTGTCCCTTTCATTAGCTCCAAATCAGTTAAGGTTCAAAGATTAGATTCATGTCAAACTCTCTGTCCAATTCTAAGAGATGAAGTCACCTTAAAATTTCTGGGGCTCCACTTGACAACCTAAGAAGAAAAACAAAACAAAAAAGATAATAGGAAAAAATTGTCTAGCCTCTTCTGTTTATACCACACCTCACACTTTATTTGACAAAGGAAATTAATGATGAAATGCATTGTTGATGCCTGTCATCTTAGATAAAGGTATATGACACATATGTAAATAAACACCTGTGACCTCAAAAGATTTTTTTTCTACTGTGAAATAAGAAACCTTGAAATAAATACAAAGTGATCAGAGATGACTTTGTTGGTTGCTTGAAAGACAAATATTGCCCTTGACAAACTGAATATAATATCTGATGAAACAGGAAAAAAGATTCAGCTTCTGTACATAGATGTTTTGATTTTTGTAACCAGCTTAGAAGAATATTGATGAGATAAATTTTCTCTTAGGAAGTATACTATAGAATATATTTTTTTAAATTATATTACAATATAGCAATTATATTTAAAGTTGCATTTGACTATTTAAAGAAGTATACATGCATCTACAAAATGTGTGCAAATTCTATAATCGTGTGGATTGTGAAGTACAGATCAACATAATGTGACTTCACCGTACCAGTTAGATTTACATTTTTTTACATACTCTCTACAAGTCTTTAGTCACAGCAACAGAGTTAAGCAGAAAATCAGTGGAAAAAGGAGTAGTGATATTATGACTTCTATGTTCAAGTAAAAAGAGGAGTCACTAACTTGGCTCAACAACACTGCTGGGGTAAATTTATGGAAGGTTCAGTATATATGCACTTCTTCATATTGCATGAGAAACGTGAGGTTAAGATGAGATCCTGTTGTACAATTAGTAGACATTGTGTGTCAGAGCCTCTTCACTAAAAATGACAGTGGCTTGGTACACTGCAGTGAGGCAGGGAATAACAAAGGTGATGATGTGAATAATAAATAAACAGGTATGAACTATACACTGTATATGAAAATGTTATTCTAAACAATGTTCTTCGAGATATACTGTAGTTCTTTTTGTTATACCTGAAGCTAACAACCACATTTTCTGCTCACTCTAACAGAATGACACTCAAACACCAGAGGAACACTGCATTTAGCTTCACTTGTATTACTGAGTTAACTGCTTAAAACAACCAACTGTTGTAGGTGCATCAGTGTTCAAGTTACATAAAGGTTGGTGTAACTGACTCTAAAATGTCTTTATCAGGCGATTCCGCAATTGCGGAACGTGAAATTCACAATAAAGAGTTTTTGATGGTGGGTAGAAAGGAATGCTGCTTCCTAAAGCAATGTTCACACTTCAGTGTTTATCTGTGCTCTTTCTGGCAGCTATGTAGCACATGTAAAATATTCCACATTAATAAAGTCAATTTTATTTATGCATCACATTCACAGCAGAGGAGTGCAATACTTTTTAAAAATGTGACAGGCTAGATATTTTCCACATGAAAATACACCAAAATCCACTACTATGCACATTAATGTGCTTTCTCCACAAGGAGATTTTCACAACATGGAAATTAACTGCTGCAAAATCCAACCCAACCCCACAAATTACCTAACAATTTTCTTATCTTAATTGAGAATGTCCACACTTCCAGTGATTTTTTTTTCCCACTAGAATTTTTTATTGTAATAACTAACATACTGACAGACACATGCAGCATTAATGCATGTAAACATTTCCAGGCAGGAAATAAACACCATTCTTCTTGTGTAAATGGCACAAATTATGTTGGAAGCAAAACACAATTTTTGTCACAGATTTCTTTGCAAATCGCAATACTAAGCTGCACTGTGAATTTCGCTTATCACTATGCACAAAGCTCTCACTCTTATTTGTGAAGTCAGCCTTTTCCTCTTGGTGTCTAAATGCTCACTCCCTGGTGGCTTTCTGTAAGACTTTGCTGGCATAAAAGTGAAGCGTCAAACCAGAGTGTGCTGGCTGAAGTTTTGCTTTCTTCAGTACAATGTTTATCCAATTAAAATGTCTCTGTGAAGAATCTTAGTTTTAGGCCCTCCTGATTCTTTTCATTTCATTTTAGGATGTTTTATGTTTATTTGAATTGGTTTATTATTTTAATTTGTTATTTTTTATGCAATTGTCACCATTTTGTGTCTGTCTTTTCATGTCCATGGCCTTGTGATTTATGTTTACTATGGCTATTGGTGGCTACATTAGATGAAGCCACGCATGTCACACATGCCTACACTCTAAAACAGTGGATCCCGATCTCAGTCCTGGCTACCCTCTGTGGCTGCAGGTTTTTATTCCAACCAATTTCTGTTTTTAACTGAAAAAGTTTTAGTTTTTAAAGAAAACTATTCCAGTTTTCTTTAATAAATTAATATAAAGCCTATTATTTTCCTTTTGTGCATACAAGAAATTTAGCTTTATGTATTTGCATATACCTGTATGGTGACAGAATTTTTGTAGTTTTGCTTGTTTTTATATTTTTCTTCTTCTTAGATAATGTTCCCTTGATACCTTGATGAAAATTATGGATGGCTAACCAGCTTTCCAACTTACAGGTTTCAAAACAGAAAAGTCACCAAAACTCTTTTTATATAACAATCTATCCATTTTTTCCACTTTAATGGAAGCTGGAGTCTGTTCTAACTACAACTGGAATAAGACTTAAGCAAATTCATAACAGGACTACAAAACCACAAAAAGCACATTTATGCATTGTAAATTAACACTTCTGTCTATCCCTATAAATCTGTGAACTTCAGAAGGAATTTGAAATGCACACTGAATATACTTGAATGAAGATATAACTTATCTGGCTAATATGCAAAATATATGTGTGAGATGCTAGTTTCCATCTTCATAGCGCAACTATTGTTTTGTGGAACTAACTCCATACAATTCCCACTGAATCAATGGCTCACCCTAAACAAGCAGTTTTTCATTATTGGCTGGACAAATAAAGTAATTTGTTTGCAGTTTTTTTAGTTGTTGTATTTTCTTTGCGTTAAATAAAGGTCCACTATTTCTGGTGACTTTCTCTTGAAGTTATGGATGTACTAAGAAGTTAAGCCAAATGACACCTTTTATTGGCTAGTTAGAAAGATTACAATATGCAAGCTTTTGAGGCAACACAGGTCCCTTCTTCGGGCAAGATGTAACATCTGAACATCTAGAGAGGTAACATCTTGTCTGAAGAATTGCCCTGAGCTGCCTTGAAAGCTTGTATATTGTAATCTTTCTAGTTAGCCAATAAAAGGTTTCATTTTGCTTGACTTCTCATTACATCTATAATGGCTAACATGGTGCAACACCCTAGTACTATTGAAATTATGGTAAATTTTCACACAGTTTTCCTTGTATCCATCACTTTCACAGAACTGTATTTATCTTATTATTTCAAATGGTGATTATCATGGTAGGAGCAAACTGAACAGAGCCTCCTAGACATTCCTCATCCAGCAACAGTCTGGAAGATGTGTATGATTAAATACTGTATGTGTAACAATATTTTTATGGACACATATGTAGAATGTCAAATACTTAATTATTGTGACAACACACAAGCAAAATTAAAATAAAAAATGTAATGAATTAACAGAAATAATAAACTGTATTTAAAAAGGCTTCAGGTGCTGTACACTGCCATGCCAAACCCATACAATAAGAGCTGCTATAATTCTTTGTCTTCAGTGGGTTGACGCCCTGCCCAGGGTTTGTTTCCTGCCTTGCACCCTGTGTTGTCACCCCCGTGACCCTGTAGTTAGGATATAGCGGGTTGGATAATGGATGGATGGATAATTCTTTGTGTGCCATTTTGTTTATGCAGTTATTAATATTTTTTGCAAAAATGGATATATGAAAAATAAACCCCTATTTCTCAAGTATTCCTAAGAAAAACTGCATTTAATATTTACTAAGCCATGTTATTAGAATATAACACTATCAAAGAATATCAGAAAGCACAGCATTTTCACTCAGTCAGAAAGCTGATTAATAGGATTTTGTGTCTTGTTGTTCAGCAATTGAAAAAGTAGTGTATGATTTGTGTTTAAATAATAATTTAATTTGGGCAGTTTATAATGTTGTGAGACACAAATGAGTCTTGGAAAACAGTTTAAACAAAATGTACAGATTTAATCCAGTTGGAATTACAAATAGGGCGGCACGGTGGCACTGCTGCCTCGCAGTTAGGAGACCCGGGTTCGCTTCCCGGGTCCTCCCTGCGTGGAGTTTGCATGTTCTCCCCGTGTTTGCGTGGGTTTCCTCCGGGTGCGCCGGTTTCCTCCCACAGTCCAAAGACATGCAGGTTAGGTGGATTGGCGATTCTAAATTGGCCCTAGTGTGTGCTTGGTGTGTGGGTGTGCTTGTGTGTGTCCTATGGTGGGTTGGCACCCTGCCCGGGATTGGTTTCTGCCTTGTGTCCTGTGTTGGCTGGGATTGGCTCCAGCAGACCCCCGTGACCCTGTGTTCGGATTCAGCGGGTTGGAAAATGGATGGATGGAATTACAAATAAAGGAGCATATTTAGCACAGGACTAGGCAAGCAGCAATATTAATTTTAGTTTGAATTTAAAATCTGTATTTACACACCCTTACTCTTACAAATAATATTCACAAAGATAATTCTCAAAGTATTATTAATCATTTTTTTATGGTGTGTTTTCTATAGTGATCACTTTCCTAAAGCACTACAGGTAATGTACATTAAGCACAGTGTTAAATAGTTTTATTTACAGAGTCATAAATATTCTAATATGTTGAAAAAATACAGCGAGAAAAAAACAACATTTAAAGTAAAAGCGTAATAAACCAGCAATTTTAGAAAGAGATGTTAGCCTGCTAATTTTTTTGAATGACAATACAAACATATTGCCCATTTTACCCTGCAGTAGTAGTACCAGAGCCTGGCATCTCGTTTGAAGAAACATTGTTATTTTGTTAGCCCTTGACCTCCGTTGAGTATCTGGCTGCTTATGATTTAATGGACTGCAGATGTAGATAAAATCAGGCATTTTGTTTTTCCACTTTCTTAAACTGACCAGAAAAAAGGACAGTGCTTATTGAAGTGCTATTACATATTTAGAGTCCTGTGTAATTGTCTCCATCTGCAATCACTATAATAAATATGTTGAGAAGATGTATTAAATAAATATACATTTTAATTACAGATTTATTTTTAATAAATAATGCATTTTTTGGAAAAACAAAGGATAATTTTTCAGTAAAAAAGTACTGTTTGGTAGATGTATATGACATTTTACACAGAAACATACAAATTATTTTTGCAAATAGGCAATTTAACAATTTATCACATATAAAAAAACTAGTAAAATGTAGTCATTTTTTATGACAATAAAATATTTTTAGGAGCATCAAATGAAAGACTTACCTGGATTTGCATTCTGAATCCAGGTAGTGTGTGTCTATGCAAGTTGGATCAGAAACACAGCATGAAAGCATACACTTACACTTTGGAACGTTAGAAAGGCCAATGTTAAAATGAAAAATATATACAACAGGTTTTATTAAATGAGGTGTGGGATTAGCAGTTTTGCTGAGCTTAATTTTAGAAGGAAGACAGATTGACACTAAAACCTTTTGTACTGGGTGAGGAAAATAATAATTCCCTGTATCAATTCATGAGTGGGTCTTATCTTGGCTTTCTGCAAAAGTCCTAAGGAATTTACTTGTACTCTCTTACTTGATGCCTCCAGCCTCAAATTCTGTTAAAACTCTCCCCATTTTAAATAAAAGTAACAGTCTTTTCATAAGCAATGCAAATGTTAATTATTTGCCATTAAACCCTGATAAGATATCTGATTGGATAATAAAACCTACTCTTAAAACCATTAGCTTGACTTATTAATCCAATCAGCACAACAGTCAGAAGTGATTTAGTTCAAATATTGGATAATATCATGACATTATCCTTGCCCCCAGTACACGATCTTATCACAAGATGACAATAACTGCCTGAAATAAAAGTTTCATTTTTTATATTATTTAAGATATAGCTTTTGTTGTTGAGAAATAAATGTTGAAAGTTCATTTTTATGCCTTGTGTAAAATAAATAAAATGTCTTGATTCAGAAAATAAGACACATTTTCAGATAGTTATCTAGTGAACTGTTTATTAGACAGCAATTATATCCCCTGTGATGTTGCTAGTATGCAAAAGCTTTGCAGAGCTTGATGTGAACAATAACAGGAAAGGTAGCTTGCTTTGAAAATCTGGTTGTGTTAGATATTCTTTATTCTGAACCACAAATTCTATGCCATTGTTCCAGATCTGTGATAAAGGATACTGTGCTATAGTAAGGATAATCTTTAGCTCAGGTTACACATGAGGGCTATCTCAGAAAAATTCTACATAAATTCAAGGGAATGTATAAATATAGTAGTGTAGGGACTAGACTAGAATCCCAGGAAAATTGATCACCAATTCCTAGATCATGACTGAACTAGTATTATTCAAGAGAATTTTCTGGATTGGAGTATTTATGAAGAAAAAAAGAATAAGCATGTCACTGATGTTTATTCATATATATCAATAATAAGTGACTTGAGCGACTATTGCAAATTTGTATTTGTTTTGCAAAGTAAATTATCTAAAAAGTGGCTGTAAATTGAATCAATTTTGCAATATATCATTTACACTTCATTGAAAATAAGAAAGAAACTGGGCATCAACAGTTTGAGAGTAAACAGTTTTCCTCATTGATTATAGTATGTATGTTTTTCTTGTGACTCAGTTTTTGAGTGATGTTATAAGTGCATGTGTGTTATTTCAATTGGTGATCCAACACTGCTCCACTGTAGATAAATAAGTGTACTCTGCAACAAACTGGCACATCTCGATAATTTGGTGTCTGTTTCTCTGCCATGGTAGATTCTTAAAATTTCGTTAGTTGGATTATATGTTATATAGAAAATAAAAAGGTGAAGAGTATTATGGATGAATGTTTATGGATGAAACAATACTTAGGTGTAAAATCAGAATCAATGATTAATCCCAAATGAATTAAAAATTAAAAGTAAGAGTAGATGATAATCAGTACTCTACATATCCATTCTCTTTGAGAACCTTTGTAATCTAAGCATTTTTAATACCCTTTTGAATAGCTACTGACAATTAATGCTGTACATTGCATGGCTTTCTCACTGATTTCTAGAGACGTTTTTCTTAAGATAATACCAATTAAACCTACCACTAATTATAAGCAATAAAGAGGTCACGTGTATCATTGTTGAATCAGGTTTCATTTTAATAGAAATTGGCAGTATTTTTTATGTTGATTGCTTCAAATATGTGTGCAAAGTATGTATGTATGTATGTATAACCAGCTGGGGACTGTGTACCTTCCTGGTGTCACCTTGATAAATTAACTCAATACAAAATGTGAATGCATAATTAACAGTCTATTAGAGAATGTCTGCATTTTCAGTGGAAGCTTGCTTAAGATTGTTTTTAGATTTGTTATACAATCCCCTGTGGAGAATACATGACAAAAACTCAGCACTAGCGGAAATGAGTCCCCAAAGAAGGAGTGGAGATTTGTCCCCCAATGTGCTGAAAGAAAATGAGTGCCACCAGAGAGGATAGTTCATTACAGTGGTATGCCTCAGACCAGAAATGAGAAGCTGATAAAAGGGTGGTAGCTAGTCCCAGTCCTGTTTGGGGATTGAGGTACAATGCTATCAGTTGCTACAATGATCCATATTCTTGGGTTAACAAAGATATTTTAGGGTGAAAAATTATTCTTTGAATAACCCTACTGTAAGGTATACATTAAATATGGGCTGGGTTGTTTTGGGTGGCAGAGTGTTCTGAGAAAGACAGATTCATATAGACAAGCAGAAGGGGTGTACTACCTGTGCTGTTTGTTCTAACACCCTCATAGTAGTGCTGTCAAGACTTATTATTTTTAAACAATCAGGGAAACAGAGTATTCAATTTTTATAATCAATTGTAACATTTTTACATGTTAAAAAAGCAGTGTGTAAATATGAACTTGTGTTAACCTACCTAATCAACCTACGACTTATGAACGGGGCCGCAGCTGCAACGCATGTGCCTCAGTAACTGCCACTCCGTCATCTTCGGCCTGGGGACAGTGTAGTGTCCCTTGGGCGGCTCCCAGTGGCAAGTGGTGACCCATGGTCCATAGTCACTGGGGCCACAACTATCGCTCGTGTGCAGGACGGAGGCTTGATGGGGCGGTTCACTGCCCGTCCACCACACACGGCTGCCCCGTTCGTTCTCGGTGGGCAGCTGGTGATGCTGCAAGCAGTGATCCAGTTGTGGCTGAATGGAGGCCATTGAGGGTGAACGGGGCAGCGGGGGGTAGCATTGAGGTGTGCCTCGAGTGGCTGCCTGTTGAATGGGGGCAGTTGTGGATGATTCACTACCCGCCTTTAGCCGGACCATGTTCGTTCTCAGTGGGCAGATGCTGCCGGCAGTGGAGGTGACTGTGTGCTGGGCAGGTGGTGAACCTCTCGTCACCCCCATTAATTCTCAATAGCAAGCCTTCTTGTACTGTTACGCACATAGCAGGAAGTTGTCTCTTGTCAGTACATCAGACATGTTGACGACTGGTGCCTTCCTGCTGTAATAGCATGTACAGTGCTTAGCAGAAGAGCTCATCTTAATCTTTAATCTTCGCCCTTCAACAATGTTTCTGAAACACAAATCTGATGCAAGTGCTGGTGATACAGTAAAGAAGAGAAAAACCATCACCACTGAAAATAAAGTAGAAACAATAAAAAGGTCAGAGAGAGGTGAAACTCATTTATTGGCAGAGCACTTGGTTACAGTCAGTCAACAGTAGCATTTATTAAAATAATGTACCCGTTCCAACTTACATACAAATTCAACTTAAGTACAAACCTTGAGTCCTTATTTCGTACGTAACCTGGGGACTGCTTGTATAGGAAAACTGTACAAAAATGATGAAAATCTGAGTTTTCACATATTTTTAGTAGGTTGTAATGTTAGCCATGTTGTTATCATATAAAGGAGCAGTCACTAGTTTTGATCTTTATGCTCCATAAATGAAAACCCTATTATAAGCACAGAGATTTTAATGACCTGTATTTAGACTTGAGAGCAGTAAGTAAGTATATAAGTAAACATACAGCTGCAAAATCTTCTTGTGTGGTTTACACAATACAGTACATGAGCCAAGTTTCTGTTGTGCAATGCTAAATCACTTATCTCTATCATTACATGAATATGAGAAAGAGCTACCATTATCTTTTAAATTAGATTGTTGAGAGTTCACATCAGAGTAGTCTCTGTGATGTAGATTTAAATATAAATTAATAAAACCTTTAAGAGGAGTGTAATAGAATAAGGAACTGTATATCTTATATAGACAGCCAAAGTATAATTAAAAATGAGCAGCAAATCTTATATATAAATGTCTACACATGGAAGTGTGTGTGTCAGTCTGGCTCAGAAGTGAGAAGATGAGTCGGGGTAAGGGCTCCTCCTCCAAGGAAACAGAAAACTCGCTTAGCCACTAATAACACAAACAAGGCCAGCACGTCAGCAAAGCAAACCTCAGAAGAAAGACAAAGTCGCTTAGCCGCTAACATCGGCAAAATTATATCCCTTTTACTTTTCTAACCACCGCTAATGCACAAGTGAGGCAAGCACGTCAGCAAAACGAATCCTCCTAGGAGAGACTTGCCCAGAGTAGTTCCTTTCAATTACCTGACATTTCTACATTTAAATTTTTTTTGACGATTTCAATAGTTTAAAGCACGTGCTTACACAGCTAGTACTAATATAATCATGAAAAAAAAAATTAGTAATTGTTACGTCTCACCATAAAAGAAGAAATAACTGTAATGCTTACCTGACACAGATCTAAATATGTTAAAAAATAAGTTTTTATTTATTTTTTCTTTTATTTAAGGAAATGTTACTATTTATTGTGCCCTAAGACATTAAAGTATTCACCCTCTTGGAAGTCTTGACATTAGATTGTTTCATGATGGATTTAATTTGGCCTTTTTGACACTGATCAACAGATTAAGACTCTTTAATGGCAAAGTGAAAACAGAGCTCTGCAGTATGATGTAAATTAATTACAAATATAAAACACAAAGTCATTGCATTCAAGTCAGTGTTTATTAGATTCGCCTTTGGCAACCATGACAGCATTAAATACCCCTGTATCTATAAGGTCCAACTTGTGTTGACTCAGTATTGTGACTTAACCTACACAATGAAGACAAAAGGAAACCCCAAGCAATTCCTAAAAGGTAATTGAAAAGTACAAGTCAGGGGATGATACAAAATATCTAAATCTCAGAATATTCCTTGGATTCCAGCTAAATCAGTCATTAGGAAATGGAAAGAGCATAACACAGCTGTAAATCTGCTTTAGAGCATCCCATTTGCAAAGACTATGTGATCATGCAAGAAGAAGACTAGTGAGAGAGGCCACCAAGAAACCATGCTAACTGCAGAAGTTACAAGCTACAGTACTTGATAGTGAACAATTTTTGCCTGGGTGCTTTCCCAGTCACAGCTTTATGGGAGAGTGGCAAAGAAAAAGCAATTGCTAAAAGAAATTCACATGATTGAGTTTGTCAAAAGACATATGGGAGGCTCTGAAGTCAGCTGGAAAACGGTTCTTTGGTCTGATGAGACCAAAATTGAAATTGTTGGCCATCAAACTAAAAACCACAACACCCCCACCATGATGTATGGTGATAACAACATCATGTTGTGCGAATGCTTCACTGCAGCAGGCCTTGAAAGGCATGTGAGGGTAGAGGGTAAAATGAATGCAGCTATTTCAGGAAATCCTGGTGGAGAACCTGATGCGCCTTGGGAGAAGATTTGTTTTCCAACAAGACAACAACCCCTATCATAAACCCAAAGCTGCACAGGACTGGTTTAAAAGCCAAATAAGAGCCCGGATCTCAGATTGAGAATTTGTAGCTGGATTTTAAAAAGTCTGTTTACTCACAATCTTCATGTAACCCTACAGATCTTAGGCAGTTTTACAATGAACGATGGAGAAAACACTGCAGTGTCCAAATGCGCAAAAGGTAATACAGACCAGTGCATGTAAATACTGACTTGAAGGGGGTAAATAATTATGCATGGGAAAGGCGCTATATAAATAAAATGTATTTTTATTATTATTATTATTATTATTATTAAGCAATCAACTATTTTGTGTTTTATATTTGTAATTAATGTACAGTAGAACATATTACACAGATTTCATTTAACTCTGAAAATAGTCGTTTTCTGTTGATCATTGTCAAAAAAGTCAAACTAAATCCATTGTGATTCAAAGATGTATAACAGTCAAATGTTAAAAATTCCAGGGAGGTTACTTTTTATAGGCACTGTATGATGTAAAGTCTGTGGGGATTATAACAGCACATTGCTCTTACGTTTTGATTTCTTCATTTCCAATGCATATTAAGATTTAGAAATGGACAGAAAGAGTTTTTATTACTCTCATAGCAACAGGAATCATGGTAGTGCAATGCTTAGTGATTGTCTCTCACAGACCCAGCATGTTAAGTTGTGTCTTGCTATTTGTTTGGAATTTGTATATTTTTCTTATGTCTGTATGGGTTCTTTTCAAGATAATCCTGTTTTCCTCCTGTAAACTAAAGACATGCATGTTGGGTTAATTGACAATAGTAAAAAATGTGTGTATAAGTGGACCCTAAAGTTAACTGGCTGTCATAATAGAAAAGTCTCCAGTATCCATGACCATAAATGGGATGAATGTGGTTTGACAATGTTATGAGAAAATATTAACTCAATATCTAAAAGCATACAATATTACCGTAGAAGACAGAAATTACAATAAGTCTTCCTGGGTAAAAAAAAAATGTTTAACCATGCCAAAAATAGAGGACCATATAAATTTAAACAAGAGAAGGTAATCACATACTTAGAAAGAATGATATCAGTGAAGCAAATTGTTATAGAAGCAGCAGAAATAAAATTTAAAAAAAAAGAACTGAAAAAACTGATGACAATATTGAGTGAATCAGTTTAAGTTTTCAAATCTTCAAAATATCAAACTTTGTCTCAGCTGGCACATGAAAGAGGCAGAGGTCAGTATATGTTAAAATGGAGAGATGCAACAAAAAAAGTCATATATAATAGCAAAAAAGGGATAAAAGCTGGGGAGAAGAATTCCTTCTAGCTTTATGTTGTCCCTACAACATCCACCTAGTCAAAACTGTGAAGTAAATTATAGAGATAAAGTTTTGCAGTCAGAACAGAATGCTGATTGTGATGTAAATGTCAGGTTAGTGAGGCAAATCAAGTCATGGTTGTTATTAGTAATAATGATAATGTAATTGAGAACTGATTTAATCCATTCATACGTACATTCATTATATCACGCACATATTACAGTCAGAGTCACTGGAACTGGAGCTGATTCTTACTGCATCAAATGGAAAGTAAGGACTAACCCCAGAGAAGCTGCCAGTCCATCACAGGACATTTGCTCACAAATCTATACCTTACCTGGCCAGTTTACAGTTGCCAGTTATCCCAGCTGGCATGTCTTTGGGATAAGATAGACAAAGTGGAGGTCCCATATAAAGAGACATACAGTCTACAGAAATACAGTATGTACATTTTTTTTAACAGTTTTAAAGTTACTCTTTCATACACACAAACGCACACACAAACACACACACACACACACACACACATATATATATATTTTATAAACAGACAAATTAACATCAGAGAGCTGGGGCACCAACCTGGTGATCCCATATATTACAAAAGTTGGAAGCACAAAATACATGCAACACTTTGTGGATGCATCTTTTCAGACGAGTACTCACAATAGAGCTAATTCAAAAGGGCCAAACATTGGGTCATATGGGTTCCAGGCACGAAGGGGCAGGTCCAGATGGACAGACAATGGAAGTGACATCAGTGGTGAAACAGCCATCAGTCTTCTGTACTGCAGAAGGAGGAAGGGAGAAGGCATTAGAGCGCAATGCCAACCCCTGGTTCTGTGGTTAATTATAATCACCAGAGCCCTTAAGCTAAATGGGTACACGTAAGACAATATATATTTATGTACACACAGACTCAAACAATGCACCATTTTTTTTTTCAAATTCATATCCCAGAAATATAAATCTAGGTTAAATGACAAGTACAAATTGGCATGTGAAGATATGGCACTTCATGCAGAGTTGATACGTGCAGCCAGGATATTGCTCAGAAAATACTGCAACCATGGGACTTTGTGAAGTGAAAAAAATGAATGAATGTTAAATGAATGAGAAAATTAATGCATATATCATTTTTACCATTTTAAGTAGATGGTGACACAGTGGTAGCGCTATTGCCTTGCATCCCTGGTCCTCCACACCAAGTTAGGCAAGTTGGCAATGCTAAATTGACCCTAGTGTGTGTTTGCTGTCTGTGTGGTTGCCCTGTGCTCTGGGTTGCAGTTTTGTTCCTGCCTTCTGCCCTTTGTGAGCTGGGGTAGGCTCCAGCATTCCACAAAACCCCAGTCTGGATTATGCAGGTTAGGAAATGACACAACCTTTTTAAGTATTTTTAGATAACCAAATTAAGAGATCAACCTTTTTGAAGATCATGGAACTGCTACTGTCCATTTATATGCTAGAGGCAGAATAAACTGAATGAAATTGGCTAATTACTGCACACTGATAATTCATGTATTTCTGTTAATCTGGTATCATCATTATTTATATAGCAGAAAAAAATATATAATTACGAGCTAATAAGCAATATAAACTACAAAAGACACTGTCTTACCAAGAATATGCTAATATCCATAAAGATAAAAACAAAACAATTTTTATGTAAGTTAATATATAAAATAAAATTAGGTTATAAGCAGACTGGCAGCACAGAGAATAACATATATATGTAATGATTTGATAAAATATGATATGATATGTAATGTATATGCAATTTAGAAGAGAATATACAGATATATATTCCCACTTTCTATTGTAAGATTTTTGCTTAAACAACAAAGGATATCACTGCAGTGGAAATTATTCTAACAGATTCTGGAGTGCAAATTGACTATCTGATGTGGCACTGCTTCTTCAAAAAAAGGTGGGCATTATCAAAAATATAACCAAAAATGCCATAGGTGAAACTCTTACAGTTTAAATGTACACTGTAAACTGCATGTGAACCATCTACTTCTGACATTTTCCATCTTTTTATTATTAACAGATATACTGAGTAAAGAAAAATGGTTTGAAAGGTAGTTTTTTAAAACAATTTGGTTTGCTAATATATTTTAAAATTAGTCCTTTAATATATGTTTACTGCATAAAAACTGGTAAAATGATGTGTTGTAAGATTTGATGTATGTCTGTTTATAATGATTTCATTTTTAATTGCATAAAAAATCCAAGGACACTCATTCAAATTAGCATTGGTAACTTTTTTTCTGACAAGTTCTACTGAAGAAGTCTTTGTGTACATTTAACATGAGCCGCATGCTTCTTTTCACCTCATAATTTCGAATCCTCCCTTTTTTTCCTTTCTCTGTTCTGTTATAAATGGTTTGTGGGCTTCTAAAGACATGTCTATTATTTCAAAGCTTGCCACAATTAGTCCTTGTCAATGAAATGGATACACATGTGTTACCAATTCCATAGCCAACATCCTATCAATATTCCACGATCTGATGATTAATGTAATAGCTGTGCATGCTATGTTTGCATTAGGGCTTACTTCATTTGAGTTAAACTGAGAATTTTCTAAAATGTATACCTGTATTCCGTAAATTGCTGGGAATTATGTAGCATTAAGAAAGGCACCAAAGATTGATTGTGAATTTAAACCACATGCATGGATAAACAGGTAGCAGTAGAAAATGTCTAGCAGGCCAGAGTCTTGCCCTGCAATTGAATTATTCACTTGCTATATTTTAAACATCACTTTCCTCTTGATGTGTACATTTCTTTGCACACTTTTAACATGATTAAGTTATTCACCCTTAAACTTTGTTCAGATCATATTTCCTTTATTTTTCTACTGTTCATATACTTTATTTCAGACACGGGTTTTGAGATTTTTTTTATTATTATTATTATACTTTATTAATCCCAAAAAATATCCTAAATTTGATATTGTAGTGTTTATGTCAACCCTAAAATATAAAAAAATCTCTCAATCAATTTAGGGAGAAATTCAGCTTTACTAAATAGAAACCAACCAAATATATAACAGTATCAGAATAAAACTTCTCTCTAGCTCCATCTTTTAAAATCACTTTTTCAATTGACAATGTCCTCACATAATAAATGATTTCTGACAGACTTCTAACTGTTAGGAAAAACAAGTTCAAATAATGAAAATTATTCTTTATGTTTCAGTCCTGTTTCAAAAAGTCAAGTCATATACACTTTATTTCAGTTGTACTGAGGCTCTCATGCTGACTTTTCTTGTATACCTTTTTTATTCACTGCAGACTTTTAAAGTTAGGCTGGCTTTGCAAATGCTAATTTTCTTCTTCTTCTTTCGGCTGCTCCCGTTAGGTGTTGCCACAGTGGATCATCTGTTTCCATATCTTCCTGTCCTCTGCATCCTACTCTGTCTCCCCAATCACTTCCATGCCCTCTCTCACCACATCCATAAACCTTCTCTTAGGTCTTCCTCTTTTCCTCTTACCTGGCAGCTCTATCCATAGCATCCTTTTCCCAATATATTCAGCATCTCTCCTCTGCACATGTCCATACCAACGCAATGCCTCTCTGACTTTGTCTCCCACCCGTCCAACCTGAGCTGATCCTCTACTGTACTCATTTCTAATCCTGTCCATCCTTGTCACATCCAATGCAATTCTTAACATCTGTGAATCTGCCACCTCCAGCTCTGTCTTCTGTTTTCTTGGTTAGTGCTACTGTCTCCAACCCATATAACATATCTGATCTCACTACCGTCCTGCAGACCTTCCCTTATACGTCTGTCACTAACTACTCCTGACACTCTTCTCCACCCATTCCACCCTGCCTGCACTCTCTTTTTCATTTCTCTTCCCCAATCCCTGTAACGCTGTACTGTTGATCCCAAGAATTTAAACTCATCCACCTTCACCATCTCTACTCCCTGCATGTTCACCATTCCACTGACTTCCCTCTCATTTACACACACACATTTCTGTCCTGTTCCTACTGACCTCTATTCCTCTTCTCTCTAGAGCATATATCTACCTCTTCTGGGGCTCCTCAACCTGCTCCCTACTCTCGCTACAGATCACAATGTTAGTAGCAAACATCATAGTCCAAGAGGAATCCTGTCTAATCTCATGTGTCAACCTGTCCATCACCATTGCAAATAGGAATGGGCTCAGAACTGATCCCCGATGTAATCCCACCTCCACATTCAATGCATCTATCACTCTTACCTCACCACTGTCATACTTCCCTCATGCATATCCTGCAAAACTCATACATACTTCTCTGCCACTCCTGACTTCCTCATTCAATACCACAACTCCTGTTGAGGCACCCTGTCATATGCTTTCTCCAGGTCCACAAAGAGGCAATACAACTCCATCTGTCCTTCTCTATACTTCTCCATCAATACCCTCAAAGCAAACATCACATCTGTGGTTTCTTGGCATGAAACTATACTGCTGCTCAGTAATCATCACCTCCCTTCTTAACCTAGCTTCCACTACTCTTTCCCATAACTTCATGCTGTGGCTCATCAATTTTATCCTCCTGTATTTACTACAGTTCTGCACATCCCCCTTATTCTTAAAAATTGTTACCAGTACAATTCTTCTCCACTCCTCGGGAATCCTCTCACTTTCCAAAATTCCATTAAACAATCTGGTTAAAAGCTCCACTGCCATCTCTCCTAAAACACCTCTATGCTTCCACTAGTATATCATCTGGACCAACGGCCTTTCCATTCTTCATCCTCTTCTTAGCCATCCTTTCTTCCTTATTGCTAATCCATTGCACTTCCTGATTCACTATCTCCACATCATCAAACCTCTCTCTCATTCTGTTCATTCATCAGTCTCTCAAAGTACTCTTTTCATCTGCTCAACACTTGTGAGTCTTTTTCTATCTTTATCATCCTAACCTGCTTCATATCTTTCCCAGCTTGGTCCCTCTGTCTAGACAATCGGTACAGGTCCTTTTCTCCCTCCTTAGTATCCAACCTCTCATACAACTCATCATACGCCTTTTCTTTAGCCTTTGCCACCTCTCTCTTCACCTTATGCCTTATCTCCTTGTACTCTTCCCTACTTTCAGCATCTCTCTGACTATCCCACTTCTTCTTTTCAACCTCTTCCTCTGTATGCTCTCCTGTACTTCCACATTCCACCACCAGGTTTCCTTTTCTTCCTTCCACTGTCCAGATGTCATGCCAAGCACCCTTCTTGCTGTCATCCTTACTACTTTTTCTGTGGTTGATTGTAATATTAGTGCAATGGTAGGACAATGGAGAAAGGATTGGTTTTGCTTCATAAAACATCTAGCACTACTGCTTTGAATTCCATGTATAGTTACTTTCTTTGTTAAGATTGCATGTTCTTCCTATGCATGCATGGATTTTTCTTCAGGTACTCCTAAATAAAAGTATGTTCAGTTATTTGAAATTAACCTCCATCATTGGGTGTAGCTGTGGGCGGATAAAATGGATATTCCGGGGTAGGTTCTTACCTTACAGACATGGCTGCCAGTCTAGCCATTGTCTCTCAATTATGCTTTGTCTTTTAGTCCCTCAAAAAATATAAAGAAAACTGCCATCTTTTCAGCACAGGCAGAACTCTATCCAGATCAAGACCACTGTCTTGCTGCAAACTGGACAAGCAAATAACTTTACTAAATCAACTAAACAATAACCCGCGTAGTTCATACAGAAAATATGATGTGCTTCACTTTTCCATATAAAGCTTATATAAACTTTTACATTAACCTCACTTAAAGATTTTGCCCTCAGCGAAAGATACTTTCATTTCTGATAATGTCATAATTGAGATGAGGTTCACCTGTAGCAGTTGTTATAGTGGCTTATTCCAATATCTGGATTAAACACTAACAGAAATTTGCTGACAAGTTGTTGTTCATACCATACTGCTAGCTCAATGATAAATTCAATTGATTATGTGTGTTATAGTTCAAAAGTAAATCAAACAAAAGAAAGAATATATGGTAAAGTAAAACAAATATTCACTTTCGTGCAAGAAAACATAAGCTTCCTAAATGACTATGCACACATGTAAATGTCATTTTATTACAAACCTTCTGTATTCTTTCCAAATTCTTTCCATTTTAAGCACACTAAGAAAATCTGTTCCTTTTTCACAGTTTCCCATATTATATTTCCTTACATTTCAAAATGAAAGGTATATCATGAGTGATCTTTTCACATTAAAGACATACATTTCCTATGAAGTGCACTACAAGAAGCTCCTGGAATGAAAATTATTTTCTACTTATTCTTCTGTTCAGTCCTACAATCCTGAGTCTTCCTAACATTTTAGGCATATTTTATTTTACAGAGTCACTGTTTAAAAGGTACCTTTGCATGTAACCCTGGGTTCTTTAATGTTTGGATCCTGAACTGGGATCACAAAACAGTCTAAGAAAGAATAAACATTGGCCATTAATAATCGCCTACTTTCATGCTGAAATTTCCAAGAAGTTATCTACCTTCTGTCATTCTGATGTTGGTCAGGCAAAATCAGACTGACATACCCACCTATCTTCTGGAATCACCAAAGATAAAAGTAGAAAAGGGTTAAGAAACCCAAACTTTCTCTCCAGACTTTCTTAATGATTCAGACACATTATCTAAACTGGGCACTTTCAATTGCAACAGATGTTGTGCCATCACATGTAACTATGTCTTCAAAAATACAGTCATCTCTAGTCTTACTTGACATTTTAATATAACCCAGGAGACCATTTGCTTGTTCAATATCCATGTTTACTGTACTTCTAGTAAAGTATTTCCAGCAATTTACACAAACAAAACAGATAGATGGCTTTTGGATCAGAGTGCTTCAGAGCTGCCAGCATCAAAAAACTTGCCGAACCCATTGTGGCTCATTTTAAAGACACTTTTCAAATGAAAACAGCACAAGCTAAACTCATCCTTAAACTTTGTTATGGCATCCCTGTGCATTGATCAACCAAGTGATCTATTATTGTCAAATTTTATATCTGTTCTCTCTTTTCATCTTTTCTGGCTTTGTTTCTTATGCCTCCCCATCCTGTTTTGTTACCTACTTTACTATCTGAAAAAATTTAAACCATTAATTTTTAATATCTTAGACAATAAAATATTTTGTACTATAGTATATGAAATATATATCTTTGTTTTATTAAAAATATTTATTTAACAAACTGACAATGAATCCCATCTGCAAAATGAACTTTTTTACTACAATAAGTGGTGGCCTATTTTCTAGTAAACCAGACCTCTCATATATTTAGTCATTGTCCAAACCGCTATATCTTAACACAGGGTCACGGGGGTCTGCTGGAGCCAATCCCAGCCTGCACAGGGTGCAAGGCAGGAACAAACCCCAGGCAGGGTGCCAGCCCACCACAGGGCACACACCCCCAGCACACAGACAATTTAGGATCGCCAATGCACCTAACCTGCATGTCTTTGGACTGTGGGAGGAAACTGGAGCACCTGGAGGAAACCCACACAGACACAGGGAGTACATGCAAACTCCATGCAGGGAGGACCCGGGAAGCGAACCCAGGCCTCCTTACTGCGAGGCAGCAGTGCTACAACTGAGCCACCCCCTCGCATATATTAAATAATTAAAACATTCTACCCATTATTTGTATCAAAATAATTGGATGTGCTCCAAATTTGTTAGCTTTATTAAGGCTTAATAGCCCTTGCTACTATATTTCTAACAGTTTTCATCTGAATTTTAATTTAATTTCAAAAGACAAAATTTCTTCCACTTAGTTCATTATTCAGTAGACTTGCTGGAATATTTCAAAGATTTTATCTCAAAATAATATGCAGACATTCTCCTCCAGATCTCGATATGCATGAGCCAAAAATAAATTGATCCAGACAATAACTAGTGATGTTAAATTGAATGATAGAGAATTGAAATTGCTAACCAGAATAAGAAGTGATAAATTGGCAAGGGTCACATTTATTGGGCAACTTTCATGAGTAGGACAAACTAAAACTCGTTGTCAGCTATCAACAACATTTGTATAAAGGGTTAAGGTAAGAAAACATACGTTTGTGTTTTTTAAATGTTCACTCTTTTGTCATTGCTGGCTGAAACAGTTATGTCCCATCCATCATCTACACAGCCTCTCTGATATTTATCAATTTCTCGGCTCTCATGGGCTGAGAATTTGTTCGTTTTATGTATACATTGGATTCCATAATTGCTATAACTTCCTGTTGGGCTGGAAAAATTAACACTTTTTGTTTGTATTTCATGGTTTCCTGTGGTTTCACAAATATATGTTGAATCTCATATTTATAAATTAAATGACTTGTCGAAATAATTGAATCCATAGACTGCCTATAGTATCCATCCATCTATAGTAGAGGAACCGGGGGGGCGGGGATTGAGTTCACAGACATCACTGCAGGTGTCCGTATTATTACATTTTATAATGTTATAAAGATGATTCAAAGTTAATTTATTCAATGTTTATTTAAAATTACTACAATGTAATGGATTAAAAAAATTGCCTCATCCTAAAAAGAAATTTCAATAAATGTCTGCCATCAAGAAACAGGAAAAATTCCTAACGCCATTCTCAGAAACTCTCTTTCTACTACGTTTTGAACAGTGACTTGGCATGTGATAAAAAATTGCACTCCATTCTGTTTTATCATGAAGTATCTTTTTTGCACTTTGTAATGATATGCCATTGTACAATTCTGTTGGCTTTTTCAAAAATGTAAGGTTTTGTTTTGATAAAAAATATGTGTCATCAGTTTACTTCAGAGTGATTGTCATGTGTACAAAATTTAATGAAGTTTCTTTCTTCATGTATGACAAATAAAAAGAGGGCCACCACCATCCTTGTCTAGTGATTTGAATGAATAAAATGAATCAATCCATCCACGCATCCATCCTTCCATTTCTTGAACCTGCTTACCGCAAATCAACCCAAAATTATATGCAGTGGTAAGCAAAATATCTTTCCTTTTGCATAGTTTTAAATAAACTGATGCTAAACTTTGTTTTGCAACAAATTTGTTTTTTTGGAGTTTTAAACCGTTTTGAAGGGGCTAAAAGAAGGTAACATTGCTCCTTAAGAATTTGGCCACACCGTACCCACCTTTTGGACCCATATATTTCTCAGAAGACGGACTAGAGGAAAATAATTGTGAAAAAAATGTCTTCGTAGTTCTGTCAGTTATGGCTCAGTGAACTATATCCAAGGACAGAAAACTAAACCAAAGCATGTTTACGTAATAATATTTGTTATACTTTAGTATAGCTGTGCTTTTGTTGTGTTGTGAAATTGTGCTTTTGTTTTATTGTAACTGTGTAAAGGTAAGGTTTTGGTGCACACAAAAACGTTTCCTGCTGTGTAATTGTTATTTCCCAATAAATGTTATGAAAAGTATATGGAAGCAGAAAAATGTTTTGTAGCTTATTTTGTATTTTAATTCTACATCACAACCCAATAGGATTCCTGTTCTGCCTATCACTTATGAAAGTTTCAGGCATTGATTTTTTTGTACTTTCAAGTGTGAGAACAGGGCAGAGTGATGTTCCTGGGCATATATGGTGCTCTAGATTAAATTTAGAAAGAATAGGTCTGTATATGACGGAGAAGAAAAAATACACTTCCTGTGAAAACAACAAAATCATTTTTGAAAAAAGCAATGTCAGAATCTTGGATGAGGCTGAGTATGATATAACTTGATTGACTTAAAACAGGATGAAGGATTTGAACACAGTATGCTGGATCCTAGAGACAGCAGTGCTAACCACCATGTCCACCTATGATCAAGCATTATCTGTAATCCAACCCTAACCCTACCCCTAACCCTAATTGGCCATACACTTAAATTACATCAATGTGAGCTTCAGAATATCATTTGTTTTTGCACACCACTGGATTTACTTTCATGTCCACTTTTGTATTAGTGAATTAGACCTTTTAGCTTTTAAAGTAAATCACTTCAATTTTTTTCTCTGTTATCATAAGCATTTATATTTTTCATGGACTGTTTTCAGAATTGTAATCTGTCTGTAAAAGGAGTATTTAGCTTTTAAAAGCTTTTGGCTTCAAATGCAAATTAACAAGTCAACCTTAGAATGGAAATAGTATTTTAAAAGTTCATCCTGGTGAAAACTTCGAGAAGAAGAAAGCACATTTGAAGAATTGTGTTTTTTCCTTGTCCATGTAAATTTCATTTAGGATGTTTGGTGCTTGGTTTTATTGGAACATTTATTTTTCTTTTGAAAATTACTTGTTTGAATTTTCAATTCATAGCATTTCATACTTTTGATTCCCTCTTGACCTGGCCGCTTATAACTAAATCCTGAGATTTGGCTGGTGGCCCAGAAACAAGCAGAACACTGTTTATATTAGTGGCAAGCTTCATGGCTTTGATAAAATTTTCAAGTAGTGCTGAAGTACCTTGGCTTTCCCCTCTGTTCGCCATCCTTTTTAAATTCCTTGTCATTAGTGCAGATGTTTGGATTACTGTTCTGTAAACCATGTCAGAATTTCAGTCTCCGGTATCTGTTTATTATTCTCCTAGGGTGACATTACAAATGTTTTAATGCAGAGATATTACTTTTCTATTTCTTCATATTTTCCCACACAACTAAAAATCGTTGCGCAGTAAGACTGAATTCCTTTCAGCTTTATGTTAGCCATAATCGTTTTTGATTTATGAATTGTTACAAGGGATACATTCACTTATAATAGTATAGCTAGGTGTAACTTATTATTAAACTGTGTTGGAGTTAGAAAAAAAAATAGGATAAAGGATAAAACAACACATGCATTGCTTTTATTTGAGTGATTGTGAGGCTTTGTATAAAGAACAAACAGATAGTTGCAACTTAAACGGAACACTTTCAGAATGGCTTGATAGTAAGAAAAACTTAGAATGACAAGGAAATTTAAGGTCCACAGTGGTTTACAGTGCTTCCATTTTATCAGAATATAGAAAGTTTTAAAAAGATGTGTATGTGCCCATGTTTATAGAAGTAAAAATATACAGACAAATAAAGATTGCTGGAGGTATATGCTGAAAATAACTGACGGACTAAAGTGCGACTACAGTTTAGCATCTTTCTTTTCTTTTCGAACAGTTAAACCTCTTTGAAGTAGGAGGAGTTTTAAAAGAAGCATGGTGACTCATTTTCTGTTCACTTAATTTAATTCTTTGCCTTGGAAAGTGGTATTTAATTGTTGGAATGTTGTATAGTTGATATCAAATACTGTAACTAAATAAAAATATTTTTTGACTGGTATGTTTAAAATACATATTACGTTTACATAATCATTTATGTAAACTCAAGTCATCAGTTACATAAACTCGAGTCCAAGACAAAAAAGAGGAACTGTTACTGTAAGAGATATCAATCCATTACAGAGCACATTCACCTTTACCAGGTCAATTTGAGTTAACAGGTATGTATGTATTTATTTATATTTTTGAAAACCATAGCATTACAATGGTTTACTCATTTAAACAAATATCAATGCAGAGAAAATAATTTAAAAATTAAAAAAAAAAACAGACAAAAAAGACATGAATCAACTCCCACACCACAGAGAAAGAGAAAATCAAGAAATACACAAGCAGACAAATCCCAGTTAACCTTTTAAGTATACTAGGAACAAATGATAGCATAAGAGAGTCCATCACAGACCAGCATGCTTATTCTAAAATTATATTAGTGAATTCTTGCCATGTTTTAAAAATGTTTTGAACATATCCCTAGAGAAAATTAGACTTCTAATTTGAGCTAATACAGAAAGCTGCTTGCCCACTGAGTTATAGAAGATGGCTTGAGATTTTTCAAGTTAAGCAAAATTAGTCTATGTGCTAGTAGTGTGGTATAGGATAATATAGTCAATTTACATGTATGCAATTTTACCACATCCAGGAATTAACCAGATATCACCATTAATGAGCAAGTGATTGTGACACCAGTCTAAAATGTGCGTAAAGATTTTTGCTGAAAATAATGCTAATTGAGTGCATTTCCAAAGAATAAGGCCTAGTGATTCTGGAGATTGATGACAATGCTCACAACTTGCATCTTATCCTTGGTGTTTTTGAAAATTTTAAATGACATAAATGTGATTGATAAAAGACTTTTAATTGAATTATAGAAAGTTTGGTGCTTATAGAACTAGAATGTAATGTATGAATGGCTGAGATCCATTTCTTTTCTGAAATGTCAAATGAAAGGTCTCTTTCCCACTGTTCCCTAGGATTGTTGAAGGGTAAAATTCTGTATGCTGTTAAAATGCTATCTGAGTCTTCAGCAAGACTAACGAATATTGCCTCTGGGATATACATGGGTGTCAGGTGTGGAAAATTGGGTAGGTGTCTTTTAACAAAATTACTATTTTCTATAAAGGGGAAAAAGTTTGTAGCTGGAAAATTACAATTGAAGCGTAAGTCTTTCACTCTTTCCTGATTAGTTAAAAAGCTAAAATTTGTCAGGATGGTACATCTAGGTCAGTGGGGATCATTTAAGAAAGAACATTTCCATATATCAATAATTAGGAATACCCCATCCCGCACAATAAAAAAACTAAATACCTCAAAACTATTGACAAATTTGATTGAATTACAGAAAATAATTATTATGGGTTGATCATTTTTTATTTGTCGATATTTATTAGTATTATCCTCACATTCTCTGAGCTGTGCTGAGAGTATGCTTTATCCAAGTCAAGAATGCAGCAGAAGTGGTTCACACGAATAGCACAACCAACCAAAGGGTGAATGGATGACTGAAAATGGGATGGTCTCCTGGACAGGCAAAAAGAGACCTGATCACATTTTAAAATAGATAGAGAAAGTTTGGTAAAGGTCAAATGAGATGCAAAGCCCCATGGTTAGCAAGCAGTGTTTTTTGCTGTTGAATACCAACAGTCTTAAATGTTAGTTATCCATTCTGTTCCACTGACCAGCTGGCATGAAGTATCAAGTGCCGCAAAGCATTCTTACACGAAGGACAAGAATGTGTTACCAGGTAGTCCAACAAGTATTTGTAGATGTGGTAGTACACCAGAATGGTGGGACAAAAAATACATGAACACAGGAAGAATATGCTGCATATCCATGCACAAAGTGTCTAAGCATGGATGTGAACTTAAATTAAAAGATCTTTGAGGCTGCAGCATTAAACATTATATCACAATAAACCACTGCTCAAAAAATTAAGGGAACACTTAAATCACATATTTGATCTTGATGAATGAAATAATCAAGCAGAAAATCTTTGCTGAGTGATCCTGTGTAATTCATTGAGAACAAAATGATATACTGCAACAAGGATCAATGGAAATCAAAATCACCAATGCACTGAGGGCTGGATTCAACATCACACCGCAAATCAAAGTCAAAAACTGAAATCACAGGCTGATCCAACTTGCATGAATTTCATCACGGTAACTCAATTGTGACTCAGTAGTGTGTATGGCCCTCACATACCTATTTGCACTTCCGATAATGTCTGGGCATGCTTCTGATGAGACAGGTCTCCTCCCAGACCCCCTAGACCTGGATCAGGGCAACAGTCAGCTCTTGGACAGTCTCTGGTGACACTTGATGATGTAGGACGCACTGCTACACAACATCCCAGAGGTTCTCAATTGGATTCAGGTCTGGCGAACATGCGGGCCAGTCAATGTCATCCAGGAACTGCCCATTTCATTCTGGTACCTAACAGCAGTCAGGGTCCATGTGACCGTCCAAGGTATGCCTCCCCAGATCACCATTTACACACTGCCAAACCGGCTGCATAATATTCATCACAGTGTCTCTACATTCTTTCATGTGTGTCACATGTACTCAGTGTGAACCTGCTCTCATCTGTGAAGACAATGGGACACAAGGCGGAGCAGCCAAATGTGTATTCTCTGGTAAATGCCAATCGTGCTGCTTGGAGATGGGCTGTGAGCACAGGTCTGACTGCAGGACGTTGGGCCCTCATTTCACCCTCATGGAAACTGTTTCTGACAATGTGGTCAAAAACATGCACACCAGTATCCAGCTGGAGGACATTTTGTAGGGCACTGGCAGTGCTCCTCCTGTTCCTTCTCGTAACAAGGGAGCAGATACCAGTCCTGCTGCTGGACTGATACCCTTCTACAGCCCTGTCTAGCTCTCCTTGTGTAATGGCCCATCCCCTGGTATCTCCCCCATGCTCTTCAGTCTGTTCTGGAAGACTTATTGATGCGCCATCCTGGAGGATTTGGACAACCTGTGCAACCTGAATCAGCTGCAGGTACTGCCTCATGCTGCTAGTCGTAAGAAGAACACTACCAAAATGCAAAACTAGAGAAGAATCAAGTCAGGAAGGGTAAGGAGAGAGCAATTGTCTGTGGCCACCATCTGCAAAACCATTCTCTTTTTCGGGGTTGCACCTGTTGTTACTTTCATTGGCACCAAAGTAGGTAAAGGTGATTCACAATCGCTTATGCTTCATAAGTGGGCAGATTGATCTCCCTAAAACTTTATTAAACTGTTGTTAAACTGTAATGATTAAGTGTTCCCTTAATTTTTTGAGCAGTATATTTTAAATGTTTGTAAATTTATTAGTGTTTAAAATTTTTTGAAAGTCAAAATTAAAATATCCATCCATGTATCTATTTTCTAAAGCACTTGCCTCATTTCAGAGTACACAATGTACATAAGGTATTTTAGAAACTCATTGTCCTGGATGTAATGCCAAGCTTTTAAGAATGGATTATTACAAATTTTTGTCATGTATTAATTTCTTCAGGTGCCACTCTGCAGTGCTGAACAGTTTCTGAAGCTTAGCGCTTTTCGTACATTAGTGTTTTTTAAATTTTGTAATGGACACTGTCAAATATTTGTGCTACAGAAGTGTGTTGGAAGCCCTGATCATGAGATAAACTGTTTAACGGTCTTTTGTGAGATAGTTTCTAACCTGTCTTCCTCTGCCAGCCCTACGGCAAAGGAGGAGCTATTTGAAGAGCCATGACAACGCTTCTGGTTTGCCTTGGAAGGCCCACCCCTTCCGGTTGTCCCGCTATATAGAAGTCAGCGTTCATTTATCAGACTGCATCTGAAAGAGCCAAGCTGCCTGCAGAGGCAATCAAAACAATATTGCCTTAATGATCCTATACAACCGGATATTGTTATTCCTTTTTTCATTTTCCTTCAGTTTATTAGCATCACTGCTATTAAACGGGGATCTAATTGGGCACTCCAATGCTTTATTTTGTCCTGTTCTTGTCATTCCACAATTAACATTGTCTCAAAGTTTATAGATTAGGAATCTTTATTTTATTTATTAAATTATAATGGATGAATGAATGGATAACCTGTTCAAAGAGCTGTTGGTGTCCTTCTGTCGCTGCTCTGTGGAAAGCATACTTACCTCTGGCATCCTGGTATGGTCTGCTGGCTGCTCCGTGGCTGACAAGAAGACTCCCCAGAAAGTCATCAAATCAGCACCAAAAATTACTAACACCAAGTTACCTTCACTAGAGGACATATACAGAACTCAATGTTTACAAAGGGCCATAAAAATAATTATGGACTCATCTCACTAAGGCCACCACCTTTTTACTCTGCTGCCTCCTGGAAGGTGTTGCAGTTCTATTAAGATGCGCACTTCTAGTCTACTGAAAAGCTTCTACCCAAGTGCTATTAGAGAACTCAATTTTGTTAAATAACAGTTTACTGAATCTAAGTGCTTTTGATCTTATGGCTTTCACTCATTCATCAATGGGACAAAAGTGCAGCATCTCACAGACTCATTGCAGTCACTGTAAAATGGCACTGTTCTACTAGTTACTATTTACATTTCCCACCTTCAATGTTTTATTGGTTGTATTTGTCAATTTTCGCAAAGCGTTCCACTCAGTTGATCGAGCTGGCCTGTGGGACATCCTGAGGGTTCGCGGGATCCATCCAGAGGGGACTGGGCGGTCTCTTGGTCTGGAATCCCTACAGATTTTATTTTTTTTTTTCTCCAGCTCTTGGAGTTTTTTTTTTTTTGTTTTTTCTGTCCACCCTGGCCATCGGACCTTACTTATTCTATGTTAATTAATGTTGACTTATGTTTATTTTTTATTGTGTCTTCTATTTTTCTATTCTTCATTTTGTAAAGCACTTTGAGCTACATTTTTTTGTATGAAAATGTGCTATATAAATAAATGTTGATTGATTGATTGATTGATCCCCTCGAGGTTGCTGGATATTATGGCTGGCCTGTACACTGGTACAGTGAGTGCTGTGTAGAGTGGAGGCAGGACCTCTGTGTTTTTCCCAGTTGAGTCTGGGGTTCGTCAGGGGTGTGTTTTTGCTCCTACTCTGTTCAATGCTTGTATGGACTGGATGTTGGGCAAGGTCGTGGGGTCCAGCGTGGGGCCTCTGTTGGTGAAGAAAGATTCACAGATCTTGACTTTGCTGATGATGCGGTGATCTTCGCGGAGTCAATGGAGGCTCTGATCGGGGCACTCGAGAGACTGAGTGAGGAGTCTGAGTGTCTGGGCTTGTGAGTGCCCTGGACAAAAACCATGATCCAGGCCTTTAATGACCCTTGGGCACAGCCATCAGCAGTGTGTCTGTTTGCGGAGAGAGTGTTGACCTTGTTGAGAGGTTTACTTACCTTGGCAGTGACATTCATGTCTCTGGTGACTCTTCCTATGAAGTCAGTAGATGGATTGGGAGAGCATGGGGGGGGTCATGAGTTCGCTGGAAAGGGGTGTGTGGCACTCGCAATGTCTATGCAAAAGGATGAAGGTCCAAGTCGTCAGAGTCCTGGTGCTTCCTGTCTTGCTATATGGTTGCGAGACATGGACACTATCCAGTGACCTGAGACAAAGACTGGACTTCTTTGGTACTGTGTCTCTCCGGAAAATCCTTGGGTACCAATGGTTTGACTTTGTGTCGAATGAGTGGTTGCTCATGGAGTCCCAAATGAGGCACATTACCTTCATTGTGAGGGAGCATCAGTTTTGGCAATACAGCCATGTGTTACACGTTTCCCCGAGGGTGATCTGGCTCGTAAGATCCTCATTATTGGGCACCAGAGTGGCTGGACCAGGCCAAGGGGTCGCCCACATAACACCTGGCTGAGGCAGATAGAGGGTCATTTCCGGAGGGTGGGACTGGACCGCGTGTCTGCCTGGGGGGTTGCAAACCGGGATCCCGAGTTGTTTCACCATGTAGTGGGTGCAGCAACACACTGTACCAGTGCAAGCTCCCCAACTTGACTTGACTTGATTGTTTTATTGGTATATTTTAAGGTATATGTGTAGTTTATATGCACATATATATATATACAGTATATATATATATTTAATATAATTCAAAAATATATAAACTAAAAAACTAGCAAAATAAGACATCAACTTAGTAATAGTTATTTTTTAGTTAATTTTATGTTTTTAACTGCACTAACAAAAGTACTAAGTCTTCAATGTCAATGAATCACTCCTCCTCTCCTCTCAACTATACTTTTATACTAATAAGCTTCTGACTTTGAAGACTCTGTCTTTCAGTTTCTCCTTTATTCTATGTTGAGATCACTTATGAGAGGATAATAAAAATGAAAAAACTAGGGTGACCCACTCTGCTGGACCTTTCCCAACAGCTTTATTTACTGTATGTCATTGGATGCTAATTGTGATTTATCATTGGTATCCATAAAGAAAGCCAAATGTGATGGCACTTTAACAGAAGAACAAACAGGACCTTTGCCATTCACCAGTACAGACCAAAGCACTTGTGTAGTGGAGACTCATGTGTTAAACCTGTGTAAATCAACAACCTGTATTGTAAACTGTCTCTATATAATCTGTTTGGTGTTCAGTTAATTGCAAACTTTCTTAAAATTATGACCCTCCTGATTATATATAAACTGTTAGTATCTGTATTAGCTCAGGCTACACTTTGCATTTGGGATAAAAAGGGGTCAGAAATGATGAATGTCTTTTTGCTGAAAGCTGTACTGAATGTCCTTGAGTTTAATCAAAACTCTTTGTTTTTAGTCAGCTTTGCTGTTGTCTCTTTACTCTTGTCCACTGATAGCTTGACATTAATGACATCATAAATCATGTGAAGTGGCGGCTTTTGGCTTGGTAGCATTTCAAGTGTTTAAGATGTCCGGGGCTTAGTGGAATGTTTGATTATGGATAGCCTCATTGTTGCCATTGCCTGTCATAGTACAGACTTTGAAAACAAACAAACATAGAGCCAGTTAAAAAAAAAAAAATAATAATAATAATCTGCCCTCAAATCTGACATTTCTTTAGGAGATGCTATTTTTATTATCTTTTTTATAGAAACTGCATACAATTATCAATAATAATCAAGTACCTTTCATCTTTTTTTAATATTATTTTAAAAACTGTGCAAATAATATGTATACATTAACAATAATTGTTTTAAAACATTTTACTGGTAATCATGTACAGTCTAAAGTGGCATTTATCTTTTATTGCCGTAGTGAGAAGTCAAGCAAAATGACACCTTCTATTAGCTAACTAAAAAAATTAGGTAGTATACAGTAATTACTATAGGGCATTAAAAAAGACTGATATTTCAAAGGATGATCTTCACCAAGGATGAGCTTTATTGGCCACAAATTTCAAACACAGATAACACACACACAAACACACTTATATATAGTACATCTGCAACAGTGAGAAGGCTAAAATGGACAAAAGAATAGTGGATTTCCTGATGATTCTAAATCTTTTGCGCATTTTAACATTTTTTTTTTAACCATTTTCAGATATCGCTTTTTCTTTAAGACTCTGCCTCTAATTTTAGTTTAGAGATTGTAGTTGTCACATATACACACATAGGGGCATAGAGTGAAATGCAGCTCAGTGAGCATTCTGCACTATGCAATAAAATTAAAATGTATACATTAGAAATAAATATTAACTATTAAAGATGCAGGTATAAAATTGCTGAAGTAATTTTAGGTACAATAGCTGTTAAATCATTAGTAAATAATAGGTAAATATTAATAACAGATTACTATTTATATGTTATATTTATATAATGCTACCATTTTTTTCACTGTTGCAGATGACTCTCTTATTTTAAGAAAGCAGGCAACTGAGAACTTGTACAGCATCTGTTTCTCAAACTGCACACTCTGCTGTACATCTTGTGCAGTTGTGCATCTGGGCAGTAACTTTTTTTTTCTATCCTGGTTAGGTTCACTTTGCCATCTTTTCTCAAGACATTAGTAGACACCATTGTATGAAATCCTTTTTTTCTTGGCAATCTGTGCACATAATAAACTTAGTTTCACATAATGAAAACAGACTGATTTGTTTATAGACTTACCAGAATTGAACTTTAAGAATGGTGGTACGTTGCAACCCAAGCAAAGGCAAAGTACTTGCTTTCCTGAACAGAATAAAAGGTTTCAGCTGTGTTAACACAATTATAAAGATTTCTCTAATAACCAATTAGAATTTAAACATAATTAATTAAGGATGAGCCAAGAGAATTTACCATTGTAAAACTGCAGTGATCATTAATGAAAGTGGGGCTTTGCAGTTGTATGTGAATAGTAAATGATACATCCGCCATTTCAAGATATTTAGTAATATCTTGGCTGTATGTTTAAATCAATCTAATGTTACCTTCTTGAAAAAAAGTATCAATTTCTATTAAAAATGTGGATCTTTCTGGGAAATTCCAAATTTTATATATGTATGCCCTTAATGGTTTCTGTAAATAGCATTTTACCAAGAAAAGCTAATATTTAAGTAATGTTAGAAACAGCTGCAAAAATAGTTTTTCTTTGCTGATGCATAATATTTTCCTTCTTTGGAGCAGTTTTTTAAACAGAATGCATGAAATGATGCTGACATGCTAATTAGTTAACTTCTTTGTTACTTGCATTATTGCTTTTTGTCACTAAAAACAAATTCTCTTTCCACACTTGCCTGCTACAAACGCATATACACATATATAGTGCCTTCCACAATACAACAGTACATTCTCAGACTTGCATAATCAAGTTTAGGGCCATGCCATGAAGAGTCAAAGCTTATTCTAGCAGCACCAGCAATAGACAGGACCCCCGGATCATTGCAGGGCCTATTCATACACACACACCCACACCCAAACAGGGACAATCTGGAATTACCAATATATCTAACCGGCATGTTTTGAGGATGTGGCATGACAATTAGACTATGTGGGTAAGAGCCATGCAGATTCACTGGAAGTCAGTATAACCATACATTGAATTTGAACCTTGACCGGTGGACATGTGATGAGGTAGCATGGTGTTGTCTTTCCACAACATACACATCATGAAATAAAACAAAGTACTAAATGATGTATTACTCTAATTAAAAAACTATATGCTTTTTACTAGCTCTAAATGTAGAATGTAATGTTAGCATCAAACAATTTACAGGATATAAGAAGGACAATACCCCTTGTTAGGTATAACTACCTTTACATCTTCTTTATACTCTAGCTTGTCATGCTTTTCTAACCATTCTTTAGTGACAATACATTTCTAGTTTTGTTGCAAATTTCAGATGCTGGGAAAAAAATGTTTTGAATTGTAAACTGAGCTCCATTAGCCCTTTGGCAGGTAAATTATGATAAATATGTGATTATGAGATTTATATTTACAAACATTTTATATGTTTCAAAGTTTTGTTTAATCTTATACAAAATGCATGTTTACATTATCTAGTTTATATTAGTAAAAAAAAACATGATGGCTTCATTTAGACATATTATCCATCCATCTTTATATCCTCTTTTCAAAAACCATTCCTGTCATTGATGCTGTAGTGGCTGAAACCCCAATTGGAAGCAAAAATCATAAAGTAGGAGATTACCCTAAAGTGAGGCTAGTCCATTACTGGGGTTTTCCAAGTACAACCACAGAGAGTCAGCAATGAGATTTGTTAACACTTCGCAGTCTCCCCACATTTTGACATAAAGCATTTTGGTTTTGGTAGTTGTGTAGTGAATCAAACAGTGAACATTAAACATAAGGCTGAATGTTCAGTCTCTACCTCTAATTCATTATGTGACCCATAGTGAGTCATTAAACTCTGGGTAAGTTTCATTCCTAAAAAATATATGAACATCAGTACTGCATCTTGATTGTGCTTTGGCCATGGAAAAGGTGCACTGTGCAGAGCATGCACATAAATCCATCTAAACAAACTCAATATAAATAACAAAATACTGTAAAACCCGGCGGCACGGTGGCGCAGTGGTAGCGCTGCTGCCTCGCAGTTAGGAGACCTGGGTTTGCTTCCCGGGTCCTCCCTGTGTGGAGTTTGCATGTTCTCCCCGTGTCTGCGTGGGTTTCCTCCGGGCGCTCCGGTTTCCTCCCACAGTCCAAAGACATGCAGGTTAGGTGGATTGGCGATTCTAAATTGGCCGTAGTGTGTGCTTGGTGTGTGGGTGTGTTTGTGTGTGTCCTGCGGTGGGTTGGCACCCTGCCCAGGATTGGTTCCTGCCTTGTGCCCTGTGTTGGCTGGGATTGGCTCCAGCAGACCCCCGTGACCCTGTTCGGATTCAGCGGGTTGGATAATGGATGGATGGATGGATGTAAAACCCCTGTATTAGAAATTTATTTTGGTGTCCAAGCCTAATTAAGTTTATCTGTTATGTTCCCAGAAAGTACAGGAGCGAAGTGTTGTTTGCTCGTGATGCTACAGAATAAAAAAACAATTACCGCATATACTCGCGGATAAGTTCTCCTGCGGATAAGTCGGGAGTTGATTTTAACATATAATTTCTGGTATTTTATAATCTCGGTTGTATAAGTCGAATGCAGAAAACTCACACTATTGGTTCAAGAGATTATGATATGTTAACGCCCACCTAAGAGAGTAACCACAGAGCACACTGCCTTTTTTTTCTATGTGGGTGTGGCAGTGCGCTGTATCAGCGCATTCTCCTAACCTCTGTCTCTCTCTGTTGTGCCTATGTGATTACACGGAATACCCGAACATATTCCGAAGTAATGTTTGCACTGATTTGTGTTTTTTGCAATTCACACCCTCATACACCTTTATCATAAGAGCATCCCTTATCTACGATGGACATTCGATCTGAAGAAAATATGAAGCCGGTTTTAAATTAAAAGTCATTGAAGTGGCAAAAGAAATTGGTAACTGTGCTGTGGCAACAAACTTTGATGCATCTGAGAAACTAATGCGAGATTGGAGGAGGCAAGAAGATGTAAAAAAAAAAAATTAAGTGTTGTGTTTTTGAACGGACATATCAGTCAGGGTCTGCTTTTATGATCGATTTTTTGGGTTTCAGTACCCAACTTATACGTGAGTATATAGGGTACTCCTTTAATATGTTTTCAATTGACCTGCCTCTTACCATGTAGTTATGCCTGTTCTTTTTTAGAAGGGTGAAAGTCCACTCTTGTCATTTACATCCCAATTCACACTTCTTGTCAACTTCATTTATATTCTTCTTTGTGCTTTGATCTCATTAGTAGCATGTTTATTATGACTTGAATGGTTTGTAGGGACAAGTGGTCAATTGAATGGCCATATATAGCCAATTGTGAGAGCATATAATCAATTATGCAAGAAATGACAAGTCTGCTTATCACCAAAACACTTTGTATGCTGCTGTCTGGCTTTCCTGCCTTTAAAACCATCTAAATATATAGCTGTTTTGTTACCATCTTACCTGTAACACTCCTTCTGAAGCTTCACCTTAAAATGTACACACTGTGCTTGTGTGGGAATGCAACGATTGATAAAAAAGAAAAGTATTTTTAAAATTCAAGCATTATACGATCATGAATTGAGTAGCCACTTTCCAGCTACTTTGGCCTTATGCAACTGATTTTCTTTCTTTGAGACAGCAATTGAGCAATTATACTGAGCAATGTGAAATATTAAACAATAAATAATATAGAGGGAAAGCCATTTAAAAACTGCACTATACCTTTTTACAATTTCATCTTTTAAAGTAAAACTAAATTCTCGCCCTCCTGTATTTTCACATTTTGGGGTTAAAAATGGCTTACACTTATAAATGACTTTAAAGTCAAACATTCAGACATAGCAATCCATCACTAATTCGATGCCAGATTTTATCATCTCTGTCCCACAGACAGTAGGGAATGACTAAATTTGGATTCTGCAGACTCAAAAATCTAGATATCATTTTATATCTGAGTGGCTGGCTCTTGGATATTGTCCAGTAGAAATGTTACAGTTATACGTTCTAGACTGTAGTGTGATGTCCCACATGCCCGAGAAACATTTAAATGTTTCTGACATATTAATTCTGAGTGAAAAAAATATTGGCTTAGTGTTTCAATGCATTATGTAACATTTCAATTTGCCATATTGTGTTAAAGCACGGAGCAAGAAAATAAACAGAGCACTTTGCTCTTGGTTTAGAATTCTTTATCTGCATTCAATCACATTTTTTCTGGAAAGATGATTAAATCTGTCTTCAGTTAGGTGGTTATTGAATGTTGACACAACAATATAGCACATTCTTGCTTTCAAAGGGGTGTGCTGGCAATTTTGTATTACCCGTAAGGAAATTTGATTAAATCACTTTGTTTTTCAAAACTGCTGAAACATACAGCGAACAGGGCAGCTGTTTGTCCTTGAATCTCTTTTATTACATCAATGCAAATGCCTTACCTTCTTTTGTAGTATTGAAACAACAGAAGAAAGGGCTTCTGCAAATACAGTATATGTGTCACATACAGTATGCCTTCTGTTTCTTTAAAGCATTTCCAATTTTAGAAATAAATTCATTCCAACCAAAACATAAACTTGATACCAAAACACACTGTACTGTAATATATCATCACTAGTTGGTTTAATTCGTACATAATGAAGAGAATCCTGCTAATTAATCTCAAAAAAGCTTTCTTTGAAGACAGATCTCCATTCACTCATTCATCTGTTTGTTTTCAGAACCTAATTAATCCAGTTGAGGGTCGAGTTATGCTGGAGCATATTGTAACATAATTAGGACCAAGGCTGGAACCAGGACAGGATCGGACGACGCACTCATTTCTATTAAATATCCATTGCTATCTGGAATTTATCATGTAGAGTGTTCAGTTATCTTTGGCAGTATATCAAGGCATTACACAAGTTACAGTAAGTAAGAAAATAGTTTTGCTATTTAGGGCTGATATGACAGTTTAAAGAGGCAACCGATAACAAGCACCACATTGAACAAAAAAATGCACTATTAGATTAAACTTTAGTTCTGCTGCCTTTATTAACTCTGTTATTGAGTGTTTTTGGGAAAATGTAAGTAAACAAATTTGATTTAACACATATACATATACTGTATATTTTACATAATTTCTGTCTCCTTTTAATAAAGATATACATCACAATGTGGGCAATGTAGCAGAACTTGTACATTAACATTAAAGCATTGGCCCCTGCTGGCAGATGTAATTTAATGTGCAGCATGCTTCTTCTAATTCAATCAGGACTCCACATCCCCTTCTTTTATATTCCATTTCGATTTGTGTGCTAAAGCCATCAAGATTTCCAGGATGAAATGAATGCTTGTATTAATCCTGCAATTTCCATTTAAAACGCAGGATCGACTTGATTAATAAGGTTTGATGCTGAATAATTATATGGCAAACATGGCTGGATATAGGAAAACCACAGATGTGACCAACGGGAAGGGCCTTGTGGGAAAAGAGGGTCAAAGGGAAGCAATGGCCATGACTGAGGTGATGAATTCTTTAGCTGTTCTGTTACGCAATTAACAAGCAGCACTTCTATTAATTTGCTGCCCCTGGAGCCGTGACTGGTCAGATGTCTCAGGGCCAAGGGTCAAAGGGGCAGAGCAGGGGTCAACTGAACAGCATCTACGAAGCAAAATAGGGAAACGGACAAAATCCAAATTAAATTGGAACGCCTCGATTTTTGAGACACTGCAGCATGTATTAAATATTAAGGATGCCCCATTCAGCATAAATGGAAACATTCTATGCACATTTAATTGCAAGTAATCAATCTGGGAATGCGGCGTTTGAGCATTCAATAAAAGAAAATCAATGACCCCATAAGGGAGGACAAACAATGAAATTTTTTCTTTCCTTTTTGTTTAACACTTATTCCATGCTGATTTTGCAATGCAAGGGCAATTGAAATAATATTAAAACAGCAATACGTTACTATCCATTGTATGTGCCGTATTGAACTTATACTACTTGATTTTAATATATGTATGAGTGTGTTTGTGCATGTGTATATAAAATTATGTGTATAGAAATTATTTTTTAGAAATGTCAACAAAGCCGAATGATGTTGCCCAATTTTGATTTCACCAGAAATGTAAATTCTGAATCTTGCCACAAACTGAACGGGTACTTTTTTTTTTTCTTCAGTAAGTGGAATGCCTCATCACTCCAAACATTATTTTTGTGATCAGCTTTTTATTAATGAAAAAAATGTAAATGATCACTTGACTTATTAAATGAATCCAAATACATTAAAACAACCACAAAATATCAGTTATATAAAAACAAACATAAAATATATTTTGATTCATCTAAAAGTTTTTGCAGATTACCTTGACATATCATTTGGCTTTTTATTTTAAATGTAAAACAACATAAATGTAAAAGAACATCATTAGTATCGCTTTTAATATAATCAGAATTCACCAGAATAACATATGTACTAAAAAATAACATGTTGGAAGAATACTCCACCTCCATTACTTTTCATAAGTCACCGTATAAAAGGTTATCTTGGCATTACTGGATTTGAGGCAGGAATTACCACGGGTGGAACACCAGTTCATCACAAGGCACGCGCTCTCATTCAGGGTCAATTTTAATGCTTCACTGTTGATTGTACATTCTCTTTTTCACACTCTAATGCTTGATATTAAGAATATAACCCATTGTTCTGTGCTAGGTCATTACTGTATAAAGCCAGATGATGATGTCATTAGTTTTATTCATCCATGGATTTTCTGACAATCAGTATCATGGCTTTAAGGAGCCTATCCTAGCAGCATTTAGTTTAAGACAAAAACTAGTTCTGTACAGCATGTTTGCCTGTCCATTGACACTCTCACATACTCACCCTCAACGCGTCTGTTGTAAATTAATTCCAAACAAGCTAGCTAAACCTGTGAAAAACCCTCCAAATAAGCCACCTACCTAATAGAGAAGTATTTTCCTTAGTTCATTAGATTAGGTTATTAACCATTTAAATAAAATAAACAAGAAACATAAAACAGTTAAACAATTAAGGAGACTGATGAGAACCAATGAAAGCAAAAACTCTGAATGAACAAAAAAAAAATATATAACAGCCAAACACAAGATTAATTACTTTAATAAATAATATGTAAGAAATCAGACCAAACCAAATGAACAGGTTGGCCACAGGACACAGAACACTAATCCAGAAAAAACTGTAATCCTTTAGCGTAGTGGCAATTTCAGTCCAAACGAATAGGTTTGCTGCAGGTGTGAAAGCGACATGGTTGCAAACACACAAGCCAATCGGGACCCCCCTGCCTTTTTTATGTTCCCTTTTAAAATCCAGCGCCTCATCTTCTTTCTCCCAGCTATCAAGTAGCACAGTGATCCTGAGGCTGCTAGGAATTGAAGTCCTTTTTTATGTAATACTAATACAGAATGAATTAAAAAAGAAAAGGTGTTACCACAGTTTTTCTGCAACATAAAAATGCACCAATCCTTCAACCAAAAATCTCAGCCTCACCTGATCCTTCTTCATCTACTAAAGGAAGTATTAAACATCATGTGGCACATCATTTTTCCTCTGTTCATCTTAATTGTATAATTGTGTAATTGTTTAAGAGTGCTTAGTTTCTATTTTAATTCTTTTCTTGTTTTGTAAAATGCATTTAAGTATGTATACTTATTAAACCTATTTAAAATTTTATTTTAAATGCATCAAATAATTACGGATGTAAATCTCTTTTACATAATGTTAAGGATTTCATTTTCCTCTTTGAAATACTGTACTATAGTTGCATTCTTTTACATCAAAAACATTAAAAATTAAATATTTGAAAACGTATAGTTCATGGGTCGCATTGACCCAAAACCTTAATGAATATGGGTGGGAAAAATAGGAATACATTGGAAAAAGCAAACATAGACAAGACACAGTTGTAGTATTGACAGGGCCAATTTAGAGTAACCAGTTAACCAAACATGCACATAATTGGAATGTGAGAGGAAAATTGGAGTCTGTGTCCACACAGATGGAAGCTATACAAGGATTTTAATCCAGCCTCCTAGAGCTAAGTGCGGCTGTCCTATTTTAATTTATTATGGAATTATTTTTGGATGTGTTTAACACTACGTCCACAGCCAACACCTTCACAGATGTTTTCAAATATGAAGGTTTTACTCCTAAGTAAGGCATATCAACATCGTGCTAAATTGAGAAATATATTTGGGACTTTAATGATGATGCTTATGGAATTCATGCATGAGATAACTAAGCCAGGGAATCATGAAAAGATTAAGGTTGAAAATGTGCAAGAAAAATAATCTTTATACACTATATGTATTGCAAATAGAGAGAGGCAAAAATACTGTATAATAGTGTGTGTGGTATATTAAAATCTACAAAATGTTTACATTAGAGATGCAATCATTAGCTTTGTTAATGACCTTCACATAACTATATACACACACACACATATATATATTATATATACTGACTAAATACTATATACTGTACATACTGTCTTTACAACAGAACTGAACTATCAAAGAGTAATAGTGGTCTCAAGGTTAATGTGGTACAAAACAGTGAGAGGAGTTGTCAAAATGAACATTATTTTAAGACAAGCTTACTTCCCATTTGGGAAATAACTCTTTTATCTTTGAGGGAAAACATTCCCACATGTTTAAAAATATTGCTAATACTCCTGAGATTATGTTTCATAGCAGCTCAGCGCTACTTCAAAACATTTCATTCTTAAAAAGGTTTACATGGGAAATTAAGAATCACATTATTTTATGATAAGCACACAATTTAGATTTGCTCAGTTCAACAACGATGTCTTACTTTATGTCTATGGCAGTGTTTAACATTAAACTGCATTTGAAGTAAATCTTTTGTAAAAGGCATACATATGTAGTATGTCCATGCCAAAGTAACCACAGATCAACCAAAAATCTTTATACTGGCCAGTAGGAGAATATCAGCAGATATTAATACAGTAATTGCTACCCCTGAAATATATTCTTTGGCTGCAATGGTTCATGACATGGTTGTCGAAGACTTTTGAGAAATTTAGTCCAATGTTCCCTAGCCTATAAAGGGCAGCAGGGAAAGTTGGAGGACTCTGTTTGTTGTGGGGGATAGACTGAACTTCAGAATGAACAGTGACGGACACCATCAGAAAGTTTGATGACAGACTTTAAACACTGTGACCTCTTATGTTTCCCAAGAGTGGACCTTGATACAGGATAGAGGAAACAGAATTGGGAGATAAATGTGATCATTTGAAATATTCTAAAGTCAGCCATCCCACCATCATAAAGCTTCAGTATGTTTATACTGATACTGTAGAAAAAAGCAATGCAACCTTTTCTGGAAAGAGAAAGCAGGGGTAATAACTTGTGGACATTGAACAAAGCATGGTCAAATTGCTTTAGACCATCTGACCAGCGATACAGCTTGTGTACTGAAGCATTGCAACTTGCTAAAGAGAGGAGAACACGTTATGTGCATATTAAACCCAATGAGGACCAGACAGAACAATACTGTACCTGATTAGCTCATTTAGCTAATTTCACATTAAAATAAATTCCACACTTAAATCTATTTTCTGTGCATTCCATAATACCTTGAATGTCAGTAGAAGGACAAGAAAGAAGTATTTGCTTGTTGCAATTGGGTGTGTCAAGAGCTAGGATTAAGCCGCTACATTGTGTCTTTGACAGATGATTTGGTTGACCTAAAGTGACCACACGAGAGCAGGACTGACACGTAAAACTGGTCTACCTCAGAGATCACTTCATATCTGCCAACCATAATACTGTTCAAACTGCCCACATTCATTAAAGAATTCCATGCTGTTATCATTAGATATATAACCCTACAGTAGGACAAAGTTGTGCGAAAAACACAACTACTGAGATCACAAATGAGAGATGCTGATGTGGAGTTGCTACCTTGGCCTGCCTTTTCTCCTGACCTTAACCCCAGAGATAGCTTTTGGGATGCCCTTGATAACTACATCTGGATACCTGACCATTTGCTTGCCAATACCTAGCACCTTCTTGATGGTACAACTGCAGATTCAGAGGGAGATTGGCTTCCTGCACCAAAGCTATCAAGTAGTTGCTGCCAGAGGAGGTTGCACAAGATACTGAAACATGACAGTTGTTGATGTTTGCAGTTGTTGTTTTACTGCCTTGCTTTCCTAACGTTTTAATTTTATTTTTGTTATGTCATCTATTAAGATGCAAATTTCAGGGAAGCTGAAAGTGCTGATTTGTTTTCTATTGGTTTGCAATTCTTGATAGGTAGTTTTTCAACATTGTGGAATCACCTTTTTGGAGCTATAATTTAGATATTAAAACTGTTTCAATGTTATTCTGACAGGCCAGTCTTCCTTTTTCCATTACGTTTTAAAACTGTGATTCTTTCACTGAATTTCTGGAAGTGAATTTCTTAAATTTTACCCTTGTCCACTCTCTTGCATTTGTTATTTGCTAGGAAACGTATTAGTTCAAAAATTAACCCAGTCTCAGGCAGTATGAAATTTACACATTCTCTGTGTGTGAATTGGTGTGTTTCATTATGGGTACTTGGGTGTACTCTCACATCTTAATTGGGGACTCTAAAATGACCTCTTGTGAGTATGGGAGCATGCATGAATATGACCAGTGATGGACTGTTCCCCAATCTGGTTCACTGCCTGTGGTATGCAAGATGATTCCTGTACTGGTTACAGAATAATCATACCTCTTTACTATGCTGAAAAAGCAGATTCAGAAAATGAATAACTGTAATTATACAGTATAACCTTACCCTACTTTATCTAGTTGATTTTTGATACACTTCATATCACCATATGGTTTAAGTGATAACTATAACCACATTTTAATGATGTCCCTATATGAAAGACTACTTAAAATAAAAAAATGATATACAGTAATAATAGTAATTTTTTTACATTTATATAGCAATTTTCTCATTACTCAAAGCACTTTACATAGTGAGTGGGGAGCCATTTCACCCACCGCTATTGTGCAGTATCCACATGGATGATGCGTTGTTAGCCATTTTTCTACCAGTATGCTCGCCACACATTAATTGTAAAGTGGTGACGGGGTGAGAGGTCGTTAGCCAATTAGACACAGTGGATTATTAGGGAGCCAGAATTACCAGGTCTTGGTGGGCAATTTAGCCAAGACATCGGGATACACCATACTCATTACGAAGGTTGCCCAGGGATCTTTTATGACCACAGAGAGTCAGGACCTTGATTTTATGTCTTATCCAAAGTAAAGTGACATTTTTACAGCACAGTGTCCCCATCACTGCACTGGGGCATTGGAAGCCACACATACCGTAGACCACAGGGTAAGTGCCCCCTGCTGGCCTCACCAGCACCTCTTCTAACAGCAACCCAAGCTTTTCTTGGTTGGTCTTCCATCCAAGTACTGGCCTAGGCTCAAATATGCTTAGCTTCAGGTGGATTACCTGTTCTGAAGTGCATGTGGTATGGCTGCTGTTTATCCATATGATCCATCCATCCATCCATCCATCCATCCATCCATTCCCCCATCCAACCATCTGCTCAAATTTCCCAGCTGTCAAGTACATTACTGCCTACTGCATGATTATAATCCTGCTTCACTTTTATTATGCTTTGGATCCAACAAATTTAGAATACATTTAAATAATGTAATCTATAAGTAAAAGTTTGATATTGAGACACAGTGTGTCATGGATATTGTTTATCCTTCTGTGGATTAAGAAAGAGAAAAGATACACGCAGTAAAACTTTTACTGTAAGCACATCAATAAACTGATGCCATAAACAGATGATTCAAGCTTGGTTTTTTCACTAATAGCCCTAGAGTTGAATGACATTTAAAGGTTTAGTAGTATTTATTCCATCTGCCACTGTAGGACTTGAATTCATTATTTTAACAGAACAAACAATATTGTTGCAGTGTAAAGAACATGGTCGTGGTATCGATCGTACTTCTCCAGAGTCCCCTCTTAGGATGCAGAGTGCAGTCAAACATGCACAAACATCACTCAGCTCCCCTGATTCTGTCATGTGTTCCTTGTACCTCGAACTAAAGCAGCCTTAAGACAAGGGAAAATGCCTCTTTAGTTGAAGGCAGACAGGGCTTTAAGCCCGGCTCAAGGGGCTTATGCAGATCTGGTGACCTTTCTTCTAGAGACCAGATTTTTACACTCAGATTGCCATTAGAGCTTTCTGTTCCCTAGAGGTTCACAGTCAACTTGCATGTTTCCCCCCAACTGGGGTTAAAAGTCAGAATGGCACTATGCCCGCGTAGCATGCTAAATGGAGTGGAACACATGTAAACTGCAGAATGGGCTTTTCAGATAGGAAAAGGTGTTGTAACAGGGGACGTGCCATAATAGAGAAAGCCTGCAACTTCATAGCACCAGCTCAAATATCACTGGGCATGCAGAGCTACCCCTTTTAAGAAAACAAATACACAAAGACATTGGAGCAAACAAGAATTTTATTTTATTTTATATTATTTCTGTTTGGTTTTTTTAGTCCCTACATGGAAAATTCATTTGAACTTTTTCTCTTTACTTCTTAATTCACTTTTGTTCTCTTAGAGTTGGCTGGGTCTCCAGTAAGAGTAACTTCTCCATTTTATTGCTCCGTCCATGCCTTCTAGGAATAAATGTAATTGTATTCAAGCCCTAAATACAATATATGGACATTTGGCTTAGTGAAATCAATGTTTAAATCATTCCAGTCAGGTATTTTCTGCTTAAATATTTGTTGGCGGAGGTGTCAGTAAGTTGATGAAGGCTGTGCCAGTTGATGGTAACAATGAAACAGAATGGGAAGAAGTCTATCTTTGGTTTATTCTGGCAAAACAGACAAAACATGCTGCTACAGCAGTTTCCTCAGACTAGCTGACCTATAAAGACATCTGTTTCCATTAACTAAGTATGGTAAAATCAAGGACCTCTCTTCTTTTCCTTGCTTTGAAATTTCCTGTCCCAGTAAGCATTAGCACAAGGCTAACTTACCTAATGTTTTGAGTACTGTTATATTCCTCAAAGCCACAGATCAGTTTCCTTTTTTCATTCCTCTATTTCTTTTTAAACTTACATGTCTTACAGCTTAGTTTCTGAAAATACATTGCCACAAGGTTATGGCTACTCCTTTACAGTTCCAGTGTCCTGAGCACTGATCCCAACCTAGACATTGTCAATTGTATGTCATCTTTACCTATTCTCCTTTTTTATGTGTTGTTTCTCAGTATTCTGGTTTTCTCCAGCATCTTAAGGTTATTTTAGTTATGAATGGTAAATTTAAATTGATCTAATGTAGGTTTTGTGACTTTGTTTTGTGATGGACTAGGGTCCCATTAGGGACTGTGTCTTGAACACAAAGCTGCCAAAATAAGCCTCTGTTTTATCATATTAGGGTCCTAAGGTGACTATACTTTCCTTTTCAGACTTTCTATTATGTAGACCTGAACAAAATGCCCTAAATTACATCTATAGCCAGCATAAGTTTACAGTCACTTTTATATGTATCGCATCAGGGAACAAGATTGAGTACCAAAACAGAAAAGTTTATACTTTTATTCAAGCACAGCTTAACCTAAAGTCTCCAATTGTGCTCAGACTTAAATGACTGTGACTTAATAATAATACCAATTCAACCTAGATAACAAGTAGATAATTTTGCTAGGATTTTTAAACATTTAATATCTTTAGACTACCAGTCTTTGTCTTAGTACATGGCCATCGAACTCCAGTCCTAGAGGGCCGCAGTGGCTGCAGGTTTTCATTCTAACCATCTTCTTAATTAGTAACCAGATTTTTGCTGCTGATTAACTTTTTTTGACTTTTTTTAATTGACATGACTCAGGCCCCTTTGTTGTTTCTTTTTCCTTAATTAGCAGCCAAATAATAATGAGACACAAAACAAGCTGTCACATAAGCAGCTCACCTGTGCCCATCACACAATATCTAAAAATAAAGAAAGGTGAAAGTCTCAGTAAGGCTGATTTACTCAGGTCACCAAAACATCATGACGACATTATTAGAAAAAACAGAAAATCAACAGTGTTGGAAATGTCCATTGTGGCAGAATGAGAGTAGAAACAAGCCATGGAATTAAATAACAGGCTTAATTAACAGCAAGAATCAGCTTCTCATTAAAAAAATGATTGGAGTGAAATTGGTTGGAGTTTGAAGCCCCAATTAAGCTGGTCATCTGTTGGCTTGTTTCGTGTCTCACTTCTGTTTGGCTGTCCTTTAATGAGGAAAAGAATCAATTCAGAGCACTGAATCCTTAAAAACATGGCTATTAAATTGAAGGGAAAAAGAATTTAATTTGCAGTTAAAACTGTTAACTGATTAAGAAAAGGGTTAGAATGAAAATCTGCAGCCACTGTGGCCCACCAGGCCCGGAGTTCAACACTCTTGTCTTTGTATCTTGATTAGTCTCTGGTCTGTTGTGGTCTCTCCTCAAGCATGTCCTCTGTGCCGGAATACAGCATGACATCTATTCAATGGAATCATGGAAGAATAGCAGAGACAGCAAGGCCTCTGTATGGATGGGATAGCAGAGATACCAAACCTAGCTGTCAGCCTCAACTTATGGCAGACAAGTAGTCCTTAGCACAACTCTTGGACTAGTGGGAGTGTAGCAGATACCCCTCTGTGTTCTGGTCTCATGCCCTTTGACCAGTCTATGAATAGTTACTTTGCTCCTGTGTGAGAGCGTTTTAATTTCAGTTGTGGACTAAACACCTGAATGCAGTGATCAGCTTTTACTGCTTCAGTTTATCTATCATGTGAGTCCTACTTATACCCATCACAAGAACTGGTTTATTTAGGTTCCGTACAGCCACATTAAGCATTATTCTTTTAAAATTGATAAAGAATGTATGGCTGAAACACATTTGATAAAGACAATCTACAAATAATCATGACAACATATGCTAGATATCTCTACACCCTTAGCAGGGTCCTGTAGCGTGCATGGGAGTTTGCCCAACCAGTCTTCATGTGTTTTGTTGACTTGGAAAAGGCATTCGACCGTGTCCCTCGGGGAATCCTGTGGGGGTTGTTCCCGGAGTATGGGGTACCGGACCCCCTGATAAGGGCTGTTCGGTCCCTGTACAACCGATATCAGAGCTTGGTCTGAATTTCCAGCAGTAAGTTGAACCCGTTTCCAGTTAGAGTTGGACTCCACCAGGGCTTCCCTTTGTCACTGATTCTGTTCATAACTTTTATGGGCAGAAATTCTAGGCGCAGCCACGGTGTTGAGGGGGTCCGGTTTGGTGGACTCAGGTTTGGGTCACTGCTTTTTACGGATGATGTTGTCCTGTTTGCTTTATCAGGCCATGATCTTCAGCTGGATTAGTGTGGTGTTCTGGGCACGTCCAACCAGGAGGAGGCCCCGGGGAAGACCCAGGACACGCTGGGGGGACTATGTGTCCCGGCTGGCCTGGGAACGCCTCGGGATTCCTCTGGAAGAGCTAAAAGAAGTGGCCGAGGAGAGGGAAGTCTGGGCATCTCTGCTCAAGCTGCTGCCCCTGCGACCCAATCTCAGATAAGCGGAAGAGGATGGATGGATATGTTAGATATTAACAATTATTATACACCATTATAGTCTCTGATGTGGTCTCTGATGACTTGTAACAAACTGATAGGCATGGCTGTGTGCGGTACCCAAACTTTGTGGCAATGTAAAGAAAATACTTTGCAAAAGAAACTTTTTGGCTTCAGTTGTGTTCAGTGTAATGCATTTAAGTTGACAATTGATCCCTTCTCTTACAATTGATCTCTTCTCTTACGTCTGACCGTGGCTACAATTGACTATCCTTTTGCAACTTCTCCTAAAATCTCTGTCAGTCAACATATTTAAAGTTTTTGACAAGACTTATGTGGAAAAATCTTGATGGTATGGCAGCTGCAGTGTGGAGAGCGCATTGTACTGCCAGAAGATGGAAAATATGTTAGGCCATGAGAGCAACAGATGCAGAAACCAGGAGATGAAATATGAAAAAGCAAGTCAAAAAGTTGTAACCAGAATTTCAACTAATATAAAGCACCAGAATCTAACACTAGACAAAATTCATAGTCAGTAAGGATTTGCACTGAATTCTGTAACTAGAATGGGAGTATATAACTGTGATCCTGGAGGGCTACAGTGGTGAGCAGGTTGTCATTTATTCCATTCTCTCAATTAGTGACCAGGTTTGGCTGCTAATTAACTCCTTTTGCCTTAATTTTAATTGACTTGTTTTTTAAGTCTCGGGCCTTGTTTGTTTTTTCCTTCATTAGTAGGCAAACAATAATGAGAAATAAAAAAACCCAACACAAGATCAGATTTTCCGCCATACAAGTCGGTTATTTTTACTTCTATAGTGCTTTTCACAGACACAATGACAAAGTACTTTACAAGTTAAAAAAACAATACATATATAAATTTAAAGTAATACACAGTAAAACAATTAAAATCATAAAACAAGAGACAAAACAAAGGTGTGTTTAAACAAATTAGTTTTTAGGAGACACTTAAAATTGTCTACAGAGCTTGCAGATCACAGGGTTAGTGGAAGAGCATTACAAAGTCTTGGTGCCGTATCCCTAAAAGCTTGATCACCACGGGCGATAAGGTAGTGTGTGGTACAGTTAAAAATCCCTGACCACGGGACCTAAGGGACCAATTTGTAGAATAAGGTTGAAGTTGGTCCACAACATATTCAGGAGCCTGGCCATGCAGGGCTCATATTTTAAAACCAGGATTTTAAAATGAATTCTTAAAGTACTCGGAAGCCAGTGAAGTGAGATTAAAATGAGAGTAAGGTGGACCTTCTGACAGTCTGTAAACTGTACAGTGATGCCTTAGTGGAGCAAGTAAAAGGGCTTTACGATAGTCTAAGCGAGAAGAAATAAAAGCATGAATAAGTATTTCCATCTCAGACTTAGATATCTTTTCTGTGATGTTTCAGTCAGGAACATAAAATCCATATTCTATCTGCTAAACAAGTTATTGAGATAAAAAGACTTTTTTGCATAAAGCGAGCGTTAGTCAAAACCATCTTTACTGGTAAAGACACAACATGGCTATCTAAAATATAAGTTGATGCGTGAAGTGGTAAAATGGAGATATGAAACTGTAGGTCCGCAAAGAAAGTAGAAGGAAGTCTATGGAGTCTATTTCTGATTAAAACAGGAATGCCACAATCTTTTGGGACACAACTGGAAGATAATAATGAGAGGGAAGCACAGGTGCTGTTAATAGTAGTTAGTCATGCACATAGTCAAACTCAGTGTCATGTAGAATGTTGGTAAACAGCATGTGCACGCCTAGTAAAAAATGAATCCCTTCATTTTTTAAAAAATGTTTTTGGTTTCGTCTGTTGCAAGAGATGGACGTCTGAAGTAGAGCTCCGTTAACAGTGGTGTTATTTTTCTTATTATTTTCTTATTATCCTGAGATATCCTGTATTTATCCAACCTAAGGGTACTACTACAGTATATGCAAGCATATATAAACATGGCCAACAAGAAAGGGGTTCAGAAAGAAACGAAAGCTACATCCAAGCTCAGACCGACAAGTCCAAGTTCAAGCTCAAGGTATGGCCTTTCAGAGACTGACCTGGATCAGATGGGCGAAAGCCCAGACTCCTCAGGACCACGGTCCGCTACATCGTCTCCAGCTGAGAGCGAAATGGGGAGTGAATGTACGAGTGCGAGTAACGCAGGTCACGATAGCTCGCCGATTGGAGAAGATCATCTGAAACTGGAAAAGGCCTTGCAGTCTGCGCTTTCAACTACTCCATGCGAGCCGGAAACACTGGCTGTAATAGAGCCAACCACCACACCTATGGTGTGCGAAAACAGAAATGATCCGTCTGAACTGAAGGTGATGATCGCTGAGCTCAAGCTCAAGCAGAGCTCAAACAAGAGATAAAGAAAGATATAAGGAAAAGCGAGAAGGCAAATGAGAAGGCAAAGGAAAAGGCAAATGAGAAGCTGCGACAGGAGCTGCAGCAGGATAATAAAGACTTGGAGAAACGCATTTGTATTCGCTTTGAGGCAGTCTTTAAAGATATGCTGGGTAAAATTGGAGAGCACATTCAGGAAACCACGTCTAAACTGAGCACACTTGCTGATCAACTGGAGGATGTCAAGGAGATATTCACGACTTGGATTGAAACAGCCGAAAATCTATCTGCCAGTGCTGAAGAAAAAGCAACAACTGCCAACTCTGAATGCAAAAAACTCGGAGACAGACTTGCTGCTTTGAAAGATGGAAGCAGAAGGATTAATATTAGAATCGAAGGTCTACCTTTAAAGCAGATTCTGAGATAACAGCGGCTTATCGGGTACGCGGATCAAATACCGTTAGACCTAGATCTTTTATTATTCGATTCGAGAGATTATTATTTAAGATAGAGGTGATGGCACTCCTCAGACACAAGCAAGAGATTATATATGAAAATAACCACATTCATATCTTCCCTCATTTCTCTCTCGCAACAGCTACTAAACGTGCAGCCTTCTACAACATTAAACAGCGGTTACGGTAAGCCGATATCAAATACAGCCTGTTATATCCTGCCAAACTGAAAGTGGAATTGCAAGGTCAATTCTATGTCTTCGCCAGCAAGGAAGAAGCAGAAAAGGAATTAAGAAAGCTGATCCCGACACTATTCTGAAACACAATAGTGAGTCATAGCCTGTCATGACATGGCAAGGATATATAACCTACTGTCTGAGCCCTTTGTAACAATACGGGTATTATAATTATACATCCTCTTTATTACTTGGATGCTATCTGTTTATGTTTTAATTACAGTTACAGACGTTTGTGTTTATTTATTTATTTATTTGTTTATTTTATTTTATTTCTTCCCTATCCTAAAGGAGACTGTTTAACATCATACCCTTGGTGTATTGTTATTGTTATTATTGCATTAAGACTTATTATGCTTATTCTGGACCACTTTCTAACACGATTCCCCAGGTTTATTATCTGGGTTTATTATCTTAATACTTTAAGATTGCTGAAGATTATATTTTAAGTTCATAGTTTGTTACTGCTTATATTATAGGCATATAGTATTTAGACTATATTGCCAATAGATATCTCTATTTTTTAATTCTAAAACACTGCTGCATGGGGGCTTGTTATGCTTTGAACGTGCTCTGTTTCTAGGTGTGTCAGAGGACTGGGACTGCTTGAAGTGGGGTCCAGCCTCACGTGGCGAAGCAAAATGGGGGGGTGGGGGGTTAAGGGGGGGAGAGAAAGAGAGCAGGCTATATCTATATCTAATCTATCCTTTTAATTCCTTATAATTATAACTACCAACGTAACAATAGGCTGCAGGGCAATAACTCTTGGGGAGATAGGAAATTAAGGTTAAAGCTGTCTCACTTCCAGTTAAGACTATAAAATGACATCAAAAATTCAGAATCAATGTCTCCATGATGGGACAGTTAACTTTGTGAGCTGGAATGTTAAAGGTCTGAATCATGAATTAAAGAGAAAGAAGGTATTCTCTCACCTAACAGATTTAAATGCTAAAATAGTATTTTTACAGGAGACCCACTTACTAAGCAAGGATCAGTTCTGGCTGCAAAAGGACTGGACTGGCCAAATGTTCGATTCTAGCTTTACAAAGAAAACTAGAGGTGTGGGAATTTTTTTACATAGAACAGTCTCATTGGTAGCATCAGATGTAGTATTGGATCCTGAAGGGAGATATGTGATGGTCATGGGCAACTTATCTAACTGTAAAATGATTTTGATAAATGCTTATGCACCTAATGTTGATGATAAGGAATTTATACAAAATTTATTTGTATCCATTCCCAATGTGAACACTCATAAAATTATAATGGCTGGGGACTTTAATTGTGTTTTAAATCCACTCTTGGATAGGACTTCTATCACAGGGGGGATGACATCTAACACTGCAAAGATAATTACAAAGTTTATAACTGATCACAACTTATCAGACCCCTGGAGGTTTTTAAACCCAAACTCAAGAACATATTCTTTCTACTCACCAGTACATCATTGCTACTCAAGAATTGATTATTTCTTTATAGATAATAATTTCTTGCCTACGATTAAATTCTGCAAATACGATACTATTGTTATTTCCGACCATGCACCTCTGATCTTGGAGCTAAAGTCACTATGCCCCACACGCTCACTTTGCAGATGGCGTCTCAACCCGCTTCTATTAGCAGATGAGAATTGTACAGAATTTATATCCAAACAAATCAGTTTCTTCCTAGAGACAAATACATCCTTAGAGATTTCTGCAGGAATACTCTGGGAAACTCTTAAGGCCTTCTTAAGAGGACAGATTATGTCATATCTTTCCCACAGAAATAAATTTGAAACCAAGAAATTATCAGAGCTAAAAAGCGAAATTACTAGAATAGATGAAGAACATGCCAGGCTTCAAAGCGAGGCTCTACATAGGAAAAGGTAGGCTCTGCATTCAGAACTCAACCTCTTGACAACTAAAGAAACTGAACAACTAATTTATAAATCCAGACATCATTACTATGAACACAGAGAGAAAGCTAATAAGCTTTTAGCTCAACAAATCCACAAGCAAGAAGTCCGCAACGCAATCCCAGTAATCACCAACACGAATGGAGACAAAAATCATCGACCATAAAAATATAATGCACACATTTAGAGACTACTATAAATCCTTATATTCTACTGAGTTTAAAGAAGACAGCACACAATCTAATACATTTCTGGATACATTACAGATACCACAAATAGATACTTTTAGTGCGGAGGAACTGGATAAACCTCTGGCGTTATTAGAATTACTAGATGCTATAAAGTCACTTCAAGGCGGGAAAGCAGCAGGCCCTGATCGCTACCCTGCAGAATTTTATAAGAAATTCTCCGCTCAGCTAGCTCCCCTCCTATTAGCAACATTAACAGAAGCTAAAGACAATCAAACTCTTCCTCACACTTTTCACCAAGCATTAATCACTGTTTTTCCTAAACAAAATAAGGACTTATTGCAATGTGCATCATACAGACCAATTTCACTTTTGAATAATGACGTTAAGATACTCTCAAAAATCATAACTAGAAGGATGGAGAAAGTGCTCCCTTTGGTAATATCACAAGATCAAATTGGATTTATGAAGGGTCGACACTTATCTTCTAATCTTCGATGCCTGTTTAATGTAATATACTCACCAACAAAGTCAAACACCCCAGAAATATTATTATCATTAGATGCAGAAAAAGCATTTGACATGATTGAATGGAAATACCTTTTTACTACATTGGAGAAATTTGGGTTTGGCCCGAACATTTGTGCATGGATCAAACTATTGTATACCAATCCAGAAGCTTCAGTTTGTATCAACAACATTTGTTCAGACTACTTTAAACTAGAACGTGGTACCAGACAAGGATGCAACTTGTCACCGCTGCTATTTGCAATCGCCATTGAACCACTGGCGGTTCACTGTTGTAATACAGATCAGATAAAGGGGATTATCAGAGAAGGACTGGAACAGAAAATTTCTCTATTTGCAGATGATATGGTACTGTGTATATCAGACCCACAAAATTCTGTGCCTGCAGTCTTAACAGCACTCACAGAATTTCAAAAGATCTCTGGTCTCAGGATTAATCTGAATAAAAGTGTACTCTTTCCAGTGAATTCTCGAGCATATAATATTAGAATAGACACCCTACCTTTTATCATTGACAGAACAGCTTAAATATCTAGGGGTAAACACCACAAGTAAACATAAAGCTCTTTATCAACAAAATTTCGCCGTCTGCATGGAAAAAATTAAGCAAGACTTGCACAGATGGTCAACCCTTCATCTCACTCTAGGTGGACGAATTAACACTGTTAAGATGAATATTCTTCCAAAGCTTCTTTTTTATTTCAAAATATTCCAATATACATTAATAAATAATTTTTTAATCAATTAGATTCAACAATAACCTCATTTATTTGGAACTCAAAACATCCACGTATCCAAAGAGCGACCCTACAAAGACCAAAGGCAGAAGGTGGCATGGCTCTACATAACTTTCAGTTTTATTACTGGGCAGCAAACATACAAGCTATAAAAACCTGGACACAGATAGATGAACATACACAGGCTTGGTCCACAATAGAAGTAAAATCCTGCAGTACTTCTTTATATTCCCTGCTTTGTGCCCCAATAAATGCAAGTTATCGGCAATATACTAATAACCCAATTATGCTTCACTCACTCAGAATATGGAACGAATGTAGAAAGCATTTTAAGATGGAGAAGCTTTTATCTGTGGCACCTCTGCAGGAGAACCACCTCTTTCAACTTTCGCAAACACATGCCGTTTTTAATATCTGGAAAAAATTTGGGATTAACTTGCTTAGAGATCTTTATATAGACAACATCTTTGCATCCTATGAACAATTACATTCCAAATTTAACATTCCAGCTACACATTTCTTTCACTATCTTCAAAATAGGAACTTTGTTAAACAGAACCTGCCCGATTTTCCTCATCTTGCACCCTCGTCCAAGCTGGAAAAAATATTGCTCAATTTCAAGGACTCAGACACCATCTCTGCAATATATAAATTATTTTACAGTCCCTCCCTTTGAAAGATCCAAGAGGACACTGGGAAAAAGATCTCTTAATCAATATATCAGAAAAGGAGTGGAAAGTAGCAATTCAGAGAATACACTCGAGCTCCATATGCGCAAAGCATACAATTATTCAACTCAAAATTATATATCGAGCACATCTGTCTTGCCTAAAACTCTCCAAAATGTTTCCAGGGCAAGATCCAACCTGTGAACGCTGCAATCAAGTCCCAGCCCCACTGGGTCACATGTTTTGGGCCTGCACCAAATTAACATCATTTTGGACCAAAATTGTTAAGTGCCTTTCAGACAGCCTTGGTCTCACAATCCCTCCTAACCCATTAACAGCTGTGTTTGGTGTTCTTCCAGTTGGGTTTAAAGTGGAGAAGGACAAACAAACTGTGATTGCATTCACTACACCTCTGGCATGCAGACTTATTTTGCTAAACTGGAAGAATCCTAACTCTCCTCTTTTAAGTCAGTGGGAAACCGATGTTTTATACTATTTGACATTGGAAAAAATCAAATACTCAGTTAGAGGATCTGTGCAGATTTTTTTCAAAATATGGCAGGATCTAATCAGTAATATTTTAGAATAAGCTCTTAAAGCACAGAGTAAGCAATTATTTCTGCATTTCTTTTTTTCTTCTCCATTCATCTCTATTGGCTTATCAAACTCATCAATTTAGGTACGTTTACAAGCCTTACGTTTTACCCTGTTGGCCATGCTCTCACTCTCAGGGGTAGGGGTCAACTTGTTCTCAACCCTACTTTTTGTAAAAATTGATTGATTTGTATGGAATGATTACAATAAAATTAATAATAAAAAAAGAGGCATGTTCTTAAAAAAGGATAAAACCAAAATTCATCACTTTACTTTGCATCAGGAGCCATTCTTGCAAACCGAGAAGCCTGCTAAAAACACCATAGCCTTAACCCAGAATGGGAATTGGTTCCAATATAAAAATGTCTTTGTTAATCATTTTCAAGAGCTTAACGAGTGCAGTAAAATCATCTTTCAGGATCTCTAAATACTTCCAAATAGTGTCATTTGTTCCTACGTGAACAATAATCTTTGTGACAGAAACATATTTGGTTAGCAGACCTGGGAGTTCAGACATGTCATTTACTTTGGCACTGGAAAACAAACAGTTACACTCCAGTTTGATTGTACTTCCCTAATTATGCAGTCGCCAATTATTAACTTTTGTTGGATATGGATCAGTAGACTGGGGTGACTGTGGTGGCACTGCACCCTGGCCAGTAGTCTGAGAACTACATGGTGCAGGGGGCCATGGAAGTTTGGAGGTACCTGGTTGCAGTCCAAGGTGGCCTGTAGTTGCCAATAATATAGAGTGCCCCACTACCCACAACTGAATCCAGGCCAGTCAGCAGAAAGTACTGCTGTTCACCTAAGATGTTGAATCTGTTTTCCAGCTAAGTTTGTAGTTCAGGTTTAGGAATGTAGATTTTACACCATCCACAGAGTAGAGCAAGTTATGCCTTGCGCTTACCTCCGAGTTTTGTTCAGGGCTTGGTCAGTTTGACCGGGTCACTCCAAAAGCAAAGGGGGCCTTAGAGTAAGGAACGGTAGAGTTTAGGCCACATCCAGGAACAGTGGAGACCAGCTCACCACTGGCAGCTGCAGTGAACACACTATCCCAATTACGGAATCAAGAAATTGTTCATCACCCCTGATTTGATGGAATATATTCTTTCATCCAGCACTACTATGCTTCGATCATGGCAAAGGCAGCCCTCACAGACAGGTGAGGTACTATAAGAGGCAGCATGCTGTATTCATAAGCATGTGTGAGCAAGGCAGGAAAAGCCAATACTCTTTTTCCTCCTAACATAATGTAAGGAAACCCAAAATAGTAGCAAGGCTGTAGATATGCAAGAATCAAAGTTCTGGTTCAAAAAGTAAGGTAGTTAGTGGTAAGTGCCCTCGGTCAGCTTGAATGTCTGCAGTAATTGTGAAATCATGAGATGAGATTTCAATTTCTGAAATACAGTATTCAGAGACAATATCTGAAAATAAAGAAAGGCAAATTTCTCAATAATGTTAATCTTTTACAGGTCCATAAAACAAAAAAAAGAAAATCACAGCTTTGGAAATGTCTGCTATGTCATAATATGAGCACCAACAAGCCATGGAATTAAATAATGTGCTTAATTAACAACAAGAATTGACTTCTAATTAAGAAACTTGTTAAAGTAAAATGATTCAGGCAAATGTACATTTGCAGTGAAACCTGCTTTATCCAGTTAGGGTCATGAAAAGCTGCTGCCTATCTCCGTAAGCTTAGAAAACAGCCTTGGAGAGGGTGTCAGTTCGTTACACAGCCAATTGAATATGGTAGATATTAAATTAAAGTAAAATAAATAGAATGTCCTTAAAGGTTTGTTGATTACACACACATGTAGCAGTAATTATAAAACTTTTAGAGTTCAAAAATATTGTATTTTTTTAAATAAATCATTTAAACATTTACAATATGTTTTTACTCCCTTTTGAGCTTTTAGAAATAAACCAAAGTTGAATACTTCAGTACAGAAGGTAAATAAAATAAAATTTCACATATAACATGCTCCTATTATTGTGTTTAGTGTTGACTGTATATGAATATTTTTAAAAAGCGTTTTTTTTTCTGTGTAAAATGAGGAAAAGTTCTTCTAAAAATTAGTCTTCAGCAAACAGTTGGGAATGGGTTTTAATGGCAGCCCTCTTCACCAAGAATACCACTAAAATATTAAAAATATTAATTATTGAAATAACAGCAGATGGGAATGAACACAGGAAACACTAAATTATGATCATGTGCAAAGCAACACACCTACAGCATCCCTGTGCCTGTCTGAATGTTGTTGTACCCCACTCCATTAGGTCTTTTAAATGGGATCCACATAACCACTGTTCTAGTTTCCAAAACATGCTCACTTTCTCGGCTCCTGTTTTTCTCCCTCTAAGACCAACCACTTCCCACCCCTTCTACAACCTGAGTGTTTCTTTTCTTTAGATTGTCACAGAGGTTAAATCAGCTGTAAACTTCATCCTGAGGTTATATGTGGTATTTCATCCCTGGTATCAGTCTCTTTACAAGGAAAGGATCAGGTAATTCTGGCAATTGCTGGCTTTTGCTTGTAATCAGAGAACAATTTCAAATCTCTCTTCAGCCAAATATGAGGAAGCAGAAATAAAATTAAAAATAGCTGATCAGTTTAACTTCAGATTTGTTTAAGTATATACTTTACTAAGAGCACTTCAGTTTCCAAACCATTTCTTTCATAATTATAAGTATGTACAGTATACTCTATGTGAGTCAACTTGCCTACATGTACAGTGTACATCGATATCTGTTTTCTATATTAATAGATGCAACTGATAATTGGAACTTAACAGAATATAATGAACGCAGAATTTTGAGGGGTTGTGGGTAGGTCTTGTATGATTTTATGTTGCAAACACCTCCCTCCCAACTCTCCTTGAGATAGAATTTTTTTTTTCATATAAAATTTGTCTGTTTATTTCAGCAACTAAGTTTCTGACTATACAAAGAATGTACAGAGAGACAGAAGTTGGGATCACGCACACCCACCACACGACAAATCACCTCAGGATCCCAAATTAGGATCCACACCAAAAAATTCAGTATTTGCATTATATACTGTATTAGACGGCGCAGGTCATAACAAAACTGATAAAAAGAAATTTGTCATACTTTTAAAAATAACACTTCAATAGCTTACTTTTCTTTAGTATAAATCATTGATCTTAATAATTTTAGAAGACAAATGTGAGAAAGACCATTCCATAAAGTGCCATACTGATAGCCATCAGACTTGATTCTGCAAAGAGAAACAAAATTTCCATTACAGTATATTATATTCATGAACACATTTCTTGTGTAATATCAATATGGGGGCTGAACTGTATATTAAAAGAGAGTATAATTATATTCTAAAAATGTTGTTTTACAACTGGGACTGATCTTATTAAATTTTTTAATGTGAGATAGATTTGACATGATGGCAGAATTGTGGAGAAAAAGTCCTGAAGGATTACATGAAACTCTTTTCAGTGATTTATGTAATACCATTGTCCTGTTTCAATGTATTAAATAGGAGTTGATTTTACTGACATGGTACTTTTAACACTCCTTTGACAAGGGTTTATTTCAATATTAACCTCACAATGTTGATATAGTAACAGATTTTCCTAGGTAACAATTAAAAGGTGAAGACAATTGATTATATTGTTTAAGAAAACATCCTTTCTGTGATCATAACTCCCTGTAAATACATACATTCATACATTATCCAACCTGCTATATCCTAACACAGGGTCACAGGGGTCAGCTGGAGCCAATCCCATCCAACACAGGCAAGAACAAACCCTGGGCAGGATGCCAGCCCATCACAGGGCACACACACACACCAAGCACACACTAAGGACAATTTAGGATCACCAATGCACCTAATCTGCATGTCTTTGGACTGTGAGAGAAAACCAGAGCACCCTGATGAAACCAATGCAAACACGGGGAGAACATGCAAACTCCACACAGGGAGGACCCGGGAAGCAAACCCAGGTCTCCTTAATGCGAGGCAGCAGCTCTACCACTGCACCACCATGCCCCCCACACATACATACATACAGTACATACTGTACATAAATAAATAAAAAATAAATTGAGCTGCAAGTACAGAAGGCACATATTTAATGGTAGGGAAGAAACTGTAACCTCAAAAAAGGAAGAATAGTTTTGGTCCCATATTGGAGATTGGCCAAAGGCATTTTTTTCTATCTATCTATCTATCTATTGTGGAAAGAGCCCCGGACACAGACAGGCAGACAAGTTGTTAATCACCACCACGTTTATTTACAATATTTACAATGTCCAAGTGCCACACAACCTCAAGACTTCCCCAAAGTCCAGGCCTCTCACACACTCTGCCTTTCTCTTCAGGCCGCCTCCACTCCCTCTTCTCCTGCTTCCTCCTCTCCTCACCCGACTCCAGCCCTGAATGAAGGGAGGCGGCCCCTTTTATAAGCACCCGGATGTGCTCCAGGTCCCACCGACACGCCCCAGTGTGGTGGAAGTGCCGGCTGCATCCCTGGAAGCACTCCGGGTGTCCCTGCTCTTCTTCCCCCCAGCACTTCCGGGTGTGGCGGAAGTGCTGAGGTCCAGGGTCTCCAAGGCACTGGGGCGCCCCCTGGCGGTGACCACGGGCCCCTACAGGGTTGAGCTTCAAAGCTCTGTACCCATGGACCCATAGCAACCAGGGTGGCTGGCTCCACGTGGTCTGAGGTAGGCGTATGCCCTCTTCCGGTCCTCCAAGGCGTCTATCTATCTATCTAATCTATCCGGTCCACACTATCTATCAATCTATCTATCTATCTATCTATCTATCTATCTATCTATCTATCTATCTATTTACAGTGATCCCTCGCTGTATCGCGCTTTGACTTTCGCAGCTTCACTCCATCGCGGATTTTATATGTAAGCATATCTAAATATATATCATGGATTTTTCGCTGGTTCACGGATTTCTGCGGACAATTGGTCTTTTAATTTATGGTACATGCTTCCTCAGTTGGTTTGCCCAGTTAATTTCATACAAGGGACGCTAATGGCGGATGGCTGAGAAGCTACCCAATCAGAGCATGTATTACGTATTAAATAAAACTCCTCAATGATATACGATATGCTTCCCGTGCGGTGCTTTGCATACTTAAAAGCTCTAACAGCACGTATTGATTTTTGATCGTTTGCTTTTCTCTGTCTCTCTCACTCTCTCTGTATTTCTGTGCTCCAGATGGAGGGGGTGTGAGCAGAGGGGCTGTTCGCACACTGGCCTAGAGGATACAGACGTTCCTCTAAAAAATGCTGAAAGACTGTCTTCACATTGCTCCCTTCCATGCAGCTGCTTTGCCGGGGCGGTGCTTCGCATACTTAAAAGCACCTATTGATTTTTGATTGTTTGCTTTTCTCTCTCTGTCTCTCTTTCTCTCTCTCTCTGACATGCTCTGCTTCTGACGCACACTCCTTTGAAGAGGAACATATGTTTGCATTCTATATACTTCCCCTCCTGATCTCTACACCACTCCATACGTATCTTCCATTGATTGAAACAGTGCTGGAAGTCTTCTTGCTTAAGGCTTTTTAACAGGCTTGCCGTTTCTATCTTCACTTTATCCATTGAAGAAAATTGTGTTCCCTTCAGGTGTCTTTTGATTTCTTGGGAACAAGTAAAAATCACAGGGAGCTAAATCAGGCGAATAGGGAGGGTGATCAAGGACAGAAATGTTTTGGTCAGTCAAAAACTGCTTTATGGAAAAAACATTGTGCACAGGAGTGTTGTCTTGTCTTGTCTCTTTGTTCACTCTTTTCACCTGACATTGTTGCAGTAACTTGTGTAGTGATTGTTGTACAAATACTGACTGGGCTATTCACAGGATATACCTAGCCGGTCAGCAGTTTGAGAGGGCCAGTAGGAGGGGATATAGTTCTATGATTCACATCCAGCCAACCTCCAGACGGTTTTACAGGAAAGCCCCAATCCCAGTCCAGTTATTTTTGTGTCTCACCTCATATACTTATACTGCTCAAAAAAATTAAAGGAACACTTTTATAGCATCAAGTCAATGAAACTTCTGGGCTATTGATCTGGTCAGTTAAGTAGCAGAGTGGGGTGCTAATCAGTTTCAGCTGCTTTGTTGTTAATGAAATTACTAGAGTGGCAAAAACAGGAATGGTTTAACAGGTGGAGGCCACTGACATTTTTTCCTCCTTGTCTTTTCTATTTATTCACTACAGTAGCTTTGCATGTGACTATGGTCAATGTCACTACTGGTAGCATGAGGTGATACCTGGACCCTACAGAGATTGCACAGTAGTCCAACTTCTCCAGGATGGCACATCAATACGTGCCATTGCCAGAAGGTTTGCTGTGTCTCCTAGCACAGTCTCAAAGGCATGGAGGAGATTCCAGGCAGACAAGTAGTTACTCTAGGAGAGCTGGACAGGACCATAGAAGTTCCTTAACCCATCAACAGGACTGATATCTGCTCCTCTGGACAAGGAGGAACAGGATGAGAACTGCCAGAGCCTTATAAAATGACCTCCAGCAGGCCACTTGTGTGAATGTCTCTGACCAAACAATCAGAAACAGAGTTCATGAGGGTGGCCTGTTGGCCCGACGTCCTCCAGTGTGCCATGTGCTCACTGCCCGGCACCGTGGAGCTCGATTGGCATTTGCCATAGAATACCAGAATTGGCAGGTCCACCACTGGCGCCCTGTGCTTTTTACAGATGAGATCAGGTTAACCCTGAGCACATGTGACAGACATGAAAGGGTCTGGATAAGCCCTTGAGAAAGTTATGTTGCCTGTAACATCATTCAGCATGACCGGTTTGGTGTTGGGTCAGTGATGACCTGGGGAGGCATATACATGGAGAGACGCACAGACCTCTACAGGCTAGACAATGGCACCTTGACTGCCATTAGGTATCGGAATGAAATCCTTGGACTCATTGTCAGACCCTATGCTGGTGCAGTGGGTCCTGGGTACCTCCTGGTGCACGACAATGCCCGGCCTCATGTAGCGAGAATATGCAGGCAGTTTCTGGAAGATGAAGGAATTGATACTATTGACCTTACCCCACGCTTGCCTGACCTAAATCCGATAGAACACATCTGGGACATTATGTTTCGATCCAGCATATATATATGAAAGAAACATACAATTTTCTAACGCACTTCATCCAATTTAGTGTTACAGGGGGGCATAGTCTTTCCTGGCCGCACTGGGCACAAGGCAGGAAACAGCCCTGGAAAGAGCATGTGTCCATCACAATGCCTATACTATCACTTAGTGAGAAATCAATAACAAATAGTTACCCTAATGTGTAAGTCGTGGTGATATGGAAGAAAAACCAAAGTACCTGGAGCACAAACACAGGGAGAGAAGGCAAATGTCCTATGGGCATCAACTACGAGGAGGATTCAGATCTAAGTTGCCAGAATTTCATGGCAGCAGCACTACTCACTACGCTACCATCCTCTTGAAAAGGCTGAAATTTATTTTTATTTGTTACATGCACCATTAAGAGTTTTGCTTCCTAATATAAAATACAAACATACCATCAATGGTATGTTGGTACAATATGGTACAATACTACCATTCAGTGTAGTTTAAAATCATTTGTATTCACTTGTCTTTTTAACTAACCTTTTTATTTAACTATTGATGTTTTCAGACACTTTCTTTCATCTTTACATTTTTTCTTGCAAGATAAAAGTGAACGTATAGGCTATGTAGTTGACTGATTTAAAAAATATAACAAGAAATATAGCTAAGCAGCAACATTTTGCCTACAGCAGCACATGCAAATAACACTCAGTATGAAGTTGTTTTAAAAGGGGACAATCCAAAAGTCTAAAACACAAGAGCATTGTACTTTAATGTGAGCAGCAATTGAACTCATAAAAACTTCCAGACTTCCCTTGAATTTCTTGAGGCAATTTGTTTCAGGTATTGAGGATGGAGAAGTTAAGTCATTTGTCAAAACTGATGAGTCTGCTCTGGGAACTATTAGAAGACTCCAGTTGGAAATTTTCCAAATGCTTCCAGAATCAGGTACCTATCTAATACTGAAAGGATTGTAGTCTGCTAAAACAATTAAGAAGAATAAACCCATAACACTGTGCTAAGTTGGCTTTTAGCTCTGTGTATTGGCCAGAGTGGGATGAAATTCAGCTGAAGAATTTGCTACACTATAAAGTAATCACAATGTAATCAATGGGACTGCATTGTCCATTTGGACTAGAATGACACAGTCCCAGGATGTTGCAATTCCTTTTTAGGTAAACTTTTTACTTCAGTGCATAAGAAAAATAAAGTTAAACAATGTGGCTGTGTTAAAATTCCAAATGCAGATACACAGGCAAACAATAAATTCATCATAGGGATTTTTTCTTTTCTTGCCAGCTCTGCAACAATAACGCTTTTTTGTTCTTAGACTTTATGAAAAGCTCACCCTGGAGATTAAACCTTTGATAAACACAGGGTCACAGAGAAATGTTCCATCTAACTTCATTGTTGTGTAAGTTAAACAAATGTTTATACCAGTTAACAGCTAATAAATGTATATTTTGTAACAGCATATGTAAAGTAATTTTCTTTATTCATAAAGGAATTGTAGACGTCAATATTCAAAAACCTTTTTTGTTACAGATTAAAAAGGAAACTTTTTTTTCCTGCTTTTTGACTTCTCTGTGGGGAAATGGATGTAGAAAATGGGCCTCAGGTAAAAAAAAAGTGTTATTTAGGCCACTGATTCCATAGAGAAACCAAAAAAAAAAATACACGCATTACATTTAGGAGGATCACAAGTTAGTATTGGAAAAGTAAGTTTTAGTCAAAAACTTGTATGTCTTGGCCTGCTGTATGATATATACTGTAGTAATACTGCTAATTAGGCCTTTGGGAGATAAAAGGTCCTAGGAAATGATGTGCTGATAGCAAGTGAAGAATCAAGGGCTGGCATTGGAAGACTGACTGATGAAGGCCGTTAGCATATTACTCCATGAAACATGAAGTTTTAAAGAATGTTAGATGCTGATTATAATGAAAGGATACTGCTTTGTGGGTGTTAACCACCCACAAGCTTGTGAGGAAAAAATCCTTACGTCTAACCATATCAGTCACAGCAATTTATCTATCGTACTGCCTTTTCTATCTATCTATCTATCTATCTATCTATCTATCTATCTATCTATCTATCTATCTATCTATCTATCTAGTGTAAAGAATGAATAACAAATGAAGACAAATAATGAAGGACCCTGGTGAGATACCTCCATCTGGTCACAGGTGAATAAGGGTAGTGGGAAGATAATACCTGTGCAACCATTAACGTCACGATCATTGTTTGCTATATCTGAAATTCAGAAGGCAGAGTGAGAGTCCGTGGGTTTTATGTTCTCTAGTGTATGGAGACAAGAGCTATTGAGCCAAGGTCACGTATTTTCTTCCAGGTTGGGCACTTGCTACCTTTGGAGAGAAAGCAGTCATGTGTAATTATAGACATGGTTCCCCTGTGCCCCTTTAAAATTGATCCCTGTAAAGACAGCATAATAATGACACATTAGAAACTCCTATCTATCTATCTATCTATCTATCTATCTATCTATCTATCTATCTATCTATCTATCTA
>JANRMT010062837.1:53623835-53652314 GCA_026402145.1 Polypterus bichir lapradei
CTATCTATCTATCTATCTATCTATCTATCTATCTATCTATCTATCTAGGGGAGACATAATTTTCTCTGTTATTGTTATTCTTTTATTATTTTAGGAATTCTGTGTTCCTCTGAATAGAATGAGAAAACTAATTAACTCTTGGGAAGCTGAATGCAACACCAACAGACTCCCTGTAAGGCCTAGAAATAATAAGACACCCTTACAAGTTATTTTGCATTACTATGTTTTCCTATCCTGCTGGAAAAAAAATGTCTTTTGATTCTTTTAACCCTAAGGCAAGTTTTTGACTATTTCAGGCTTTGATTTCTCTCTTAACCTAGGATTATAAATGTATTTGGAGGATTCTCTTCATAAATTTTGTTTTTATTTAATGGTTCAAGGAATTATATTTATTTGGTCATTTTCTTAGAGTTTAAACTATGCCCGATAGGGTGATGGCTTTAAACGTATAAAGTATAAATATAAGATTATATTTAATTCACTAAATAGATGTGTATCATGATTGCCAATTTTCCAAAGTTGTCAATCATTACCTAATCAAAGGAGAGACAAATACAATAAAATAGCCAAAATATTCTGTGATCCGACTGGGTCTGAGTTTGCCAGGGTCTTCCTTCTGTACGTGCTTCAGATTAAAGGCAGCTTTGTGCTCCAACTCTCACTCCACTGTAACACACAATGGTATCATAAACTGAGCTCTATTTAAAATCCTCTCTCTAAATCCCAGTCTTCAGATATGGCCAAAGGTGAGCGGCAGGCAGCCCTGAATTCAAGCTGTAAACTGGCTATTAATGCCATGACCACTGCTCTGAGCTTTTCACTGTTCCAGTTTTCCTTCTTTTTGGTACTTTTTTCAAAATGGTAAGCAGCACTATGAAAGCTAAACATGAGGAGCAAACTCTTCCGTCTGTGATCACCTCTATATGAGTTTTAATTTTACTTCTGTTTAAATAATTTTGAAGTGTATAATGTGTCTGATGACCAGGTGTCTAACATAACAGCATTTTTTTCATAAATGAACCTAATATGGAAAGTTATTTATTAAAACGAGCATTACAGCCCTATAGTTTACATGGTTGATGTATGCAAAGGATAACAATATACAAAATTAAATGGAATCTCAGTGCAAAGCCCAAAATTCTATTCTAACTGTTGTGAAGCCCGGGCGTGTAAAGCTGCCCTAACCCTCAATACAGACACGTAGAACACAGGTTCAACACACAACACCCGGTATATTTACAGTTTTGTGCACAGTACACCAACACAACACAGTCCCAGGCTTTGTCTTCTTCCTCCCGACTCTGGCTCCCTGAATGGAGTGAGGCGGCTCTTCTTATTCAGGTTCTGGGAGTGTTCCAGATGGCTCATCAGTATTAACTGGAATCACTCCCAGGTGTGCTAGAGGTCCTTTGTAGGGCCCTGTATCCCCCCCTGACGACCCCCACGGAACCCAACAGGGCTGCACCAAACTCCAGCTGTCAGCATGCCCTATGGGAATCCGTGGTGCCACAGCCACCCAGTAGGGCTGCCCTCTAGTGTCCCAAGGGAGGTAGTGCCTCACCAATGCTCTCTCCCTTGGTCCTTCCACTCCGTTGACGTTCCAGCCAGGTAGTGGCTGTGGCTGCCCATCACACTATTTAAGTTTATAAATTTACAATGCTGTGATTCCAAAATATATCGACAATGCTAGTAAATGGGTAAGTTTAATCACACAGAAAAATGGTGGGCCTGATTCCTCACAGATTCAGGGTCCTGAATTTGAACTTCATGTTTGGTTGTTATCTGTGTAGAGTGTGTATGTGCTCTTGGTGTCTGTGTATGTATTCATCTGGGTGCTTCAACTTTTCTCCCATATCTTCAATGGCATGTGTTTTGGGTTAACTAGTGATGTGCGTATCAGTAGACCCTGTAATGGATTGACACCTTGTCAAGGACTGTTTCCTTCCTTGATCCCGGTACTGCCTTCATAGGTTAGAGCCCCCTGAGATTGTCTGAGGTTGTTTTGTTATTATAATCAGTTGGTTTTAGGTTGGCTGTACAGTTACTCTTTGTGTAGTTTGCACATTCTCGTTTAATGTTTGAGTTTTTCTCCTTGCACTCCAGATATACTGTGCATGTTAAAGGAATACTTCTCCCAAGAAATTATATTTTTCTGTATACTGTATTACTTACCCAAAGCAGTTTACAGCAATGGCAAGAAAAAAATGTTCATCTCATGTTTTCATACAAAGTTTCTGTATGAACAGGGTCTATAGCAACCAATGCTGGACAACAGCAAACAGCACAGAAAACTCCATGAAAAAATTTCATATTTCTTGTATTGCATAATTCCTATGTCAATCGTCCAGTCATATTCTCGCAATGTATTTTTACTAAAACATTGATAAATAAAACACTTTTGGAAAACACTCTCAAGCATTTGAATTAAAGACCCGCCTTCCCACCTCATTCATTGGTCAGATATCCAGCCTAGTAACATCTTATTCATTTGCTGATATTGGCATTATGTGATATCAACAAAAAGCATGCACAGAGCGACATGTAAAACTAAAGATTAAAAATTTAAAAAAAAAGCAAGAAAAACATTATCAGAAAGAGAACATACCTTGGACTTGTGCATATCCGAGGTGGTTCAACAAGATTTGCCACTAAATAATCCAAAGGTATTCCAGTTGTGGTTCAATGGTTCACTGTTATAAATATAAATATGACAATGGGAGGTGGGTCTATAATTTAAATGTTCATTTATATCTGGATCCATTCCATTTTCATTAATGAGACTGTTTTCTTGAAGTGGCTTTTTTAACAATAGTTTAGAAAAAATATATGCGTTTGAGACATTGTGAGCCTTGTCTGTTTCAAAGATGGATTATGTGATGTTTCCAGCATTGGTCACCATATATGCTTATGATATCAGAAACTTTGTTATCTCCGCCTGAAAACATAACATTAAACATGTATTTCATTGAAATAATATGTAATTAAGCACTATATGTACTATATGTATTGCCAAACGTCAGTAACGTTTGTTGAAAACAGACTATATTTTGGTGTTCTACATAGTGTGTTTTTGGAACTCTTAATTGTACTGCCTATTAAGAGGTGCTCAGATATACAAGCATGGCAGTCTGGGAAAGAAGGTGCCATGTGTAGGCAGTAGACACTGTCCTGCATAGTGTTCTGGCAGCAACTAGCTATAATCTTCCCTCTTAAAGAATAATCCCAAAGTTTCAGATTATTGTGTGTATCTCCTTTGAAAGTTCTTAAACTATATTAATTTATTTAAAATCACTGCTCCCTTTTGGTTTTAATTTTTATGTCACCCTTTGACTGCTCTGTTTATTCATTAGGTATTTTGCCTGAACAGCTTCTCTTTTCATACATATTACTTTAGGTCATGGTTTCTTTAAACTTTTTTGTCGCAACCCCTTTTTAGTGCCTTCAAGATTTACTCCTTGTTGAAAGTAATTGAGGAAGATCATTTGAGCATGATTGCCTAAGCTATGGCAGCCCACCGCGACCCAGTTCACAAACCATCCATGACCCATTACCTTTAAGTACAACAGTAACTTGCAACCCAATGGCAACAACCAGACTCATAGTTTAAGAAACTCTGTTTTAGGTTATATAGTTATATGCTCTTTGTGCTGTTACTTACCCTTGTTTAAATATCTCTTTTTAAATGAAGTCCTATTTAGGTACAGTATTTTTTAGTTTATTCTTGATTAAGTTGTTCTTTTGTATGTTATTGATTGAGTAATTTAAGTTGTTATTAAATAAATTAAGAAAAGATTGTTTATTTTTTTTGTGGGTGACGCGATGGCGCAGTGGGTAGCACTGCTGCCTTACAGTAAGGAGACATGGGTTCACTTCCCGGGTCCACCCTGAGTGGAGTTTGCATGTTCTCCCCATGTCTGCGTGGGTTTTCTCCGTCTCCGGGTGCTCTGGTTTCCTCCCACTATCCAAAGACATGCAGGTTAGGTGTATTGGCGATCCTAAATTGTCCCTAGTGTGTGCTTGGTGTGTGTGTGTGCGTGTTTCCTGCAGTGGGTTACGAGACAAAATCAGAGAGTTAAAGATTGCGTTGGTTTGGACCTGTGCAGAGGAGAGATGCTGGGTATATTGGGAGAAGGATGCTAAGGATACAGCTGCCAGAGAAGAAGAAAAGAGGAAGGCCTAAGAGGAGGTTTACGGATGTGGTGAGAGAGGACAATGCAGGTGATGGGTGTAACAGAACAAGATGTAGAGGACAGAAAGATATGGAAAAAGATGATCCACTGTACAAAGAAAGTTTTGGTTCTTAAGAGATTTAAAGAGAAGGGAGGTCAAAATTCAGTCCTTCAGTGTAGTATATGAAAGATGGCCAAGTGTGCAAACCACACCACCAGACAGACACTGGTTCAAGCCTGTTAATTAAGACCTAGAGGAACAGCAGGTTTTCTTGGTTTAGTATTCTTGGTTAGATTAGGTATACCAGCAAAACTTTATTATGCATACATTAGCAAAAATATAAAAAACAAAGATACAGATGTGACGATGCGGGTTCTGGCTCCACGCTCCCATCTGATATTTGGAAACCCTTGAACCCAACACCGTCGATAATGTTACCGAGTAAGCTAGCCAGTGGAGGCAATGACAACTAAGCAAGGGGATGGTATAAAAAAGTGCAACAGTGCTTTTATTAAAAAGACAATCAAAACAGTGTTCAAATAATGTGCAGTGCCAAAGTTCTTCAATAAATAAATAATCCATAAAAGAAATATGGAGGTTAAAATAGCAAACAAAAAAAACAATCCTTTAAAATCCAGAGGTTCAAATGTTCTTTAGGAAGCAGTTCTTAAAACAACAACAATGACAAGCCTGGTGCATCTTTTCTGTTAGCCTCTCACCTGCTTATCCCGTTTGGGCTTAGCAGCAGGCAAGACGCTCTCTGCAGCTGCCCTCTTCTTTGCACTTTCGCGAGACTGGAGACCTCCCGATTCCTGGCTTTGGTCTGGCACTCATCCCAGTCCCCGAGACTTGGTTTCCACCAACGGCCAGGACGCACACATTGGGGACTCCACCTACCAAGCCTCCCGACTTCCGCTGCCTTTCCAGCCCTCTGTGGCCAGTCGCCTTGCCCTGGTCACTCCCACTATGTGGTCGCTCAGCGGGAGCAACATCAACTCAAACACCTGGCCTAACACCCAGCTTCCTTGCAGCTGCCCGTGAGCACTCGTTCGCTCGCTTACCACACGCTCCGCGTGTCTATCTCTCTCCTGCACCGCCTGCTTCCTCGCTCCCTGTAACCTCCGTCTTCCTTTATCTCGTTCCTTTTTTTTACACCCACTAAAACCGACTCGCGCTTCTTTTATGATGCGAGGGGCCATAGCAAATTAGCCACGGGAGCAATCACGAATGTGGGCAGTCCCTCACCTGTGCACTCAGTGAGAAACGGCCACACTGCGGATTGTCCCGCGACCTGCTACGGCCCAACACCCCCTCGCTAAACCGCCACGAGAGCGGTGATTATTTATTTAAAAAAAATGGCCATTGCTCAACAAGCTGTGGACCCATAACACCACAACAGACTCACAGGATAAATAATACTATGTTTGGCCAGTTTGGCCACCATCCTCTTCCATTGTGTCCAATGCTAGCCCTGTGATGGAGGGGGCTTTCCTCACAACTTTGTTCAGATATTTTGCGTCAATTGAATTCAGGGGACCACAGTGTAAAACCATACCATGGCTACCATGGGCTGGTAAAACATCTCCATCAGCTTGCTACACACATCAAAAGACTTGAATTTCCTTAGGAAGTACAGTCTACTCTGGCCCTTCGTGGACAGCATCACTGTGTTGTCTGACCGATCCACTTCCATTTCAAGACAGCATCACTTTTCCTCAGTGTGCAATCGGGCAGTAAACTCTTCTAATCTTCGCACACTCACCCGTGCTCATCCTGCAACGAGCTCTTCTACTTCTATCAAGACTTCTCTCCTGAACGTGAGATCAGTGTCTAATAAAACTTTTATTCTGCAAGACTTTATTACATCAAATAATCTGGATTTCTTCTTCATCACTGAGACTTGGATTTTAAATGGTGACTCTTCATGTTTTACTGACTTGGTTCCTTCAGGTTATTCATTTTTAAACTCTCCTCATTTGACTCGTTGTGGGGGGGTGCATTGCCACAGTTTTTAAAAGTATGTTCTTGTGTCGGAGCCTTACAAGATCTTCGTTTAGCAGCTTTGAACTTCAGCTTTTCTAAGCTCCCCTTCTTTGTTGTTTGCTGTGGTTTATAGACCTCCTGTAATTAATGATACTTTCATTTATGAATTCTCTGATCTCCTGGCTGATATCACCCTCTCCCATGACAAAATATTTATTGTTGGTGATTTCAACATTCACGTTTGTTGTCAATCGAAACCTTTGGTCAAAGACTTTTTATCACTATTGGACTCATTTGATTTTATACAGCATATTAATACGCCAACTCACTCTCTCAGTCACACCCTTGATCTTGTTCTTACTCGTGATATTTCAGTGAATAGCATTGATTTATGTGATGTTTCTTTCACTGATCACTTTTCTGTAATGATGGATCTGCATATTACTGTTGATCTCCCGACTAATAGCCATCTACCACGCTGCTCGCGCTTTTTAAATTCTTCCATTATATCTGATTTTAAAACCATTTTCTCTAGTCTTTATATGCATGACCAAAATAATGATATTGATGATTCTGTCGTAAAATTTAATTCCTCCTGTAAAACGGTTTTAGACGGAATTGCTTCGCCCAAGATATGCAGTAATAAGATAAGACCTGCTCCCTGGCTAAATGATCACTGCGCCGCGCCTGTCGAACTGCTGAACGGTGTTGGAAAAAAGGTGGACTTACTATCTCTAAACAGATTTTCAGGACTTCTCTTTTCAATTTCCAGGCTGAAGTTAAGAAATCGAAACATGACTTCTTTGCCTATTTAGTATCCCGTCATTCAAACAATCCTAGGGTTTTATTTAATTCAATTAATGCAACCATTCACCCTCATTCTATGATGGGATTAAATAGCACTGTTCATTCATGTGAGCAGTTTCTATCATTCTTTGTCAGCAAAATTGATACTATCCGCCGTGGCATTGTTCAAACTGGCTATGAACTTCCTACTGTTAATCGTGACATTGTTCTAGATTCCTTTGATCAAGCCTCACTTTCAATGCTAAAAACAACTATTGACACCCTTAAACCAGCTTCCAGCCCCCTCGATATTGTACCACCACGTCTCTTAGTGGAAGCCTTTGATGTGTTGGGCCCATCTTTACTAGCCATTATAAATGATTTTATTAGTTTGGAAGTTGTGCCCTCATTTTTTAAACATGCTGCAGTCCGTCCTCATCTAAAAAAGGCAGGATCCAGGAGTTTTAACCAACTTTCGTGCAAAAATTATTTATAATCAATTGGTTAATCACCTTAACTCCAATAATTTATTTGAGATCTACCAGTCTGGTTTTAGGCGTTATCATAGTGTTGAAACGGCACTCCTGAAAGTGTTCAATGACATCTCTCTTATTACTGACTCAGGTGATGCGGCAGTCCTTGTCCTCCTTGACCTGTCCGCTGCCTTTGACACCATTGACCATGAAATATTGCTGATGCGGCTCAAACATCTTGTTGGGCTTAAAGGGGCTGCTCTTAACTGGTTCAGGTCATATTTAACTGGTAGACACTTTTCAGTGACTTTAAATTCCTCTTTTTCATCTACTGCTCCTCTCAAATATGATGTTCCTCAGGGATCCATTTTGGGTCCTATTTTATTCTCTATATACCTTCACCCTATTGGAGCGATTTTTAGGAAATTTAACATTTCTTTTCACTGCTATGCTGATGATACTTAGGTTTATATTCCCGTCTGCAACTCTGCAACAAATCAACTCCACAACTGTCTGTCTGAACTAAGATCCTGGATGGCTAATAATTTTCTTGATCTAAATCAAAATAAAACATAGGTGCTTATAGTGGGTCCACCAGCTAAAGCCCAAATTGGTCTTGGACTTCTTGGCTCTTTCTCTGTCTTTTCCAAACCTCAAGTCTGCAATCTTGGTGTTACCTTTGATAGTAACCTTTCTTTTGAGAAACAAGTAAATTCTGTAGTCAAGAGTTGCTTTTTCCAACTTTGTCTATTAGGTAAGATCAAGCCTTTTTTATCTTCTAAAGATCTTGAGAAAGCTACTCATACTTTTATTTTTTCTCGCCTCAATTATTGCAATTCGCTGTATTTTGGGATTAACAAATCTCTGATACACAGGCTACAGCTGGTCCAAAATGCTGCAGCTCGCTTTCTGGTTGGGGCAAGGAAGTATGACTCTGTTTCTCCTATTTTAGCTTCTTTACACTGGCTGCCTGTCAGTTTTCGAATTGATTTTAAAATCTTGCTGCTAGTTTTTAAATCTTTACATGGACTCTCTCCTGCCTATTTATCTGAACTGTGTCTTTTACACCAGCCATCCAGAGTGCTTAGATGTTCTGGTCATTTGTCTCTTGTTGTCCCTCGTACCAAATGTAAAACCAAAGGGGGACAGGGCTTTGCAGCTACTGCCCCTCGCCTGTGGAACTCTTTACCTCATCACATAAAGGAGTCATCTATAACTGAACTGTTCAAAACAAGATTAAAGACTCACTTCTTTTCACTTGCATTCAGTGACCTTCAGTAATACTGATGGTTTCCTCTTTGTGATCATATAACATTATTACTATTTATTATCTATCTTATTTTATGTTCATATATTTTATTACTATTTATGTTTTATTGTTTATTGTTTTTTTTTTCTTTTATTCTATTATTGTAAAGCACTTTGGCCGCAGCATTACTATGTTGTTTTAAATGTGCTATATAAATAAATTGACATTGACATTGACTTTGTGGTTTATGTAAACCGCCAGGTCATGTAGCTCAGCACCACTTCCACATCTTCCCGCTGAATGCTGACTGGTCTCAGAGTCTCTTTGGCATCCTGGTAGTCCACCACTGACTCTTTTGTCTTGCTGATGTTGAACTGAAGGTGGCTGTCCCTGAATCACAAGCCTCCTATACTCTGACTTGTCTCCATTATTAATGCATTCTGTTGTACTTTGTTTCCCTTGTGAGCTTTATTTATTGCAGCGTAAATAAATACATGATTTTTGCCATTATTATGGGACTGAAAAGTCACCATGACAGTGCATTATCTTTCTGAACACTGTATCAGATGCATTTAATAATGTTATAACTAAAGAGATTCAGTTGATAAAAATTGGTAAAATTTGCATGATAAAGGTTTTACCATGCTACTGAAACAGAGGTACAACATCAAGAGTTTTTTGTTTTTTTTCAGTAAATATTTAAAGTAAACCCAAATATCATTACATGCTCCTTATAAAAATTAACCAAAAAGCCAATCATAGGGTTTTAGATCACCAAACAAATTACAATAATACTTACTTTTGAAAATGGGTGTCTAATTTTACAGATGCTTATTGCTAAGTAGTCTTAACCAATCTAAGCTTTAAACCAAGACATCATTTACATTCTTAGAAACTGAAATATTGTGGGTTTCACTTCAGAAATAAGTATATTTTACAGTATGAGGTCTTAGAGTAGCTGTCTTAAGATAGGTTTTAGTGGGATAGTGGCATTTGCCAGCCTACAGCCTTTAAAAACAATAGTTGCTTCTCATCGAGTTTTTTTTCCCTTGAAAGGTTAGGAAAGTATTGCAAGCAGCGGTTTAGGACTTTACACGGTATTTTTAGCATATTACTGAAAACCATAAGGATAAGGGATCTGAGCCTAAACAATTCAAATCAAATCCTGCCGATTATCCTACAAATGTTTAGGATACAAGCATTTTATGTAAATAGTATTTGTTTTAAGTGTGTGTACCATTATTACAAACATTTGCATTTTAATTTTTATTAGTGTTACATATTACATATTTTTAAATTATTCCTTTTTTTCAAGATAAACCCACAATGTGTTACTATGTAAAGACATATCAATTTTTGAATTAATTTTGATATAGTTTTTACCTTTTAATTATGTTAGACTGTTGCATTTCTGCATGACTGTGGACATCTTGTTGTTTTATTTCTTCATTATAAATATCTAATATTTTCAAAACAATAGGCTTTTCTATTACAGGCTGAAGAAGAACCACAGCCACTCCTAGGAACATTAGGTGTTATGAATAAACTCAGTACAAGCCAACAGCACACTGCAAGGTACATTCAAGTGCATCCACAGTTATTCATAATCTCCATGTTAGGAATCAGCAGTTAACCAAACTTGCTCAAGTTTTGGAAGGAAATCCCACTGAAGCAGTGAGGACATGCAAATTCTGTGTCAGGTTCTGGTTGTCATGTACCTGCTTTTCACATCTGTTCTAGTCTTTGTAAATAAATAAAGTAAATAACTGGAGTTGCTTTCTTACTCTTTTATTCTGCTCTCAGAAAACTAAATAGGTAAGATGGTCACTTTAAAAGAGTATATAGATAGATACATAAGGCACCATATAATAGATAGATAGATAGATAATTAGTATATTTTCTTAACTTATCTGTTCTCTCTTGCAATTTTGCAATTACAAATGTCAGACTTTGCCTTTAGGCATTGTGGTATACTCAGTTCTATGTGTGAGAGATTTGCCTGATCGAACCTATTTTTTTGTGGCTTGTTAACGTCTAAGTCCATATATCATAAAATTTTTATTTTGCACATCAGTGGTCTGTAATGTGAGAATGTTTTAGGTGCTTAAATGAATCAATTTCAGAAGATATGTCACAAAGACAGAGATTGAGCCAGGAATTAATACAGATCACCTGTTCAGTCCAACTAGAGCTTCAATTATTGAAAATATTTTGCATTTTTTATTAGTATACTATAAGGCAGGTAACAGTTTATAACCAGTTTTTTTAATCATAATATTTTACTCTGCGCAATTTTTAGAAAACATGAACTTGAGCATTCTGAATTGGCCAAATGGCAATGGCAGGCTGTACTGTAGTATGGTGTAGTGGTTAAGGCTTAGGACATCAAAATATGAGGCTGAGGGTTCAAATCCCACCACTGACGCTGTGTGACCAAGAATAAGTTATTTCATCTGCCTCTGCTCCAAATAGGAATGAAACCAATTGTATTTCAAATGTTGTAAGCTGCCTTAGTTAAAGAAACCAGCCAAGTAATAATAATATCTGCTATTGGGCCTCATTCAGTTGTCCTACTCCTAATGCTTTCCAGGATATGCTGTAGCCCCTTTTACCCTGAACTGAATTAAATGGGTTTGAAAATATAATTTAAATATTTTATGTTATCTAAACTCATATCAGTTAAGTTCTCCATTTATGTAGGTTTAGTAAGATTATATTTTTTCCAAAAGTTTTCAGTCTTTTTTTTTATCATATTGGGGTTTTCATTTAATTTGAAGATGAGAGAAAAATGACAATATATAAAATGTGCTCGTAACTATGTAATATGGAAAGGTTGGTAAAGTAAGAAAAATATTTTTATGTTTCAAGTTCTAGAAGTTTTTTTTTACAATGTTCTGAGGAAGTAATATATGAGTTGATTCTTATTACTACTATTCCCCAAAAATCTTTGAAAAGTTTTGAGTATACTGCAGACAGTGTAGTAAGAAAACATTAACTTTTAATCATGTTGTCTTTTAAAATGTGTGGAGAGAGTTTTGTTTTGTGTGGGTAACAATGACTGAGAGGAGTTCATATTTTTAGCTCTGTGCTTCAAAATGTTGTTTATAAAAGTAAGGAATGAGAGGATTGTAGGAGGGGACTTATCTTCAGAGGACTAACAGCTTTACAGATGGTGCCAAGACTACAATTTCCTTGTTGAAGTATTTTATCCTTTACTTGTTTATTCATATACATCTTTACAGTGCACTGACCTGATGAAATATAGTTATTTTTTAATATGCAAAAGACTTCAACTTACACAGGCAATTTCCAGTTGCCAGCCTTTGCTTTTTTTTAATGTTTACCTGGCATTCTGAAGCTATTGACAGGAGCTACTTCGGCTACCAGCTTATCGTGTTTATTAGTAGTACCAACCATCCATTACATTCATCCACTTTCTAACCCTGATAATCCAGTTCAGGATAGATTGGAGATTGAATCCATCCTAGCAGCATTGAATGCAAGGAAACAACTCCAGATGGGGCACGTTTCTATTGTAGTGCACAGCTTCTGTTTTAGAATTTTAAACTGTAATATCTAAGTGGAGTAAATAAGAGCCATGAGATTTGCCTTATAATATGGATAATTGAGGAACACTATTGATGTATTTTGGTGGTAGGAATCTGGTTAAAGTACTTTGCTGTGGTCTATTTCATCTGATCATGGGAATAAGACAGTTGTTTGCATCAATTCTTAATTTAAATTATATATAGAATGACACATGAGTCTCTGTCTTACACCCAAAAACACAAGGCTGAGTCTCAGTACTTTAGCAAAACCAACCTTGTTCTGCTTGAAACAGGAACAGCACATTTATTTTTTAAAGTGGGAGCTACCACTTTCCAATACACAGACATAGCAAATGGGTAGGGTTTGGGCCAGGTCAGTGGTGAAGTTTTACTGTTCCCAGCATTTATTTTGTCCCTTGCATCACCCATCGGCAGCAGGCACATATAGCAGAATCTTGATCAGCTAGTAGTTGTTCCTGTGGCACTGTGTTGCTGCGCTGTGGTTGCCTCGGCAATGGATAAGCAGTCCTCCACAGACGCGGCAGTCATGCTTCGGTACACCATCCTGTTGGGGGGGAGGTGGGTCTTTAAAGAGTTCAGAAACCTCATAATATAGATAAAGTTAGGTCCATAAGTATTTGGACAGTAATACAATTTTCAGAATTTTGGGTATGTGCGTCACCACTATGGATTTGAAATACAGCAACCAAGACTTGATTGACGTGTAGCTCTGTTTCCCACTTTACCAATAATGTAAAGTAGAAAAAATTATTGTGTTCGGACTGAATATAATTAATAATCCCAATTCATTCTGAGATTTGAGCCGCTTATAGAGTCAGGATGACTTACTCCAGCCCCAAGCCACACTGCCAACCCTTGGCGGGTCAAATCTGAAAGCCATCTCTATCATTTTTAAACCCTATTAATCCAGACCTGGATCCCTGAAAGGTATGATGCCTATCCCAGCTAGAACAGGGTACATGACAGGAACAAATACTGGACAGGATATCAGTCCATTGCAGGGCAAACCCACCCACAACCCAAACACACACTAGGGCCAATTTAGCATTATCTATTCACCTGACATACATGTCTTTGGACAGTGGGAGAAAACCAGAGCACCCAGAGGAAACCCACGCAGACACAAAGAGAAACTGCAAACTCCATGTAGGGAGGACCCAGGATGCGAACCACAGTCTCCTTACTGCAAGGTAGCAGTGCTACCACTGTGCCACCCAAATCTGAAAGTTATATAAATGGACTGACTATTATAAAGTCTGAGTTAGGGTGAAAAGTACTTGAGTGGGAGATTTCCAGCCTGTGACGTGCAAAACAAAGCTTGAATAAAGAACAAACAGAAATTGTGCTTTACAGATCTAGAAAGAGCAGTGCAGAGTTCATGCTATTTTTATTGCCAAATATTGTTGAAATTAAGACAAAATACTAATGGGGTCTCAATATCTGCATGGGTTACAGTGTAGTCAAAGTGTTCAGTGTGCATTTCTTTCTAGCAATAAGCATTTTAAAGTTTTCCATGTGTTTTCAGCTTTGGTTGAAGAAAAAAAAAACATATTATTTTTTTAATTCTAATTGCAGATTAAATGCCACTAATCTGTTATGGCCCCTGATATTTTGTATTTTGGAAGGAGAAATTAGAATGCCTGATAACCCAAAAAATACTGGGAAAATGTGAAAAGTGGTGAAAACCCCATTGACTGATACAATGCATTGCAGTATTTAACAAAAAAAAAGCTTTTGTTGAATTTTGTTTTCTTTATTTCTTCTGAATGATGCGTGTATAAGCTAAAGTTTATTTTTTTTTACCATGTCTAACCAGAACATGGTAATTCTTATTTATGCTTGTTATTCTGGCAAAAAAAAAAAGAAAGGAAAGTCACTTATAGTTAAGCATGAAGGATTCTGCAGATTACATAGACTCTCGGGAGATAAAGTCTGTTCAGAAAATGGTTGTGCAAATATGATATTTGCTGTAGCCTACATTTCAAACATATTTTATCAATATTCTAAGCAAACATTTACTCATAATTAGGTGATATGTGGATGTGAGATTGTCTTTTATTTGTAATGCTATATTTTGTGATAATACAATATCGGGCCTTAATGAAACCCATGAACAAAAAATTTAATAGTCAGCCTTATGCTTCTTTTTAGGAACATCATTATTGATTACTGCAAAGCGCTGTTGTTTGATCACAACTTAGATTTATGGGGAACCTATATTAACAGCACTGAAAATGCATGAACAGATTTTAAGGATTTTAAGATATGCATCTATCTTTCCTGCTTGTTCAAGATCTTGAGGAGCTAAAACAAAACCTGGGTGAAATGTCAAAGTACCTGTACACTTAAACCTAAAATAAAGAACACTTAGCCAGTTACATTTCTATTGACCAAACCTGTAGGGACAAAATACAGTACAATAGAACCTCTGGTCACGAACATTTCTGAACACGTACAAATTGGGTTACAATCAAAAAGTTTGCCAAAATTTTGCATCTGTTCATGACCACATGCTCTGGTGGCGAACATAAACACTGGTGGCCAGTTTCCCTACGCACGTTCGTAAGCGCTAATGATTTCCGATTCTCCATTTTCCATTTTCTGTTGTTTGCGTATACAGGGCCTAACAAAGCAGCTGATGTTGCAAAAGGAGTTACAATGTTAACCAAGCAGAGGCCTCAAGTGCTGGAAGAGGTGGAAAAACTGTTGCTAGTGTGGTTGAACGAGAAGCACCTTGCAGGGGATAGCGTAAACGAGGCGTTTATATGTGAGAAAGCCAGGAAGATTCATGGCGATTTGCTGAACAAAAAATCCTTCTTCAAGTGGCGAAGGTGAGGAATTTAAAGCCAGTAGAGGATGGTTTGAAAAGTTTCGTAAGAGAAATGTCATTTAATTTTTTTTCCCTGTGCTTAAAAACTCATAAAAAAGTGTTTACAGCAAGTGGTCCGTAAGGGTCTAACACAAACTCTTACAATGTTAGTTTTCTCTGTTGTTCAAGATTTTCTCAGTGTTATTCCATGTTTTTACATTTAGTTTACTATTACACTGTGCATTGTATGGTATAATTAACTATTTTTGTGCTTAAAAAAATATATATTTTTACATACATTTCGAATGGCCTGGAATGGATTAATTGTATTTACATACAATCTTATAGAGAAATTACGTTCGGGTCATGACCAAATCGGGTCGTGTCCAGAGTTTTGGAACAAATTGCGGTCATGAACAGAGGTACCACTGTATGTGGTCATGAGCAGCACATGTAAACTCCACACAGACAAGGGTCTGAAGTAGAAACTGAAACCAAATCCAGGGAACTGTGAGGCAGCAATGCCAAAACATGCTGCATGTTGATATGTGCTACCACTGTTAAGCATTGTAAGATATGGCCGGCTATGTATCCCGGCCAATACCCCCAAGCCGCCAGGTGGAGCCCTCCTTGCAGCATGGAGGTCCCCAGAAGACCAGCAGGGCATCATGGACAATGGAGTTTTTATGCACCGCCCTGCTGGATGCCATGGGGGCCACGAGAGGGAGCTGCAGGGAGGACCGAAGAGTTCTTCGTGCCCTATGACCCGGAAGTTCGTCATAGGAAGAGCGACGGGCTTCTGGGGTGAGAAAAAACATGGTTTACCCTGACCCGGAAGGAATAAGGATTTGTGGACTGTTGGGCAGAAACACTTCCGGGTCAGGAGATATAAAAGGACTGTGGGAGCTCCCAGACGGCGAGCTGAGCTGGGTGGAAGGGTGGCAACGCATCTGGGAGCTGGAGGATTGTTTATTGTATTTTTGTGATTCATTATTGGAGTATTTGGGAGTGGAGCGTGCTTTGTGCACGTTATTATTATAATAAATAATATTTGGACTTTTATCTGGTGTCTGACGTGTAGTCTGAGGGTACAAGGGTGCGAGCGAACCCTAAATCTGTCACAGCATTTTCTATTAAAATTTAGTTATGACTATCAATTGTTTTATGTTCACTCCACACATATCAGGTTTAAAGCAGTAACCATAAACCAGTTAGATTACATGTATTTTTTTTGTGTTAAAGGTCATAAAATATGCCTGAAGTAAGAAATAAGTCCTGTATATTTCTTAATGTATCCAGGCAGCCAGTTAAAGCTCAGCTGAGGCTTTGTATCCATGTGTGTGCATGAGTTATTCATATTGTAATTAGCCAACAAATACCTCAATTTAGCTGTCAGCAAAAGGAACAGTTATTACCTAGCATCTCCGTCTGTGACCACTGTTCATTGGTCTATGCCTAATATGTAATTAAAGTTCTCCATATTGTCATTAACCTGCTTTTCTTTGATCTCTCTGGCTGATCATATGCAAAGATAAGGAAAAGCTGCCTGGGATCAGACCACAAGACTTTTTTGAAACATTTTCTTTACCATTTAAGTACAAAAAAGGAAAAAAAAGCCTTTCTGAAGCTTTTCTCAGGTCTTATGCTACAAACCATCTCAAAAGACCAATTTCATAAAATCCCACCTATCAAGTAAAATGTCTTCATTAGGTCTGAGGCCTAAAACAAAATATCAGGCCAGCGGAGCGCTGAAGGTCTGCAGCTGACCTTTCTTTGGTTTTAATCATTGAAACTCTTGACAGCTTAATAAGTTGAAGGTGCTGGATCACAGCCTAACTTAATAAGGCCCACAGCAGAGACTTGGCCACCAATGATTGCTCCCATAAGTCTTAGCACATCTGGTGCTATGTCCTTGAGTGAGAAATATTTTCCATAACTTTCCTTATGTACAAAAGCCTTCCTCCTCTTTATTATCAGTCAAGTGATGCAGGCTCTTATGACAGTTGCTATTACCTAACCACAGATAGTTTACTTGCAGTTTTTTCTGTTAATGAGTTATGCTGTAGAATCCTTGCTGTTACTATTTTATTAATTTTTTTTTTATTAGGCTAAATTTAGCACATATGGAAGTAACTTATATACAGTATCAGTCTAGCCTAATATGTTTAAACAAAATAATTAAAATGATTTTCATGTTTTTGTACACATACACATTTAATAGTTATAGTAATATTACTAATTCCCTTTAATAAAAATGTATGTCAAGTAAAGTTCCTTTAATACTAAGTAACAAATATTCAAGGACAAGCTAATATAAACCAGATATTGTGAAGGGTGGCAGAGTGAAAAGGGTTGTGCAAACATGAAAACATGGCACAGGGCAAAACAAAGTCCTAACAAGGGAAGAAAAGCAGGCACTGGTAAGGAGTGTCCTGCCAGGAGAGATAGTATGACACTACCAGATGGAAGTGTGCTTATTTGCTCACCAGAGTCATCAATCAATCGACCCACTCATTTTATAAAGTCAGATTGTCTAGAATAGGGTCAGCAAGCATTAGCTTATCCTGGCAGCATGTGGCACAATCCAGAAACCAAACTGATACTGTATTGGATATTTAGTAACGTATTACTAGGCACTGTACAGACATTATTAAATGTATTTTATATGAATGGGTGTATGCTTTCTCAACCAGTGTTTACTGTAAAGAACACTATGGTACATAATTATCAAATTAAATTAAATTAAACCACAGTATAATGTAGATGCTTCATGATAGCCTCATATATCTACACAAACAAATCATGTGTCCTCTGACCATTTCTTTTTTGTTTTTTGTTCTGTTCTTTAAAGGAAATAAGTACATTGAAAACTCTGAATCAAATTCAAGCAAACTAACAAAAAACATAATGTAGCCATTGGGAGTGCATTATCTTATAGCATCCATCCACTATGAAGCCTTGTTCACAGAAGAAGTGATGCATCACCTAAGGTTTCCGTAAAAAAACTTGGAATAAAGCAATATAGCATATATAAATATATAAATAAAAGGCTAAGGATTGTGTCCATTCTGGTATGTGATTACTTGTGAACCACTGAAACCAGAACCTTGATCTTGGTCTTAATTGAAAACGTATGCCATGATACACGTTTGTAAAAGCAGAAAATTTGGCTTATAGAAGCCTCCATGAAGTTATCGGGATCCACGTCTTTTTACAGGAAACTGTTTTAGAAAACTAATTGAGAAGGTGACATTGCAGAGAGAAAATGAAGAGCACCGACATCTGTTGAGCATGAAGCAAATTGTAAAAGCTGACTACGTGATAGGAAGAAGAAGAAGAAGAATAACAGCTTTGCCGTTCACTGCACATAAAGCATGTTCAGCACAGCAACCTGCTAGTACTCACAAACTATTGGGGTTGGAACCTTGATCATACTAGAACCAGAGGTCTGCATGTGTCCTAGTATAGAAATAAAACTAAATCTATACTAATAAAAGGCAAAGCCCTCACTCACTGACTCATCACTAATTCTCCAACTTCCAGTGTAGGTGGAAGGCTGGAATTTGGCAGGCTCATTCCTTACAGCTTACTTACAAAAGTTAGGCAGGTTTCATTTTGAAATTCTACGCGTAACGGTCATAACTGGAACCTACTTTCGTCCATATATACGGCCATAGCCATAGCCTGCAGCTCGGTCGCTGTGTGAGGCGGAGTTGCGTATCGCATCATCACGCCTCCCACGTAATTGAGTGCCTGTCAATATAAGGTAAATATTTGCGGGTGAAGGACTAGCGGCTCACGTGAACTGACTGTGAATGCAGTATGTAGAGAACAAGAAAGGGCTCCAAAGAGCGCTGAACAAAAAACGCATTACACAATTGAGAAGGCAGCAAAAGAATATGAAGTGAGTGACGCATACAAGCATATTCATAAGTGCAGCTACTGCGGAAACAAAGCACGGTGCAAACCGTAAGTTTAAATTAAGTTTATAGACACGCTCCTGCTGCCGTTTGTCATGCCTACGACGAATACGATATTCGCGAGATACAAGTTTAATGAGAAGACACAAGGTATAAATGAGACTTTGGATCACTTTGTAACGGAGTTAAAATTGCTGTAGCGAGAAACTTTTAAGTGTCTTAGCTAACATTAAATAAAGCCGTTGAGATCGCTAGATCACACAAGAGAGCGGCTCACGTGAACTGACTGTGAATGCAGTACGAGTGATCACTTCGATGAATGAAACCGGTTCAAAAAACGCATTACACAATTGAGAAGGCAGCAAAAGAATATGAAGTGAGTGACGCATACAAGCATATTCATGAGTGCAGCTACTTCGGAAACAAAGCACAGTGTAAACCTAAAGTTTAAATTAAGTTCATAGACAGGCTGCCGCTGGCGTTTGTCATGCCCACGACGAATACGATATTCGCAAGATACAAGTTTAATGAGAAGACGCAGGGTTTAAACGAGACTTTTGATCACTTTGTAACAGAGTTAAAATTGCTGTAATGGAGTTTAAATTGCTGGTATGCCAGGTCTGAGCTAACATTAAATAAAGCCATGGACAAGCTTCGATGCATGTACTCCAAGCGGCTCATGTGAACTGACTTTGCAGGACAGGGAAAGGTTAAATTAATTTCATAGACACGCTACCGCTAAATATTCGTAGGCAAATGCACAACTTAATACCGGGAATGCCTGTTAAACATCTTATATTCACGAGTACCGATTTGGGTAGTGAACACTTTGATGAATGAAACCTGTTATCTTTATAAAAGTTGACAAACACGGAATATAACTTGAACACAACACATCCTTCAAATACGAACCTGATTGAAAGAAATAATGATAATCAAATCCTTGATGACAGCAACACTCATAACAGTGACAAAACTATTACATTGGGGTATATATACAGTATATATATACAGTAATCCCTCGCTATATCGCGCTTCGACTTTCACGGCTTCATTCTATCGCGGATTTTAAATGTAAGCATATCTAAATATATATCACGGATTTTTCGCTGGTTCGCGGATTTCTGCGGACAATGGGTCTTTTAATTTATGGTACATGCTTCCTCAGTTTGTTTGCCCAGTTGATTTCATACAAGGGACGTTATTGGCAGATGGCTTAGAAGCTACCCAATCAGAGCATGTATTACATATTAACTAAAACTCTTCAATGCTATAAGATATGCTTACCGCGCGGTGCTTGATTGTTTGCTTGTCTCTGCCTCTCTCTCACCCTCTCTGACATTCTCTGCGCCTGACGGAGGGGGTGTGAGCAGATGTGCTGTTTGCACAGAAGCTGTTTGCTTAAAAGATACTGACGCTCCTCTAAAAAATGCCGCTTTATTGCGGTGCTCGGCATATTTAAAAGCACAAAAGCACACGTATTGATTTTTTGCTTTAATCTCGCGCTCTCTCTCTGACGTTCTCTGCGCCTGACGGAGGAGATTTGAGCAGAGGGGCTGTTTCAACAGAGGCTGTTTGCTTAGAAGATACTGACGCTCCTCTGAAAAATGCCGCTTTACTTAAAAGCACACGTATTGATTTTTTGATTGTTTGCTTTTCTTTGCGAGCGCGCGCTCTCTCTTAAATTCTCTGCTCCTGATGCAGACACTCATTTGAAGAAAAGATATATTTGCATTCTTTTAATTGTGAGAAAGAACTGTCATCTCTGTCTTGTCATGGAGCACAGTTTAAACTTTTGACTAAAGGGTGTTATTTCATGTCTAGAGGGCTCTAATAATGTTAACAGTGTGGGAGAGTTTATAAGGGCTTAAAATATATAAAAATAACCATACAAACATATGGTTTCTACTTCGCGGATTTTCATCTATCGCGGGGGGTTCTGGAACGCAACCCCCGCGATCGAGGAGGGATTACTGTATATATATATATGTGTATATATATATATGTAGATATGTATATGTATATATATGTATATATGTGTGTGTGCGTGTGTGTGTGTGTATATATATGTATACTGTATGTATGTATGTGTGTGTATATATATATGTATATGTATGTATGTGTGTGTGTGTGTGTATGTATATATATATATGTATGTGTGTGTATATATGTGTGTATATGTATGTGTGTATCTATGTAGTTATGTATATATATATGTGGATGTATGTGTATATATATGTATATATCTATGTATATATACATGTGTATATGCATATATGTAGATATGTATGTATATGTATATATGTATATGTGTATATGTATATATATGTTTATATGTGTGTATATATATATATATATATATATATATATATATATATATATATTACTGCAACACTCATAACAGTGACAAAACAATCATGTTGCGTTATTTTTAAAATGTTTCCTTTTCTTTTTCATTACTTCTTTAACACACTACTTCTCCACTGCGAAGCGTGGGTATTTTGCTAGTTATTATATAATTTAGTTGTTCTTAAACTATGGGATATGACCCATTTTGTGTGGAAGGGGTTGCGACCCCTCCCCAGCTAACATTCGTTGGCGATTTTCTGAGGGTGAACTCCCCTTTGTTGACATTCAGTGGAAATTTTCTAAGGGGAAGGGCGATGTTTCAGGGAACGGCATGATAATTGCCCACTGTTCTATGCCTAGTAAAGGTTTGTGAAGATATGCAGTAGGCAAAAACTTGGTCTAGAGAAAAAAAAGTTTAAGAATCACTGATATAATTGATCACAACATAACATAACATACTCACACCTGCTTAATTCAATTCAGTGATGTAAGGTTCAAGGCAGAAATGAGTTGAGAGTTGGAAACCACTTCATTGCAGGCCATTGTGCTGGAATTTCAAACATAATATATGTGCAGATAAGTAAAAGGGCCATGAGATTCTTAGTCTAATACTGATGATGGAATGTTTGCTTATTTCTATTCTAGCAACCTGGTTAGCATACTTTACCTTTCTTTACCAAATGATTACAGGAATAAGACAATTGTTTACAACCAAATTATTCAAAAATAAACCCTGTTAAGACTTCCCTCATAAATCTAATGGCATGAAAGCTTCACTTCTTGGCTCCACCTTATAAATTGTGTGTCAAAGTGGCTCACTTAATCATTACTGATAACTTAGAGGTTTTAATACAGTCATCTTTTATTATATTTAACATGCTGCAACCATAGTTTATACTGTTTTTTAGGTAAACTCATATTTATAAAGTCTTAGCTTAACATATACAAAAAGGCAGGCACTGTCATGGACATGGACAGTTTTAATTTTGATATTTTTATATGAGGCCAACAGCCTTAATGAAAACAATAAAAAAGAGGTGTATGTACATTTTCAAATACAACATTTTTGACTGGTATATCTGATGACATTGTTGAGTGGGCTTTCGATAGCACATTGCTATGTTGTGGGAGTCATTGCTCTGTACTCACCAATATTTGATGCCATTGGCAACATGTTATATAAATCATATGGCAAACAAGAGTTCCACAATGGAAATCTGTCACTGCCAGGCAGGGAAAGATTCTTGAGAGGGGAATTCTTTTGTTTTGAAAATCAAAGAAAGCCCAAGAAAGCAGCAGCTTATGCTTACAAAATAGATTTGTAGCACTGAGAAGGTCATGTTATAATGTAGTTCAATATTTGTTCAGCTGTCCTAAGAACTAAATGATTCTGCCTGCATTACCTGGTTTGTGGAAAAAGATGGGTAACTTTGTTACAGTTGTATCTTTAATTTGGTCTTTTTTAACTATCATGGAAATTCCTCAACCAAATGACAAAAAGAAGGCACTCAAAGGGCTCACTTACACCCCATCCTTTGGGGGTGAACAGGGTTTAACTGTGTAGGACACTGTACTTGGGGTTAACAATATTCCAAGAGCTACATGGCAGATGAGTTTGCATGTTAATGAGGCTGTCCTCCCATGTGTCTGGTCCTGGAGAACACCGTTCTCATCTTTCACGTCAAGCAGAATCTTTTCAAAACAGAAATGCCTGCCTTGCCTCTCATAATGTCAGGTCAATGTATCAGGTCTGGTCAGGTCAGGTTGGGGAGCATTCACTGGTACAGCATGTTACCGCACCCAACACATGACGAAACCTGCTCGGGATCCTGTTTGGCAAACCCCCATACAGACATGTGGTCCATTCTCACCCCACAGAATCTGCCGCAGTCAGGTTTTACATGGGCATCCCCTTAGCCTGGTCCAGCCGCTCGGCTCCTCAACAAAGTATCGAAGGGGTCCAGTCTTCATCTCAGGTCACTGGATAGCATCCATGTCTCACAACCATATAGCCAAAATGGAAGCACTAGGACTCTAAAAATTTGGAACTTCGTCCTTTTGCAGAGATATTGGGAGGGTCACACACCTCTTTCCAGTGGCCTCATGACCCCCATGCTCTCCCAATACATCTATTGACTTCTTAGAAAGAGTCACCAGAGACATGAATGTTGCTTTCAAGGTAAGTAAACCTCTTGACAAGGTCGACACTCTCACCACAGCCATACACACTGCTGATAGCTATGCCCAAGAAGTCATTAAAGGCCTGGATCTTGAATTTTACCCAGGACACTCACAAACCCAGACACTCAGACTCCTCGCTCAGTCTCTTGAGAGCCTCAATCAGAGCCTCCATTGATTGCGTGAAGATCACAGTATCATTGGCAAAGTCAAGATCAGTAAATGTTTCTTCTCAAACAGATGCCCCACAACCAGCCTCAACACCCAGTTCATACAAGCATTGTACAGAGTAGGAGCAAGAACATACCCCTAATGAACCCCAGAATCAACTGGGTAAAACACAGAAGTTCCACTCCTACTCTGCATAGCACTCACAGTACCAGTGTACAGGCTGGCCATGATATCCAACAAGTTCAGAGGGATCCTGCAAAGTCTCAAGATGTCCTACAGGACAGCTCAATCAACTGAGTTGAATGCTTTACAAAAATCAAAAAAGGCTGCAAAGAAACTCTGCAGATATTCGTATTTGCAGTTGATGAGAACCCTCAGTGATGGGATATGGTCGATGGTAGACTTCTTAGGTGTAAAACCAGACTTCTCCAGTCACTTGTATGGGAGCAAGTGATCACGGATCCTATTGAGGATGACCCTAGCAAGGATCTTACCATGAGCAGCTTTATCCCCCTGTAGTTGCCACATTCCAGATGATCACCCTTCCCTTTCCAGATAGGGACAAGTTGGGACGGTGGGCATCTCCCAAATGGAAACAAAGATTGCTTGCAATGCCAGGAAGACAGCCTTGTCACCAGCCTGGAGAAGTTCACCCTGGATTCCACAGAGTTCTGTAGTCTTTCCTACTCTCAGCTGGTTTACTACCTGTGCAATTTCAAAGAGATTGGGTGGTTCACAGCTAATTGGAGGATCAACCTCACGAACCGTCGACCCAAGGATGTCCAATGTCCTAGCCAGAGGGTCAGCTTTAAAAGTTGCTCAAAAAAGCCAGCCCAATGGGTCAAAACTGGAATGTCATCCGTAAGGTCTATTCCATCACCGCCCTGACTGTGACTCTCTGAGGAACAGATTCGGATGTGTGTAATGCTTTGATTCCTCTGTAAGCAAGATGTATACTGTAGATACAGTACATATAGAGATAGATTTATACATAGATGGTGTGTCACTTGCTTATAGAATCCTCTTACAAATGCCTCCTTATCTGTCCTCTGAGCCCTCGCAGCCATCCTTCTCAGTTCACAGTACAGACTGGAATTGTCATCAAGCAGTGTGCTGCAACTCCTCTCAATAATATCCGGGGTGCCCAGCAAGATGAAATACCTCCTTCTGGGAAAACCAGGTGTTCTGTTGGTGCTACTGGCATTCTGGCAATATGTGACCATTAAAAACAGGGATTAAGTGAGTTACGTTTGTCAGAAGATCTTAGGAAAGAAGGAAAGACACTGTTAACTGATGATTTGCTGTTCTCTCCTTTGTTGTCAATTGACCTTATGCTTTGATTAGCTGATTTCTAACGAGGCTGAAGTTAGCGATTTATTCACAGCTGCTAATTTGTACAAGTCTGTGTTAATATAAAGGCTCAGTGTTTTAAAAGGTATACACTGATATGTGTCATTAAAGCTGATCAAAAATAAAAATAAAAAGATGAAATTTCACATTTTGATTTCATTTGACTTTTGCCTGTTTCAATGCTATAAAATTTGTCAGATTCAAACCTGGTATATTCTCCCATTGGTTCAACTGGAGTGAATGAACTTCAGTGTTTAACAGGCACTCTAAATGGTTAAATGGCATTGAGCCACTTTTATGTTCACAAGTCTTTAACAAAAAAGGACCTTTGTGTTTAAACTTTTTGAAGAAAAAGGGAGAGACCGATTGGATGGTCTATGATCTAAATTGAAAGGAACTAACAGAAAGTTTGTATTGAGAAGATTTAAAGGGAGAGTTTGATATGATATGATTTTGTTGGCGGCACAGTGGTGCAGTGGGTAACGCTGCTGCTTTGCAGTTAGGAGACCTGGGTTTGCTTCCTGGGTCCTCCCTATGTGGAGTTTACATGTTCTCCCTGTGTCTCTGTGGGTTTCCTTCCACAGTCCAAAGACATGCAGGTTAGGTGCATTGGCGATTCTAAATTGTCCCTAGTGTGTGTGTGTTTGGCTCCTGACCCAGTAATTAGGATATAGCGGGTTGGATAATGGATGGTTTGATGATTCTGTTGTTTTTTTTTCTTTTGTATGTAATTTCTGAAAACTGTATATAACACAAAAAGGCTGACTTTTCTATAATGGATTTTATATTTATGTGTCCTACTAATAAAATTATTTTTAGTACACTTCAAATTATTGAAAACTGTGACTTGAATTGACTTTACACAGAGTCAGTTATATTTCCTGCATGGAAAAAAAGTTAACATATGGATTTAAGTTTATGGAGAAGAATCAGTCCCACTGGGATAAAAGTGTGTTAATGAAGGGAAAAGCTGAGTAATGTGAAAACAGACCATTTCCCAAACTTCTCAGCAAGTTGTGATCTTTTTGTGCTTATGGGAGTTATTAGAGTATCTACTGCGTTACAGAGTTGGGTTATTTTTGAGTCTTTTGAATCTCTCTGATGGCCACCTGTGCCTTTAAAATGTCACTTGGCAATTCTATTTCTAATAACCTACTAGATAAAGAGTAAAGCTTTAGGCATTCAGGTTTAACTGGAAATACTTTGCAACATTAGTGACACATCATGTCTTCTTTGATGATAAATGGTTAACTATTGTAACAAAACCTTGTAGTAATATTAAAAAAATGGGGGACCAATTAGCAGCCTTGTTTATTGTAAATAGCTACACTGACATCCTCTCCACCTCTTCTTGAATATAGCTGACTCTTTCACACTCTCTCTCAAGCTCATATTTCAGTATAGGTTGACCCAACTCCCTTGAAAGTCAACAAGACTGCTGCTGCCTGATTTGTGACTTTTTTACTGGTATTATTCTGAGTCAGGTCAAACTTCATTGTTAATTATTTTTGCAGGATCTAGATGCCAAAGTTATGAACAGAGCAACAAACCAACCACTCTTCCTGTGTGGAGCTCTGCCCCTTTCCACATTTCCTTAAAATCCCTCATGCAATGATCACATTCTTGACACAATGCAATTGTAATCCAATATTTTCTGGTTCTAAGACAATACAATGTTTAGCTATGGGTCCAAAGGACATTTAAGTTAGTAACTGTTCAAGAAAAGTTGATAAAATAACATTTGATTTATTAAGGGCTTTCAAGGAATGTATTCTCCAGACATTTTTTCTTCATGCAATGAGTCAAGTAAATGATTATTGGGCCATTATATCCAAATACTGTAAACAAGCAGGCAGTAAGCTGAGGGACAAATCAAAGACTGTGTCATGAGGAAATAGTAGTTTAAATGACTGGAAGGAAGAGAAAAGCATAACTATCTTAAAATCCCAGGGTCTTGAGTTCTAATTCCATGTTTGCTGGCTGTCTATGAGGAGTCTGTATGTTCTCCACTTGATTGGGTATGTTTGTTTTAGGCACTTCAGGTTTCCCCACTATATCTTAAAGATTTGTATGATAAGTGGTTGATACCTAATTTTTTCCAGATGTATTGGTTTTCTATGGATTGATGCTGCACACACGGTTGGTTCCTGTCTTCTACCTCATGCTGCTAGGATAGTCTTTAGCCTCTTGCAAACCTAAACTGGATTAAGTTCCATTCTTGTGCTATTTTATGACTAACCACTCACTCTGCCATATGACACCACCACATTTAGTTTATAATCTTTGCTGCAACAACATTCAGACTAATTAATAGTTTAGTTAGCTGACATGGAAACTTTCATTGCTTTGATTTTTTGTGTTTGTATCACTTAGCAAATATCCTTATTACTTTAAGTCAAAGCTGAAATTCAGAGACATCGAATGCTTTCAGAATCCGGTCCTACCACTGCACTAGGTAAAGTGTTAATCAGGTACCCTAAATAAGGGGCAATTAACCAAGTCATTGAGCACCAGTGAAGGTGTAGGAGAAGGACCAAAAGAAAGAAGATGCTGTGAAGTCTGAGTGGAGACACCATGAGAATTTTTAATTGCTACCATTTGCTATGTCTTTTTGTCAAGCCCAATCTATAGCTAGAAGTCTGTCCTCTCTTTATTAAATACCAAAATATCAAAACCAAAAAGTCAAAAAGATTTTAAAGAATCAGTGCAAGAGGTTTAGTAACCAGACAATCTAAACAGAATAATATACACCACTGTGAAAGACGTGGTTTATCCATAATCTTGGATGATTCCAGAATGAAATGGCCTAAATTTTGTACGTCGAAACCACATGTCGTGCACTGGTTATGACAACACTGCAATACCCATAATAAAAATGGACCAGATAGACACACACACACACATATATATGTGTATATATATATATATATATATATATATATATAGTGAAAGAAGCCCAGACACTGAGACAGCCAAGTCCAAAAAGCACACACTTTTAATTATTCTTCTGCACCTACCCACACAATACAGTGCAAAAATCACTCCAATTAGACTCAGTCCTTTATTTTGTTTTATTCTTTTCTACTGTCGCCTCCACTCCTCTTCCACAAGCTTCGTCCTCTGCCTCCTGACTCCAGCTCCCTGAATGGAGTGAGGCAGCCCTATAATGCTCCCGGATGTACTCTACTCCAGGTGCACCCTGATGGTCTCCCTGCAGCACTTCCTGGTGTGGTGGAAGTGCTGCAGTCCATGGCTCTGGAACCATCCAGGACCCCCAGTGGTGGCCCTGGGCCACCACAGGGTTGAGCTTCAAAGTTCCGTGGCCCCAAAGCGAACCAGGGCGGTTGCCCTCTCATGTCCTGGGGGAGATATTGTCCCTCTCCTGGTCTCTATCCTCCAGGTGCCCCAGCCATCCACAACAATATTTATATATATATATATATATATATATATATATATATATATATATATA
>JANRMT010062837.1:53653170-53714089 GCA_026402145.1 Polypterus bichir lapradei
AAAGAAAGAAAGAAAGAAAGAAAGAAAGAAAGAAAGAAAGAAAGAAAGAAAGTGATATAGTAGGGCACCAGGGTGTGTCCTTATATTCAAAATTGTTAACGGTGTGTAAATTTGTACCTTTAGTGGCTTTTAATGCTAAGGTGGAAGTGCTGTTCTGAGAGATAGTGGCGTAAGCGCCTAGAGCACCTCTTTGGTGCCGTCCCTGACGTTGTATATAAAATTACAGATATAGTTTTGTTTTCAGCATGTGTTTTATATTTCTCTAATAAAGAGGTCTGACAAGCTACTTCTATGTCATTTCTAAAAATAAACTGCATGGTGGTACAGTATATTAATAATTGATTTTCAATACAGTAGATGTTTTTGGTGCATCTGCAGAGCTTGTAGTATTTATGATTCCTGTTATCATGTACCTTGTGGTGGTTTTTTATGTTAAGATGATGTGAAAAATCCCAGAGCCCTGCTAAGATCATTTTATACATGATAATGCATTGAAACAAAACAGAATGTTTGTGAAAATAAGGTCAAACTAAGAAGAGCGGCTCTTGAGAGCTGGCAGCACGGCAACAAACAGAACATATATTTGGAGCCAAAGGCAAACTGAATCCCATCTGAACCTGGTTTTATTGATAGCCATTCATGAAATGAAAACTCAGGACATCTAAATATGTATAAAAATTCAAAGGTGAAAGTTTAATAAGCTGCACTACCTGCAGATTTGTTATGATATGTAATTTACCATTTGCTTACCGATAAGCTGTCTATTTGGAGTTTTCCAGAATGTAGATCCCAACAATAGATTGCAATAGTCTGGACAGCTTGATATATTCCAACTAAAGAGTATTCAAATGATAAATCATTATGATAAGCAGTTCGTATCTGCTGTCAGAGGTGCCAGGGGTGACGACCCGGCCAGGACGCCATAAAGGACCGGAAGAGGGCGTGCGCCCGCCTTGGATCACGTGGGGGCCGCCACCCTGGTTGTTTTGGGGGCCACGGGTTCAAGGCATGGAAGCCCAACCCTGTAGGGGCCCATGGTCACCGCCAGGGGGTGCCCCAATGCCTTGGGAACCCTGGACCCCAGTACTTCCGCCACACCAGGAAGTGCTGGGGGGAAGAGAAGCAGGGACACTCGGAATGCTTCCGGGAGTACAGCCGGCACTTCCGCCACACAGGGGCTTGTCGGCGGGTGATTGCCGGGGAGCACCTGGAGCATATCTGGGTGAGGATAAAAGGGGCCGCCTCCCTTCATTCGGGGCTGGAGTCAGGTGGAAGAAGGACTAAGCAGAGGAGAGTGGAGGCGGCCTGAAGAGTGGAGGCATTGTGTGTTGGCCAGGACTTTGGGGACTTGGGGTTTGTGTGACACTTAAGGACTGTGTAAATATTGTAAATAAACGTGGTGACTTTGCAACATGTCTGCCTGCCTGTGCCCGGGTTACGTTCACACTGCTTATTCAAATTCTATTTACAAAAGCAATATAATTAAATTAAATGTTATTTTGTCAATGATTCTTTCTGAAACTGGAACATTCTGGCTAAAGAACTGTTATAGGAAAAGCTCTATGAATTTAACTGTTTTCCTCCACTAAAAACCCAAATCATTCAGTAGCTTGGGATTAATACGGTTTAGCAAACAAAACCAGGCCAAATCACTTGCTTAAAATTAGTTTTCAAAAACAGCAACAATGTGCAAGCAACATCATGTAATGCTTTGCCACAAAAAGAAAATTGCAGAGAAATTATTTGTCACAAGATCCAGGAGAAAAAAGAAATAGCATGAAGTTAGAAAACATGCTGGAAGATTGAACAATTCCAGCTATCTGTGCCCAACTGCAAACCAAAAATGCTTGTACACAGTTTTTATTTATTTATTTATTTACTAGCCATGTGCGCCCAACTATGTTGCGTGTGTTAAAGTTGTCTGTGAAGGGCTCCCTGTGTAAACGTGGCTGCCAGTCGTGAACTGGGCCCTTCGTCGCACAGCATTATGATTTTTCATAAGGGAAACAAAATTACAAAAGAAAACCCATCAACATTGATTCGATAGGAACGGCCTACTCGGAATCACTGTCCGAATAGTAATTATGTGGTGGTGTAGGAGCATTTCTGCTTCTGTCCGTTCACAGTCCGTCTCGTTTTCACGACGCTATCATTTCCTCTCACGATGTCTTCTCAACCTTTCTCCAATCTTGCAGGTTGCTTTGTGGCAATCCAAAGAGTAAGGCAATATACACTGAGCAATGGTTATAAAAGGGGGACACATAGGTATCCAGGCTCTTTAAAGCATAAATAGGGATCACTTCACTGACATGTGAGCAAGCCATGGTACAACTGTGAGACGCACAGCACTCGCGGGCTACAACGTAACAATAATAATTTCCGGAACGTGCTGTTACGTTGTCATTCATTTTACTCACTGTCTTTCTTTCATTCATATGTTACGTAGGCACATACCTTTTATCTTCAGCAATCTCTAACCAGGCCTCAGGAGCTAACCAGCGTAACACTGTCCACCACCCCTTTCGTTATTCCGGCACATTGTTGACATCCGTGAGTAACAACAACGTACTAAACTGGAAGGTGGTCTACGCATGCGTGGAATTCGCGGACAAACAAAGATCAAGATCTAAATGAAGATCTCTTTAGCTAATTTAAAGCACAACAATTTGTTTAGTTTGAATGTCTGTGTTTTGAGGTGTGACTGGCGTATTACAGTCTTCAGTAGTATAAGCCTGGAGGAGATTCTTAATGCAATGCCTATGTTTTAGCTGACTCTCTACTGCCATCTAGTGCTTCTTCTTCTAATTAATTCTCGGATAAACAAAGATCAAGATCCAAATGAAGATTATATATAGAGATTTGTTTGTTTATTTATTTACTCATTTATTTATTTCTTAGCACCCAGTATATTAGACACTGAAAGTAGTTCATGACCATCTTATATAGGTGGGATATGATGACATAAGATGCTATGTGGCATGAAACCGTCATTGCGACTGTAAACAAAAATACACAAAATGACAGCACCTGCTGTGTAAATTATAACATAAAACATGGTAATTGTTTTGTCATGTAGGGTCCTATGGTAACCCTATATTACTCTTTATATTCTTTATTGTGCAGAGCTTACTAAAATATCTTAAATCCCATACACTTACTACTCTGTGGTCTGGTACTTTGGCACTGTAAGCTCTGATAATTAGACAGATTAAAGGAACAGTCAGGACTTAAGTTACACATTTAATTATGTAATATTGATAATATGCACAAAATTATACATAGGAAGCAGAATGCAATGTGGATATTGCCAACCCATAACATTACAGACTAAGTAGGCTTATCTTCAGTCTAGCTTGCTATGCTACCACATAGCCTTTGAATGGAGTATTGAAACAGGGCACATGCCTGTCTCAGTTTCGCTGCCAAGATTGAGTTGTCTTCATCATGGTCTTCTCTTCATGGCCAGATGGTGAGAGTAAGAGAAGTAAAGACAAGGTGAACAACTTTATACCATTCTTACCACACAACATGAACCAATGGGGCATTGAGGTACAGAATTGCCTCAGATTCAAAACCCAATCATAAACAGTCATACTTCAGACCAATGGAATTAGTCTACCTGTTCCCTCCTGGGCCAGTTACCAATGAAAGCACTTCAATGCAACTTATCCCCCAAGTGCTTTGTTAAGGCATTTTATGGCCTTCATACAGGAGAGGTGGCTTATAGGCTCATATGAGTCCAAACATAGTCACCCTTGGCAAGCAGTTTAGATACATGCTCTATTCCCTCTGCCATAAATTTCACATCCTGAGTTAGTCGTAAAGATGCTGGTTAGGTAAACATCAAAGCACCGTTGTTCTCATTATAAAGTAAAACATGCCTCAGGAAACACTAACTGATATTACATTTGCTTCATTTAGCTTACTAATCTACTCTATATATATAAAATCCTAAGCCTGGAAGTGCAACGATTTTATGTGACTTTTTTGTCACGCTTTAAATCAGGCTTATTTTAAAACCTACATATATATGTTTGGTATCATTCTTTTCAGAATTTAATGTGATGTTGTTGATTTTCAGATTCTTATTCCATTTTTAAATTATAAACTAAAAAATATCAAGAACTCAAGTCCCGTGAGACAAGACAAAGACTAGGACAGCTGCTGTACAGGTTTTTAAATGTTCGAAGCGCTGTGCAAGATGCAGATCATGCAGCATGGCAGCAGCAGCAAGCCAGCAGCTGATTGAGCAAAGATGAGGGGAAAAAAACTGCATTTGTTTTCCATTGTATCACTGTTTAAGAGGGGGGTTCAGATGAGCGACTGTGTCTCCTTGGGGTGCATTCAGCCCCCTCTTCACAACACTAGTGGCAAAGACGTGAAGTGGCAGGCGTGTAGTGCAGGCCGGGGTGGTTGGTGAGCGAAGCAAGCAGGGAGGAACCCCATAGTAAAGATGTAAAAATATTTATCAGGTTATATGCCAGCTATCACAAGCTTTGGATACAGACTGTGCTAACAAACTATGTAGTTTTTTAAGAAGAACAGAAGACCACTCACAACCCCTCTCTTGATAAGCAGTGCCGGCAAAGGAAGTTTGTTTTCATAAACACCCAGTACAGGAAATAATATGCTCTTCTCTCCAGGAAGAAGATGAATATTCTTAAAGTGGGGTGGTATAGGAGAGGTGAATTTGCAGGATCAAAAAAAAGAAGTTACAAACTTATTAAAGTGGCTGGTCAAAAAAAAAAAAATTATAAAGGACTTACAAAAAACATATTTTTACCAATTGATCAAACTCATGGCTCTGAAACCCAGAGTAATCCAGCCTCATAGAGAACCTTAAATTTAGTCAAGAAAAATCAAAGAAACCCACAATGATTTTTCACTTTTAAGAGTTGAAAAAGGTGATCTTAATGCCATTCTATGGAGTTTTCTAAATAGCGCAGTTTGTAGACTGTTTTTCTTTTTTTTATTCTTGATATTAATTATGTTTCATTTACTAATATATATGCAAAATTGTAAGAAAAAAAATTAATAGTTTATTTCTAGAAAAAAGATCTCTTACTATAATAAAAATATTATCTCACATTATTCTAAAAAGCAACTGTCCTGAAAATATCCCCCAGTCCTTACATACTCTGGGTGTCCTGGCTGGGTCAGAGCGCCAGAACTATCTATTTATATATATATATATATATATATATGTATATACAGGGGGTCCTCAGGTTACAACACAGTTCCATTCCTACAACATTGATGTAACCCGAATTTTGGTGTAAGTCGAATCACACCCTAGCCTGTTACTTACCTAACACATTTGCAAAATCATAAACTAGAACATAAAAACACAACCTATCCAGAGAAAAAGGTCATAAATTTACTGCACTGTACACTGTACTGTAGTAACAGAAAAAAATGACAAAAAATGAGTGTAAAAAATTCCTTACCTTTATTCCCTCTTTACAATGTCTAATTTCACTTCCATCGTGATGGCTTTCCTCTTCTTCAAAGCACTACCATCTGAAGACTCTGACTTTCGTTTAGGAGCCATGATAACGGCCAAAAAGTCACCAAAGAAAGCAACACGAATGGAACACTTGTGCCATGCGCAACCAAACTAGTTTGCCAACTCCCTTAACCAAAAATCAAACTAACCAAACTAGTTCACCCATGTAGTCTGTAAGTACGACACTAATGGCGCAAGCCGAAACACTCACATGTCAATTTTTTAAAAATTTTTATGGGAGTGAGTGTTGTAAACTCAAAACGTTGCATGTCGAGACATCGTAACCCGAGGACCCCCTGTATATACATACACACACACACACACACAGGTGTAGGCAAAAGTAGGTTTACAATGAAGAGTACATTTATTCCTGTATTATTATTTATTTATTAATTTGTCTTATTTGTCTTCTTATTATTATTAAAGTGTGCTTGGGTGTAGCAATCATAACATGCATAACAACAACATTTATTTTATCTAGCACGTTTTCATACAAACAATATGGCTCAAAGTGCTTTACAAAATGAAATATAAGGAAGTTAATATAAAACATACACAAACGAGATTTCTTTTTCCATACTAACAACTGTAAAGGTACTTTTGTCCACCTCTGTATATGAGGACACCTCTAAGGCTACTGCAAGTTAAGCATTTCCAACCCAGGACCAGAGAGGTCGCTGCCAATAACTACCGTATATACTCCCGTTTGAGTTCTCCTGCAGATTTTACCGTATAACTTCTGGTATTTTATAATATCAGTTGTATAAGTTGAATATGGAAAACTCATGCTATTGGTCCAAGAGATTATGATATGCTAACGCCCACCTGAGAGAGTAACCACGGAGCACACTGCCATTTTTTACTATGTATTGTGCCTACGTGACCACACTGTACTACCCAAACTATTCTGAAGCGACATTTGCACTGTTTTGTGTTTTTTGTATCTCACACCCTCATACACCTTTATCATAAGAGCATCCCTTATCTAAGATGGAGCATTCTATCAGAAGAAATTATGAAGCTAGTTTTACATTAAAAATCATTGAAGTGGTGAAAGAAATTGGTAACTGCGCTACTACAACAAAATTCGATGTTTCTGAGAAACTGGTGTGAGATTGGAGGAGGCAAGAAGATGTAAAACAAAAAAAAAATTAAGTGCTGCATCGGGGTCTGATTTTATGATCGACTTTTCGGGTTTCAAGACACGACTTATATGCAAGTATATACGGTACCCTTTCAATACTCCAAGGGGCACATCCTCAAAGATGCCATCCCTTACTTCTAGAACTACCACAGAAAACCTGTCCCATTTGAGGCAGATACTATAAATACAGGCCTTTCACAGGAAATAGTGCCTCATTTTTGAGAGCAGGACTGATAGAGTTCACTTACACTAGCCAAAGAAGGCAACTTTAAACCATGGTGATTGCTATATATTTTTGTTCAATTATTATTATTTTTTATTTCAGAATTAAACAGGATTTACCTAGAGGTACTCCAACTCTTAAACCCAAATTTATATATATTATGTATATCCTTCCATCCATTTTCCAACCCGCTGAATCCGAACACAGGGTCACGGGGGTCTAGCACAACTACAATTTACAATAGTAACAATAGGCAATAGAAGCTAGAAATGCCAAAAAATGAAATAATTTACAAATTACTAAGAATCATTTTGGACCAGATTCTTAAAACTAATGTATAATTATAAATACAGCTTATTCCACTTGAAATTATTTTTGGTCTTAAATAAATACTTAAAATGATACAACATATTTAAGGATGCAAGTCACACTCATAGATTAAATTAAAAACAAGCATACAGGTAATTGAGCGGCTTTCAGTTTCTCATATAGGTTGCATAATTTGAATTCAGATTAATCATCATCACTCTGTCTCGTATTTATTTAGTTTTGTCCTGATGGTTGTATACTATGAATGGGTCTGAGAATTTGTCAATAAATCACTCGCTGAAGTACAGTATATCACATATCATAGTTGCACCATGTTAGCTATTATGGATATAGTGAGAAGTCAAACAAAATGATAAGGGGCCTGAGTTGCATCGACAGTTTGCATATTTGTAATCTTTTTAGTTAGCCAATAAAAGGTGTCCTTTTGCTTGACTTCTCATCACATATCATATAAATTGTAAGCCTCTGTTACCTACAGTATGCTTTTGCTTATATGTACAGCTACCCATTTACTAAGACAAACATACTCGAAGAGGAAAAAAAATGTGTTCCTACTCCTTATGCTGATGTGTAGATTCTGCACTGCTACTTTGTACAGTTGGGCATTTATCTGTTGGTAAAGCTATTAACAAACTGGCCACTACAATCTGCATAAACTCACAGATTAATCATTATCTCATAATGTAATTATGTTATGGGTGCATGTTCATTATGAAAAGAACCTGGTGTCTAAATACAACTTGCTTGCTCCTTCTCATTCCTGTTTTATGTGTCTAGCAATTTCCTGGCCCCACATAATTCAGTTCAGAGTCACTGGCAGCTCATTTGTCTAGAAATATGTATGTGTTATTCCTGAGCAAGAACATGTTGTACTTGACAAATTTAAAAATATATAACAGCAATATAACCAAATAAGGATTTTTTAATAAAACAATGTTAATGCAGACACAAACCAAGATGATTGTTAATTGGCACCAAATTCTAAGTGAAATAAAATGATTTAAAGTAGCTATATGTTTAATAGCACTCAGATATGAAGCACAGTCAGTTCGGAGTCACAGTACTGTATACATTACATTACATTACATTATATCATAGTTAAATTCTCGTTTTGTAATTACTTTAGATATCTTCAGTTGTATCAAACAAATAGCCTTTTGATGTAAATACAATGTCATGGTTAAATATTTCATTTTTTCACATATGCAGTATTGTATTATGTAACAGCATAAGAGGCGTGTTCCCATTTGCTTTGAATTTAAGGCATGTAAAACGGCTGAGCCTTTACAAAGCATATCGTCAAATGGCAGTCATATATTCTTTCGCTTTAAGTTATTTTCTGACCTTTAACCTTGATTAGTTAATCTTACCTTAGATCTTTCGCTGGTAAAATCACCCTCAATTACCCTATCAAGGCTGCTCTTTTGAAATTCACATTGACCAATTATTTTGTAACAATCAAAATTTTTTTGAGCTTCAGAGTAGGAAAAAAACACTATCAAGTTCAGCCAAGGGACAGGGACAAGCTACAAAAAGGGGATTAAAAGAAAGTAAATGGTAAGTTTTAAAGAATAATAATTGGATTACCAACTTTAAGATTTCACTACACAAATCATGATCACACATTCGTGTTTATGGTAGTACAGTGAGATGGCTGACCTTTTTGTTAATTTTTGCTTGTACTTTCAACGTTTCCATCTTCCAGCTTGTTTTTTTACTCAACTTTGCAGGAATACTTTTTAGGTTTTAATGACTCAGGTGTTGTCTACAGACATTTATTTTGTTATTCTTTATTAACAACATGACTCATCACCAACTCACTCATTAAATGATGGGAGTAAGTAATAGCACTGTCATTCATGTAACACAGTTTGCTTCCTTTTAGCAATGAGTGTATTGCTTGCTTAATGACTTCCACAACAATACTTCTAGCTTGTACAGAATACTCACTGGATATATTTCATTCAAATAGAAAACCTCATTTTATGATGGGAATTAATCTACATCTGTCTAAAAGTTGCAGTTCAAAAATGCAATGATTTATCTGACCTGCACTATGTAGTCATGAATATTAGAAAGGAATAAATAAGTAAATAGAAGCATATTGATTGGTTTTGTGTCTGAATTACACTAAGTGGTTCAGAAATTAATGGGATGTATATTGTAGATGGACATATTCCATTTTTTAAAATTGTTAAAAGTATGGAAATGGAACACAGTTATACAACCATGGCTCTTCAGTCCTAACTTAAAGTGGGTGTATCTGTTGTTTTATTAAGATCAAGCTGCTCCCCAATCTTTGAATGCCTATCTGAATTTACCTAAACACTGAATACAAGAACTATCATAGTTACAGTGTCTATAAAAGGTAATCGCTTCCTTGAACATTTTCTCCTTTTACTGTTATGCAACATTAAATCATTGTAGATTTAAATTGGCTTCTTAATATCAAAACGCAAAGTTGTCTAAATTAATTACAAATATAATTACAGAATAATTACAGAATTACCCCCTTTAATATGGCACACCTAAATTGTCACTGGTACAGCCAGTTGGTTTTAGACATCACAGAATTTGTTCAATAGATATCACCTGTCTGTAGTCAATTGATCGAAGCATAAACGTCCCTGTATCAGAAAGGGACAGCTTGTGTTAAGTCATTATTGTGGCCTAGCCTACACAAAGTAAACTTCAGAAAACTCCAGGCAACTCCACAAAAAGGTAATTAAAAAGCACAAGGCAGAAGATGGATATAAAAAACAAATATCCAAATCACTAAATATTCCTCGGAGTCCAGTAAAATCTTACATTAAGAAATGGAAAGAGTCTGGCACAACTGTAAATATGCGCAAACCAGGCTGTCCAAAAAAAAGTTGATCATACAAAAAGAAGACTACTAAGGGAGGCCGCCAACAGATCTATCATAACTCTGAATGAGTTCCAAGGTACTGTGGTTGAGACTGCAGCGACTTTACGTAATGTTGTCTGGGTGGTTCACTAGTTGTACGTAGATTTATGAAAGAATGGCAAAGAGAAAGCCACTATTAGGAAAAACACATACACAGAGTTTGTCAGGAGGCACATTAGAGTTCTCAGAAATCAGTTGCATGAAGGTCCTACGGTCTGATAAGACCAAAATCGAAGTTTTTGGCCATCAAACCAAATGCTATGTCTGAGCACTGCATATTCTCAAAAACATATCTTCTCCACCATGAAGCATGGTAGAGGTAGCATCATACTGCTAGGATGTGTCACTGCAACAGGCCATGGAAGGCTTGTTTAGGTACATGGTAAAACAAAATCAGCAAAATACAAGAAATCCTGGAGGAAAACCTCATGCAGTCTTCAAGAACCCTGCATATTAAAAGAAGATTTGTATTCCAGAAAGAAAACAACCCAAAAAAAAGCTAAACAGGAATGGCTGAAAAACAACTATTTTTATGTCCTGGAGTGGCCGAGTCAGAGTCCAGATCTCAGTCCAATTGAGAGTTTGAAGCTGGACTTGAAAAAGGCTGTTCACTCACAATCCTCATGCAACCTGGCAGAGCTTGAGAAGTTTGACAAAGAATAATGGGAAAGAATTACAGTGTCTAAATATGCAAAGCTGACAGAGAGCTGTGTACACAGACTCAAGGATATAATGGTTACCAAAGATCAAGCTACCAAGTACTAACTTGATGGGGATAAATACTTATTGTGTTTTATATTTATTATTACATTAGACCACATTCTAGCGATTTACATTTACATTGACATTTAAGTGTCTTTCTGTTGATTAGTGTCCAAAAGGCCAAATTAAATTCACTTTGATTCAATATTGTGTAAGAAAGAAATCCGAACACTACCAAGAGGTTGGATATTTTTTATTGGCACTAGATACCAATATACCATAAATGTATATAAAAGCTGACACACTACATCTCATCAATACACTGCATCACCCATGTTTAATTGTTTTGTATTAAACAAATGGCAAAAACAACACAGGAAACATAAATAAAAAAAACATATTCATCTATCCATGCTCTTGACCTGTTTATCCTGAGGACAAGACATCCATAGAGCACAAGATAGGAATATTGTAAAAGAGAAATAAGACAACAGCATAAAGGTTTGGTGTTTCCGGCCCCATATACTGAAATATGATCCACAGTAAGCAATATTACAGGTCAATGTACATAAAAATGAAATTCCGAGTGTATGACACCCAAAGATGGCGTCGGCGGATATTTATGGAGGAGGGGCCGGAAGTGGAGGAATGCTGGGAAGGAGCCGTGGTGGAAGATGGGATTGATGACGTCATGAGTAGTGGACGGAGGAAGGGCAGAAGTAGCGTAGTGCGGGAAGCTGTAGGAGGGAGGCTCATGGCGGCGGTGCGTCTTTTCTTCTGTAAGAAACAAAAGGAGAAAGGTTAGTACCCCGCCACTCCCTGCTGGCGTATGTCTTCCCGAACGTATTAAGGTCCGTTCGCGGCCCCCTACTCGCGTGTGTGTGACACGATATATATATATATATATATATATAAGTGTGTGTGTGTGTGTGTGTGTCTGTTACAAGTAGAGCCAGAAATTGGATAAGCCTAGCATTACCCAGGTACAGATTGCATTATCCAAAAGACCTGAATAAACCTAGTATTAACCGGGTAAAGCTAGCATTATCCAAAAAGATTACTTGAGTAATGTTAGTTACTCATATTTTATTCCAGCTTTACAGTATATATATGTGTGTGTGTGTGCGTGTATAAATAAAAGTGAATATCACAGCATATACAGTATAATAAAAGAATAATAGGTAATAATTCCAAAGAGAAATTGATTGGTTACCAAAAGAAAAGCAGTATTGTTGGTTTAAAGTGTTTATAGTAATCACACACGGTCCAAAATATAAAGATAGAGCTCAGGGCTCACAATCTGTGACCTACGCATTTTGAGGAGAGTCCCTCTTCTTCAGGGATAGATGGTTGATTTCAATACCGGAGATTTATCTTGTCCCCAATAAGGAATTATATCCAAGCAAAGTGACCTCATCACAATAGTTGTATCCCTGACAGTATACAGTATAAACTCTGACACTGAAAATGAAATAGATATTCTCAGGGCAAAAACCAAAATATGTGTATTAATGCTTGAATTTGCTAAAGATGTCCTTATTTTCCTCCACCTTTAAAATACTCAAAATGGAAGCTGAGTTTAATTTTATATTCCACAGAATGGCATATGAAAATTTTTTAAATGTAGTTTAATGTTCCAGTTTTTTAAATCAATATATTTTCATTTAATTATTGACTACTTATTTTTCCATACTTACATTTTCAGAAACATATTGTAAAACCTGGATTATGTTTTTTTCACTCTGATATTAAGTTTTGATCAAGGTACTTTCATGCTATGATTCTGTACTTGACACTATTTTATGTGGTATTACTTTTTAAATGTTCTGGTTTCTACTGTTCTGTTTTTCACAGTGATGCTGTGTGAGCTTTAAGTTATACATGCAAACCATTTTCAATCCACTTTACAGCCAAGGTATCCCCATGTTTTACTTGTGTCTATCATTATGTAGTGTTATGTGTGTTCATTTGGCTGTGCATTGATGAAGTTAATGTACAAATTATACAGAAGTGTGGTGTTACCTAACTGTACAGCTTCACTGTATAATCCTAGCAAGTGTACCCACCAACATGCTGTCTCAGCTGACATATATAACAATACCGTATGCAGACTTTCCACCAGGGAACTACAAAGGTAAATATGACATTTAGAAAATATGGGAAATGCAGGTTTGATAGCACTCAATAAAATCCTTGATATAAACAACCCATTACAGAAATATTTAAGAAGTGTTTTTGTAACTGAAAATATATGCAGCAAGGATTTAATGTTAGAGAGCTGTAGCAAGATAACACACATACATACTGGAGGCACCTGGTGCAGGGTGTGATTCTTTTACTAAGATTTAATAAATCTTTGCCAGGACAATGTGAAAGAGTGTCACTGAGTAAGGTCACCTATGTTTTACTGCAGTGAGAAACAAGAAGCTTTGCAAAGTCTGCCTTTTGAGTGTTGATCACCATGAATCACTGTGGTTTTATTAGGTCTGTGATGTCTGTCAAATGTATTGCTCTCAACTTCAGCCTCTGATGAGCAAGTTTATGTATTTGATAAAAGAGGGTATTACATTTGTTCAATTCATTACTCTCATTGAGTAAAAATGGATGTCAACAGTTAATATATAAAGCAATAAAAATGGTAGGGGAATTATAGTTATAAAACTAGTGTTTAAAAACTAGTGAATAAAGGTTAAAAAATTGATTGAAATCCCAGCCCAGTCACATTTACAGGTATGTGATATTTGCAGTTCTCCATTTTAACTTGGGTTTTCTCCACATCTTCCTCTTTTTCTCCCTCGTCTAATGGAGCTTACATTAGTTGGTGTCTCTAATTAACCTGTGCTATGTAGTGGATCTTCATCAAGGACTAGCTCCTACACTACATTCAGGGCCATCTAGGTAGATGCTAACTCCACTCTCCCAAAATTTGGTTTAGTTGAGTCAGATGATGAATGGATGGGTAAGGTCAGCATTACATTACATGCCTTTGAGTTTGTGAGCATGTCACAGTTAATGACTATAGTTGCTGGATCAAGTTGCATTGAAGATATAAGATTACAGAACTACTAATGACAGGGGATGACAGATTCATAATTTATCAGCATTCTTTCATATTATCTATTGCGTTGTGAAAAGTACCATGAGTGTGACACACTTAAATTAGCCAAAAAAGAGGATCATCTCTTTTTTTCTTGCCCTGCCTTGTCATTGTTCTAAGACCAGGCATTGAATAGTTATTGGTGCTGGCTCCAGTGTACCACAACTTCTCCTCATTTTGAGTAGTCCAGAAAACTAGTTTACTTTTGTTTCTTGAGGCCACCATTGCTCCACTCTGTTCTTCATTATTTAACTTGGTTCTTTCTCTGATGATTGATATTATATACATTGCACTTCCAGCAGAGTATTAATTGGTCAGTAAGTCACTGGGGATTTCACCTTATATGACTGGAGGCATGACAGAGTCTAACTATCACAAGAAACCAATTAGATGTCACCAATTAGTTATAAGCTGCACAGATAGTCTTAGGCAAGTTTTAAAAAATCTGGATGTGAGCATGCTTGATTTTGAAAAAAAAAAAAATCATTTTCTCACCAATACCAGTCCCAAAATGATTGTGAAACAGGTGGGCACCAAACCTAGACAGGGTGCTGATCCATATACAGATTATATACATACATTAACACTCACTCTCTCACATTGGGCCAACTAGAGCAAAATCCACATTTTGGGGATATGGGAGGAAAACCAGAGTATGCAATGAAAAAAAAAAAACTAAATTTACACAGGAAAACATTGTAAACTCCACAAAAGTAATGAACAGGCCCTGGAATGAAACAGAGGACTCTGGAGCTGTGAGACAGCAGTGCTGCTCATGTCATCTGAAGAAACTCAGCTTTGAATAATCAAGTTAACATCTGCCTGCAGCATCCTTTAAACACTGACATTAACAATGAACAGGGGTGGTTTAGGGTTCACTGAAGATATTGGTCTAGCCTTTAGGGCAGCAGCTGAAGATTCCATTGTAGTTATTATCAAATTCCAGCATATGTATTTGTCAAATGATACTTTTTATGAATATTGTTTCCATTACATCTACAAAAGTGTCATGTTCGGTGATATTTAGTGCTTTAAAGAAACATTGCTTTCCTAAAGTTGATTATTCCATATTTCACAGTCCTCAAGATATTTGTAACCTTTTGCTAGGATGGCATCTCCACCTAATCTTGTCACGAAGAAGCAGAAATAGGAAAATAAAGTTTTAATGCTGGAAAATGTGCACATTGTTAACTATAACCTATGATCTTCAAGTTCAAATTTACTGTCATGTGTATATAGTGCGATGACATTTTTACTTGCCTGTTTCACATGGAATAATGAGAGAAACACCAACAACAGGGTTGAAAAGATAATGAGTACTGCAACAAATATACTGGATGCAGCATATTTACACACTATATACAAGAATCAATGATGCATGTGTCAGCCACTCATAAAGTGAAGTTTAGTTGCCCCCAAACCCACTGCCACCATCCTTACTAGGCATAAAACAATAAACTTAATCTGCATAAAATTCATATTGTGATACAGGCTACATTATATAATAGTCCCATGATACAGTGCATCTTCTGATCAATGGACATTGTAGAAAAATGAATAATTAAACGATATATATTATTTTGTGAAAAATGCACAATAAATGTAAAGAAAAAATAGACATTGAAAATGATAAAATGTAAAATTCTTCACCGATTTTGTTTCACCTCCAAAAAATATCTTTAATTAAGTTTTGTGACTGCAAAATTACACTCTTTTGTTTCGATGCTTTTCTCAATAACGTGACTGTTTGAAACTCTGTCCTGCAAGCTAAAAGGAACCTTCCCTTTTTAAACTAAAGACGCCTGCTGCTAACTTAAAGAGACTTTTGACATTGTACCTGTGACTGAAACCTTAATTATATTCCATGAATTAACAAAATTTTACAAAATGAGAAATTCATGTAGCAGTGATGTGTCATGTGAAAATCATGAACACAAATATTGTGAACTAACCTGTAACTTTGAAATGCATAGGCATTGTTTTAAATCTCAGGATCTCATGGTACAGCAAGGAATATAAACTGAGTTATGCAAAATTTGAAAGTATAAAAATGAAAATATTTTGATGAAAATGCACAAGCTTGGTCTGCATCAGAAATAAAACCTTGCTGTACTTCTTTAGATGCCCTACTTTGGGCCCCAGTAAATATAAATTATTGTCAATATACCAATAATCCAATTGTCCATTGGTCAGTCAGAATATGGAACCAATGCAGGATGCACTTCAAACCAGAGAAGCTTTTATTAGTTCCATCTCTGCGTGATAATCACCTTTTTCAGCCCTATCAAACCTACACTGTACAGTATTTAACTTTTGAAAAACATCCAGGATTAAAACACATAGAGAACTTTTTTTGCAACTTGAACAACTATGCTTGAAATTTAACTTCCCAGCAACACAATGTTTGCACTCCTTTCAAATCAGAAATTTTGCTAAAAGGAACCTGCCCTATTTTCCAAACATCCCACCTATTTCTACTCCAGAAAAAAAACATTTGTCAGTCCTGAAGTCTCAAGCAGCATCTCAATCATATATAGAAACCTATTGAAACCTATCACTTCCTTTCACAGATCCCAGGGTATGGTGGGGAAATGATCTTTCACTTAATAGCTCAGAAAAGCAGTAGAAGGGAGCCATGCATAGAATACACTCCAGCTCCATAGGCACAACGCATTCAGTCATTCAACTTAAAATCTTCCATTGATCACTTGTATCTCATTTAAATTTATGCAAAATTCATCCACAGCAAGATCCAACCTGCAAACATTGTAATTTAGCTCCAGCCTCACTGGGTCACATGTTTTGGAAGTGCACTAAATTAACATTGTATTGGACTGCCTTGGTGTCACAATCATTGCAGTCCCATTAACAGCTATGTTTGGTATACTCCGAGATTGGTTTAATGTAGAAAAGGACAATTTGATTGTAATTGCCCATCCTACATTACTAGCACATAGATCCTATCTTGCTGGAACTGGAAAAATCCTAATCCACATTTTATAAGTCAGTGGGTAATTAATATTCTATACTGTTTGAAATTGAAAAAAATCAAACTCTCACTTAGAGGATCTGTTCAAAACGTTTTAAAAATATGGCAAGATCTAATTAGTAAAATTTTAGAATAAATATTTACATGGGGGAAAAGGACATTCTCCCCTCCTTGTTGTTTATTTTATTAATTTTTGCCCATGCTGTTGGCTCTCTTGTCTTTCTCTTGAGTGGGGGTTGAATTCTATTTTAAGTTTGAGTTGAATGTATGAATATTATTTTCTTTGTTGTATAAGTTCAACTTGATTGGATGGAATGCTATTTTCTTCAAATAAACTAAAAATAAATTTTTAAAGGCAAAATGTAAATAAGATACGTTTATGTAATTTTCAAGGTTCATGTTTAATTCTAATTTTTTTTTATTATTTTATTTTAGTAAAAATTTTGTGAAGACATGTGTTACTTATTTATTATTTCAGAAATCTGAATTTAATACAAGACTAAATATGTTATAATTTTAACAAATTTTATAGAGTCTACTGTTGCAAGTATCTAGTAATTCATCTGTAAATATGTTTACTTAACTTCTTTACTTAATTTATGTTTATAGTGAGATTGAGTGTATCTCACTAGCATCTAGTGAAGGGACTGATCCATCATGGGAAGGTATGGTAGCCGCTAGTTATCTATCTATCGCTATAGTAATCCATCTACCAGTTATCACACCTGCTTACACCAGTTTCGATCAAAGGAAGTCTAAGTTGATCTCAGTTCTGCCAGGTATGGAAGAAGCACCATTCCAGTGAAATGCTATAATAATTCATACTTACAATTTAAAATAAACAATTATCATACTTAATAACATAATACAATTTTCTTGCTATATCCACTGTTATAGTTATAGTGCTCATGTGGCATTTGCCTGCCGGGGTTTTCTGCAGGCACTTCCAGTGAGGGTTTATATGTTCTTGAGTGGGCACTGGGATGGACTGGCTCCCGGTCAATGGCTGGTTTCTGTCTTTATGCTGCTGGGATAAGCTCAAGGCCTATGACCCAAATGGAATCAAAAAGATCTTATGTTATATAACAGTAAGTTATAGTATAGTTTCTAACTTGGATGCATACAATATTTTTAAATTATGTATTATGATTATTATTATTAAATATTCACTTTCTGTTCAATCTTCAATTGTATTTTAATGGTTTTCTTAATATCATGTATTTATTGATGTATTTATTTATGGTATGTAAAACCCATTGAGATAATCCTATATGAAAGGTTGCTTATGCAGCTAAATCCTAACAAATACTTACAAAAGGGGGAGTCGTGGAAGAAAGAATTACAGGAACACAAAGGAGAGATTAACAAAATATGAATATTGACATTCTTCATAATGTTATGTGCAACGTCTAAATATTCCAACAATGAAAATGTAATAGTGCAATAATAATACTCAAAGTCTTGAAATGAAGTAGAATTAACTAGACAGATATTACAAAAAATAAATTAAACAGTTATGCTGAATTTAATTGACTAGTTGTCACTTTCACAGTTTCATGATGAATAATGAATATGGTGTTTATTCCTCATAAAAGTGTATCGTACTTTATGGGTAATGTTGTAGTACACTAGACTGAATAAAGTAATTTCAAAGCTTTGTTAAAAAGATGGTTAAAGATAAAGTGACTTGAGTTACAAGAAACAAATGGCTAATACATAATTTGAATTCTGAATAAAACAGTATTTAATAAAAAACCTAGCATGGTGCAGGACCAGTCTTAGGTAAGGTCAGTTCATCACAGCTCAGCTCACACCCTCACTCATCCAATCCAATTTTATCTGACTTGTAAATCTTGGGTATGGGAAGAAACTGAAGTACATAGGCAAAACCTACGTGGAAACAAAAAAAAAAAACAACAAACTTCATGCAGACAGTAAACAGCTCAGGAACTTAAACTAGGAATTTTAATTTGTGGAGCCGTGGAATAAACTACTGTGCTTCCATGCATTCTACCACTTTCATTTGTATTACTATTTAAAAAATTCCATTAAAATGAACATACACATTTCTTATACTCACAAATGCAACACAATAATTATCAGTTGGTTCATCGAGAGCCAGTTTTGTGTCACCAGTTGACCTAGTTAATAAGAGGAGAAATACATTTTTTGCATCATGTATTATATAGTAGCAATTTCTAATTGGAAAATTACCATTCTACGATGTAAACAAATACATCATTCTTTTTTTTTCTTGTAATCAAATTTTGTGTGCAACATAAAAGGTTAATGAATATTTCCACTGAAATCATTTATAAACCACAATGCTACTTAAAATATAGCCTAAACACTGATTTCTCTTTCTCCTTGCTTCACCATTAAATGACTGGAAGATAAGAAGATTTCTCTTGGATTTGTACTTTTTTGCCACACGGTCAGCATTGTGAATCACTGCCACACAAAGCTTTTGGGCATCAATCATTTGCTACACTAAGCATAAAACTGTAGCTTTGACATTTCCTTTTTTTCCACCCCAGAGTAAAAGATCTTCTCTCCTACTAGCACTGAACCAGTAAACAGATCCTCAGACCCTTAGTGAGGCACTTATTTAATGACTAGCATTAGCCATACTGTGATTAGAAATATTTAATGGACATTTGGAAATGCAGATTTTTAAGAAGTTTATGTTTATAGCAGACAGAGTTGAGGTGCACATAACATTTAATCATGTTCTTCCTTCTTTGTTTTTCTTTTCACCCTACAGCATAACTTCACTATGTTGGCCACTACATTTGTGTAGTGTTTCACTGGAAAAACTCCCAGTTTCTCTAAGCCTTTCTTTTCCAGCTTTCTAATCTACATATTTACTGAGCCAATTCTCAGTCTTTTTCCTGTGGAATCCTTACTTAAGCAAAGCAGCTTTAGGGTATTATGGTGCTCTCCTCTGGTATATACTGCCTACTGTGATGAAATAATGTAACCATGTTAAGTACATTTTAAAACCAAAAATACTTAAAAGTCAACTAAAAAAGTATTCCCAAAATGGGTAAAAACATTCATTGACATTATTTTACTTCTCTGCTTGCCTTTGACAGAAATTAAGGTTTCTTTATAAAGGATTGCAAAATTGTTAATGAAAAAAGATTGCCATTGACATTTGTTCTACATATTTTAACTGTAGTTTTGATTAAAATAGATAAAATTGAATTTTGTCTTTTATTCATTTTTGACAAATGCTTTGTCTGTTGAAAAAAGGCTGGCTTTGCAAAGACAAGAGGTAGTAGATTTCAGATACATTGTACAATCTGTACTAAACTAAAGACTGATGGTCTTGCATTTACCAGAGTGCCCTCCAGGTTTCTTCTGAAATGCCAAAGAAAGTCTTAGTTCTGAGAGGATGTGCTGCCAGGCTGTATTTGAGCTCTGCATCAAACCACCTGTAGTGTCCCCTCTAAGGCAGACTTGTCATTAAATAATCGAGCATGGAATTGTCACCTGTTTTATGTACTCAGAGAGCTTTAAACAAAAATATGTCTGCTTCATAATGACACTGATAATCTGGCACATGCTTGTGGCAGACATGGTCCATTGCCTGCCAAGGAAAAAGCATATAAAAATATCAGGATTTTACATCAAGCTGAAATACAGATATGTTGGTATTAGATTGAAAGGTGACTACAAACATACATACAATATGTGTATGAGTCAGTCAGTCATTGTCCAACCAGCTATATCCTAACTACAGGGTCACGGGGTTCTGCTGGAGCCAATCCCAGCCAACACAGGGCACAAGGCAGGAACTAATCCCAGGCAGGGCGCCAACCCACTGCAGGACACACACAAACACACCAAGCACACACTAGGGACAATTTCGGATCGCCAATGCACCTAACCTGCATGTCTTTGGACTGTGGGAGGAAACCGGAGCGCCCGGAGGAAACCCATGCAGACACGGGGAGAACATGCAAACTCCACGCAGGGAGGACCCAGAATGCAAGCCCGGGTCTCCTAACTGCGAGGCAGCAGCGCTACCCACTGCGCCACTGTGCCGCCTATGTGTATGAGTGCATGCACTATATATGTTCATAACTGGCAGATGGACTAATATATATGTACATGCATTATTATACAGTGCTTTTAAAAAGTATTTACACCCTTAGACATTTTCACATTTTATTATTACACAGCACTGTTGTAACAGTGGATTTAATTTGACTTTCTCTACACATCAACAGAAAAAGACTCTTTAAAGTGAAAACAGATCTCTGGATAGTGGACTAAATTAATTGTACAGATTGTACAATGATTCTGACATTAAAAACATTTCTGTTGACCAGTGTCAAAAAACACAAAATTACATACAATTCAATGATGATTAATTGTAAAAACTTCCAAGGGAGTGAATGTGGGCCCAGATAAATGTTCATAGAACATCGTGTTAAATAAATCTTGTTTTAACAAAATGTAAATCTTAGTATAATGAATGTTTTTTACAGCAAAAATGGCCACAGAAGTTAATAATTCGATGGAAAAAATAATTAATGCTGCTCTAATATTTTCTGTGCTGAGTCTCGGGAACCCTGCAACAGGTTGTCTCAAAGAGAGAGATAGTCTGTTACAAAATTTCATGTCTTGGGCAGTCTAGGCGAGCATGTAGGCGCAACATCATTCACAGCCGAATTCTAAGTCAGTGCTCCACTCCACCGAGTGTCTGCGTGGGTAGCTGTGTTGTTTGTGGATACCATACTGTTCTGAGTTTCATAGTGCTTCTCAAAGTTTTCTTTGAGGTGAACAAAAAAAATGTGAGAAACGGCACCGGTTTACACCGAGAGAAAAATTAACAATCCTGGAAAAAGTTGATTCTGGAATGAAGAAAAATGACGTGGCGAAAGCATTTTGTAATCGGACCTTCATCTTCATCCAACAACTTGTTGTCAGTCTGTATTTGCATGCCCGAATTTCTATTAAAAAAAGTTACATCTAATGCCTAATTTTGATTTTGTTTTTTCATACCTGTATTTCTATAAAAAAAGGAAGTTACATGTAATCTCTTGTTTTCATTCTGTATTTTTATAAAAAAAATTACATCTAACATCTCACTTTCAAATAAAATATTTTTTGCAGTTTAAGAAGTTTAAGAAAAGACAGGAAAATGAGTCCACGTTTTCAAGGAAAATACAGATACTTTATCTGTATAGGGCAGCATGGTGGCACAGTGGTAGCGGTGCTGCCTTGTAGTTAGGAGACCTGGGTTCGCTTCTTGGGTCCACGCTGCGTGGATTTTGCATGTTCTCCCCGTGTCTGCGTGGGTTTCCTCCCACAGTCCAAAGACATGCAGGTTAGGTGCATTGGCGATCCAAAATTGTCCCTAGTGTGTGCTTGGTGTGTGGGTGTGTGTGTGTGCCCTGCAGTAGGTCTGTGCCCTGCCTGGGGATTTGTTCCTGCCTTGCGCCCTGTGTTGGCTGGGATTGGCTCCAGCAGAGCCCTGTGACCCTGCAGTTAGGATATAGCAGGCTGGATAATGACTGACTGATTGACTTTATCTGTATACTTTATCTGTACCTGAGAGGACAGGTACAGTCTCAAGGTTTCATTCAGGTGTTAGGAGCCATGGCACTTATGATCGCCCTGTTTCAGCTTTAGCTTCCATCTGCAGATTAGAAAAACACCAGCAGCTCGGAATCACTGCTGTGGCTGATGCGGTCTGGAGATGTGAGATCAGGAGAGTGTAAGGAAGAGCAGATCAAAGCCTGGTATTAAATGTTAAACATTGTGCGACAAGCACAGTACATGGTAATGGTGATCCTTGAGAACAACTAATTGCTTTGCCTTTGCTTTACTATTTACAAGATACAGCAGAGCAGCTACAGAGCTGTCCTTGTGCTGCTGCTATTAGAAATAGCAAATTGCTGGCAGTCCCAGACACTATACATATTTTTCCCATATTCGTTAAGAACAAAATTTCCGTTATAACGAAAGATTTTTATGGTCACATGAGTTTCATTATAACAGGATTTCACCTGCATATATGTAAATGACACAAGTAAATGGTAAAGATCTTCTTTATTTTATAATACCCCCAACTGATCTCTAAATTCTATTTCAGAGTAGTACAATCCTCCTTCAATACCTCCCACACAGCTTCATCAACAATCTGCCCAACTCTGACTGCCCATACTGGAAATTCAGCTTGTTTTACGTAAGGTCTGGGTGTACTTCCAGTGTCACAGCACTGTGTTCTTCTGCAGTTCTGGCACCTAAGAACCCCAACAGGATTGTTCCATGGGACTGCAATTCCCAGCCTGCTTTGCAGATATCCTTACGGGTATTCCATCAGTGGGATGCTGCCATCGTGTATACAGGGGGAAGCAGACACCTTCTCTCCTTACATTGTGGCCTCCCTTCCTGACCAGAAACCAGGTTCCATTTTGGTCCCTCTAACAAATTTAAATATACACACACATATACACTTGGTGTCACCAAAAGGACCTCTAAATTTTCCCTCAAAAATATTTAATTACAACTGTGGCAATTGATGTCTATGATAGCTTAAAGTGGGGATTGAAGACCAGTCCTTTACAATAAATTTATGAGTTGGAAATAGAGGAACTAGAAATGGATGAAAGTTTGCTGTTGGAGAAAAAGATGAGGTATAATAGACAGTTAATTCAGAATAGAGACTTAATGATTTTAAGAACTAGAGTTAGAAATGGCAGATGGGGAAAGCAGAGTAAAGAACAGGAAAAGGAAAGGCCAAAACCTGACATTCAAAACAAGCAATAGTCAAAGCCAGAAAGTCAAAAGTTAATAAAAGTACCAAAGTCCGAAAAGCTAGCCAAAATTTGTTATCAAAAGATCACTCCAACAAAGTCCTAGGGTTTGCCCACATTAACTGTCACCACAAAAGTTTTGTTTTGGACTCCAAAACTCTAGACACCCATAGTAGTCATCCACCATCTTAAATATTCTCTGAGTGATGACATAACGACTCACCACTTCTTGGCATCATGTGATAACAACAGGACTGCACTAAACTAAAGATTTGGATTTAGATTGGATTGGAACCCAGGCCAATGTCAAACACTTTCACTCATGTCATACAATTTTTATTCTTTGAGAGTCTGTAGATTCACCTACAATAGAGTGTATCACTTGTTTTGTAAAAGATTATTAAATGCCCATTGTTATGTATGTGGAATTTCACCTTGGCAATCCTGAGAAATAGTCTTTGACAGACATGCATACCATCCTTGTTCCAGACATGGATAACTGTATATAAAAGCCTTATATTGGTTTATAGCAACCCACAGGCATGCTAAGTTTTGTATCAGCAGCAAGATCAATATAGATTATTTGAAAAAATATTTTTGTCAGCATCTGTTTTTTCTCAATGTGTACATTACAAAGTGTGTTTGCTTGCTACTAAGAGTCTGTAAATAAAGAATGAATACACACGCATTATAATGAGAACATCCTTCACCCTAGTCCTGGGTTGTACACACTGAATGGCACTTAATTTAAGTATAATAAATACATTTGGAAAACCTCTTACATGGCAACTTTTTATTGCAAAGCTGCCTCACTGACAAAATGTATACTGGTGTACTGTAATTTCACCTGGTTTGAAGCTGAAAGAAATAAAAGTCTTACAATGCTAAAGGGAATCTTGCGCAGGAATCTAGAGAATGACACTAACCAGAACCATCTGGTTATTTAAAAAGGCACTGAGATAATCTCAGTTGATCAGTTTCATATTTTTTTTATAATTCCAAGCACTGAGCAATATTATTAGTGGATTGGTTTGAGCATTTTCTTTTTTGTAGATTAGTTCAGGCTCTATGTAAGTAAACATTTAATGAAGGCTATGTACAGTATATTAATTTTAAAACAGATAAGCCATAATGGAACATGAGGATAACTACCATTTTGATGTTTGTGAGGATATTCCATTTAGCCAAGCAAAGAAAAAAAAAAATACATGCTTGAGTAGTTCTAGTTTAAAATAACACTGCAGTCAGAGATATATATACATGCAGTAAAAAGTATGACTAAATTGCCTTTTGCATGGCACACCATAACTAAAGAATAATATTAATATTTACAGTATGTCCCCATTTCATCTTTCCTGATAAGCAACACAATAGAAAAAAATAACTGTAATAGCACATACTCTGATGGATGGGCTCACTTTGATTGACAGTTGGGGGGCAACAGTTTAAGGAAGTCCAATTTCAGTTTAACTTTTTGATTAGTGATTGTTTAGTCTTTTTTGTTTGAGTGCCTTTATATTCTGCAATATTTGTATGTCTTTTGTGGTTTTTTTTGAGAGCTGCAGTACTGCAGGAAGTGTAAAGATGGAAGCTATTTCGCATCTTGGCGATTGGTAGTGCTCAGAAGCCGAGTTTTGATAGGCGATTGCCAGAAAATGGGCTTGATCGATCTACAGAGTAGAGAAAGTTTGCTTCATGTGAGCAGAGCCAACCAACTGAATAGTATTGTATTGGTTCAGCAATTGGCTACCATATAGAAGCTCCAAGTTTATGCCTATGAGCCATTTTATTCAACTCCTATGGCAGGGGGCTACAGCAGGGTATACCTACAGATTACTTAATTCATGTAGTGTTTGACAGAAGACAAATTGAAAGGTTTTTTTTTTTTTTTGGAATATCAATATTTTCTATCCGCAGTTGGTTGAATCTGCAGATGCAGAACCTGTGGTTTCAGAGGGCTGACTGTGTTAATTAGTGTTTTACTGAATTAGCTCATCATTATTTTTGAACATTGTTAATCTGTCTTTTTTACAAACTCAAAAATAAGGGATTATTATTAATCGCCTCCACATATTTATTCTCTTATAGCTCAAACACATTTTTAATAACTTCTTTATGCTTTAGTAAACAATCATAAAAGGAAACTTTTCCTTTTACCACTTCCATGATGTCCCAGCACCAAGTGTTCCAGACCTAATCTTATCCTCATTAATTATTCAATTCTCTGTTAATATTTTTGCTCAGTTGTCTTAATGTCCTTACCTTTTGCAATCCATACCATTGACAGCTTTCTCCATATCCACAAAGGATACATTATTTGGGATACGGTATACAATACATATCTGTTCTGTGTTACATTTCTGTCCTTAAGGATCCAAATCTCTTTTTTTGCTCTCTTCCCTTTCTAAAGCTAAAAATGATCTTCCCAAAGGTATTTTAAGGCATCTGCTTTAGGCTGAAATCTTTTGGTTAGAATTCTCAGTACTATCTTTGATGTATGTGCTAGAAGACTGATGGTTCTGTGGCTAATGCATTTTTGTTGCATTTGATTTCTTTTAGATGAGTGAGAGGTGGCGGAGGAAGTATACTGGCCATTGTACAGTGATATTTGACATTTTTAATAAATGAGCATTTCAACTAGCCCTTCTAGTGTTTCAGCTATAATGTTGTCTATACCTTTATCTTTTTTACTTTTCATTACATTCTACAATGGGTCGCCTGTAGGAAAAGGATGGCACAAAACAGCAAGCCCAAGACAGAGGGAAGTAAGTCCTGGGTAGTATAGGACAACAATCTCCAGGACACTTCATAGGGGCATATAGTACAGATTACAGTAAAATCTGCTAGTCAGACAACCCAACACAGAAGTATACTACTTTAATGTATAATACTATCAGATATAAGACAAAAAAACACATTACATGAAAATACCCACAGAAACACAGCATCAACAGCACTATAGCTGAATAACAACAATATGAACAGAGCTGCACTGCTGCATGTGACACACATGTCTATTGAGCCACAAATCCTCATGAACCAATATGTGATATTAAAATATAGAAGGAAATACTCATCAGTCATATATTATAGTATGTTTAGTGATTCAAGTTCATTCACTGCCTGCCTGCTATACTGCCTTACATTATGCATTGCATACTATAAAAGTAATTTTCTGTTAGGTTAGGGTCTTAATGGGTTAGGATTGGAATCCTCTCCCCCGTCCCTCGGCAATTTTATTTTAGCTGTGCATGCATGTGTCTTTACTATTTCAGCAAATCAAGGTTGTAGGCATCTATGAATCAAAATGAAGACATTTGATAGAATTTTTTTTTACCTCATTATCAATGTGTCGTTTTAACTCAAGTAACCAGCAATGCTGCCCATTAGGGTTGTAGGGGTCAAGATCCTAGATTATAGATGAAATTATCACAGCAGAAGAATTTTAATCTGTCATTCCACAACAATTTGAAAATATTTTCCCATGACCTCCCCAAGAAGGTTGTTTGTCCCCCAGGTTACAAACCACTGTGCTACTGCTAGTGCTACTACTCCTGTCATGAAAGGTGATGCCATAGATATTGGAAGTGTTGGAATTCAGTCAAATTCAGTCTGCTTCTACTTGCAGTTTTCAGTGTATACTTAAGATGTTGTAGAATACCTAGGATGGAAGGAACCCAGGTGGGTTTGGTCATTAGAACTGTCACACTGTCTGTTAAAACCACAATAGGAGTTCGGGAAGTCGGCTAACTAGAGTTTTTGATTAAATCTTCCATGTCATCAATTGGACATAGCTTACACTTTTTGGTTATAATTATGATAAGTGTTTTTCAAGGTGGTGTTCTTAACTTAAACATTTATTATAATTAAAAAAAATACCATGTCTGGTCTTGTGGTTTAAAATGGGGTCTACTGCGCACTGGTAAAAACAACAAGGTTACAAGACATCCTTTCCAGATCAAACCAAGCAGATTTGTTTTTGAACGTTTTCTTCTTATATTCATTGTTTCAAATAATGAATATCTGCAACCGAATAATAATAAAGTTGCAACTATGCCATCTTCTGCTTTCCATCTTTGTAATATCATCATTTTACTGTGCCATCTTTTTCCTTCCATATAAATGAGGTTACAGTAGAGTTAAGCTTACTAAAAAAAGTCTCATGTTCATGAACAGAGGAATGCTCTGAAACAGAAATACAAACCTAGAAAGAATACTCATTTTAACTAACTTTTAATTCTATTTTTAAATTTTTAATTCTAATTTTTAATTTTAATTTAGAACTTTTAATTCTGCCCACTAGAGAGAGCTGAAGAGTTGACCACCTTATAGCATCTTGCTTAGTACTTTTTATCAAACTGCAAAAACCGAGTATGATAGTGACTTTGTTGAAAAAGCAACATCTTTTCCAAGTTAAATTAAAATCCAGAAATCTTGTAAAAGTCATCAAGTATGTTTAATAAGATCAGCAGTGACATATGTGGGACAGTGATGAAAAGAACCGTACTATCCACAAGATGTACTTTTTGCTCTATTCCTTCCTATATAATTCCCTCACTTCCGTGTTTTTTCCTGAGACAAATGGGCAGCAGTTCAATAGCAATTGCAAATAGTATTGGTAATAGTGGAAAGCCTTTTGAGGTACCACATTCTAACCTGAAATAATATGAATTTATATTGTTTACCAGTGCAATGGTACCTGGGTTTGAATAAGGTAACTTGATTCAGGCTGTCATGCATATGCCTGCAAGGATCAGCTTTCAGGTTTGTTAGGGACATGTACTTCCACTCCGGGATAGGAGGGCATGCTGTCAGTATTATCTATTTTCTTATCCACAGCACCACAAAGATGCCCTGTGTGTCCAACTGACTCCACCCCTTCCAATTAGAGGCCAATTAGAGAGTTGTATTTGGATCAGAGCTGACCAAAGGATGGCGCTCCACCAAGCCTTACCCACTCTATTGAGTTACCTTGATTTGTTACTCATCAGCCATTACTTACTGTTTTGTTTTACTTTTGTGGAATTGCACGCTTGTTTTTCTTTTTGTGCCAAAGGCAACAAATTAAACAGAGCAACCCGGTGGGCACCCCAACAATATTTGGACTCTCTTGATCATAAGGCACAAATATCTGGACCTGTACTGTGAACAACTGAAAAAAAATGTCAGACTACAAAGGCAAAAAATGACAGGCTGGATAATGAAAGGTAAGTCAGCAACATGCCAAGACAAAACCTATAAATGAAGCCTATCCTTCTTAAAACCAGAATATAAACCAAAGGTGGTGTCAGAAGCACAACTGCTAATTTTTTGCCACAAAAAAGTAAGTTATAATGTGCAAGATTCTTTAGAATGCATCCATAGTGATATATTATGTCAATTTATATAAAAATGTTGCCCTGCAACCTGTCAATGTTACCCTTGCCACGGTTGGCGAAACAATAATGGTGGCCATAATAATAAATGATAATTAATTTATACTGTGTCTTAATAATATTTCATAACCAATGTAATCAAATATTTGAAGGCAGTTCTAAAAGCTATTAGAAAAACCTCTAAACCCTAGGAAAAAATTAACAAAGCCACAAAATCATAACAGGACCAAACCCAAATTTACATAATCTAGTAAAGAGATATCCCCATTCTACTCTATCACATACTTTGTCTGTGTCTAGACACAGTAAGACTTCTGGAGACTCATTTGCTGTGAGAATGTACAGTACATTGAACAAGCGACCTTTTTGACTATAACTGATTGCCTTTAATGGAGGAGGAGGAGGAGGAGGCTGGGAGAATGCACTGATTACAGCACATTGCTGCACCCACCACACAGCAAACCACCCGGACTGAGATCCAATGCCTTTAATGAATCCAGTTTAACTTTGTGAAATTAGTATAGGAAGGAAGACTTTCTCAGTTGTGTGGGCTACAATTTTTTCAAAACATGAATTGGTCTATAAGATGTATTTGCAAATGGCCTTTATTTCTGTTTGAGAAGACAGTAATTGATACTTGGTGTAGAGTGTGGGGTAGGGTGTTGTCTTCTTTAGCTCCTTTAAACATAGCTAACAATAAAGGCAGCAGACATCTTTTTTATAAAATGTAGCTGAATAATCATATGTACCTTCAATTTTCCAACTTTGTTAGCAATGATTTGAGTACTGAATTTCACTACTCAGGGACACTTGTAACTAAAAAATGGACAGGCATGTTATGTTTTTTTTAAATTTATGCAAAAGGTTGTCAGTTAACACAATTTACTGTGGCAAATTAATATAAATTTTTAATTTATGCAAAAGGGTGTCCGTTAACACAATTTACTGTGGCAAATTAATATAAACAGGAATGGGCAAAAGTAGGTTTGCAGTTGTTCATATGGAAAAAAGACATGCAGGTTATGATTATTACACTAGCTTTATTAACTCAATAGCTTTATTAACTTTATTGACTCAAAAGAATGTCACAGTGCACTTAGGTACAGTCTCGTAAGTGCTCAAATTGCTGGCCTTGCGTACTCACAATTGTAAACCCACTTTTGCCCACCCCTGCATGTGTACATGAATATATATCTTATATAATAAACGTCTACGTGTGGAAGTATGTGTGTCTGTTTGGCCCGGAAGTGAGAGGTGGAGTTGGGGTAAGAGCTCTGCCTCAGAGGAAACAGAAAACTTGCTTAGCCGCTAATAACACAAGCAAGGCGAGGATGTCAGCAAAACAAAGTCTCAGAAGAAAGACAAAGTCGCTTAGCCGCTAACTTCGGCAAAATAGTATCCCTTTTATTTTTCCTCCCACCGCTAGTGCACAAGTGATGCAAGCACATCAGCAAAACAAAACCACCTAGGAGAGAGATGCCCAGAGTAGTTCCTTTCCTGACATTACCTGACATCTCTACATTTCAATTTTTTTTCTGACGATTTCAATAGTTTCTAGGACCCCGGGCTTTTTACAGCATAGGCTTACACAGCTAATACATATGCAGTATATATCATTATTGTGAAAAAAGTACTTCAAAAATGTTGCAGTAATCATTTTGCAGTACTTTATATTGCTTGTGTTTATCATTTAACTGTACTCTGTGTTGAACATAATTTGTGTGCTTGTGAATATAAATGTTGTATGATTTATTAATTTACTATTAGTACATTATAGCTGTAAATACTTAGTAATTCTAAGCTTAACAAATCAGAATGTTTCTCACAATTTTACTAAACTGTTAACTGACAGATTATTGAATTACATAATATAGTTAATAAAGAACATGATCCTTAAAACAATTTAGGAAACAATACATTAATATTAGGAGATTTTCAATCAAAGCATTTTTACTTATTAAATAAAGTATTACACATACTGTATATCATTATACTTAATTTGTCTTAATTTGTTGCACTTGATGCTCCTTGCTCTAGATGTTTCTTACATTTTTCTGAATTCCATATTTGCCTTGTACAATATAATTATGCCAGATAAGTAACTGATACATAGCTTTAATTATATTGTAATTTTAAAATGAATTAAGTAAGATTATATCTATGTATTCAAAGCAGTTAATTGATTAAATTTCTAATTAGAAAGTTGTATTAACCTTTCCTAAAAAGTCATTGAATTTTAGCAAATATAAAAATTACTGATTTATTTTTTCTGAATCTTTTAGTAGAATAATTAATTAATATTTTTGGATACAACTGTAATTACAATACAAACTTTCTTGACAGCTGGCTGTTAAATGAATGTGAGTAAAAGATCAGTTTTACTAAATTAACTACAAACTTAAAAAATAACATTAGTGAAATTAATTATAGCAGATCCACCTTTTTATTGGAACAATGAAAAAACAGAATGAGTCGTGCTATACCGAGAGAGAAGGTAATTTGTACATTATCAACTGAAATCTCTTACTCACTCAGCATGAACATGGTGCTCTACTTTTATAATTCCAGCACATGCTGTCTGTCCTATTCAGCATTCTCCGAAATCACAGAGGCAGTATTTAGACAAAGCACATCCTATTTCTGGTAGCAAGTATGTCAATGGTCATTGTGCACATGCACTAAAATAATAGTCAGGAAGCCTTTGTTTTGCATAGCACAGAGTAAATATACATAACAAAAATGAGATTCAAATTGTCTTCAAAGTATTGTTGCATCAATGTTTCTGTAAAATGCATAAAGTGTGATTTTTACTTCTGGCCTTTATATAACTTGTGTTAGAGTAATGAGGAGAATAAAAATACAATGTCACAGTGCAAGGTTTTTCCTCCATTATTATTTTCTAGTGAGTTTGGACAGTAATTGAATTAAAAATAAAAGTCTCAAAAATGAACCTATCAGACCTGAACTTTCCCAGCATAAGATGCTCTAGGTATGCTGAAAAGGGAAAAGCATTAAAAGGAGAATATCCAGTCAGTCTTCTGTCAGTGCAAATCACAGACAATGAGCTCAGCAAGGGTAATATTATACAGACACCCTTGACATTTGCATATTTCACTTTTGTTGTTTTGGTTACTCACAGATGACTCCTTCAGGAAGTCAACAAAAATGTAAAGCGTAGACTATATTTAGCCTCCTGCACATGTAATGGGATTGAGATTAAAAAGCCATGAAGAGATTTTTTTCAATAGGTGGTAAAATGATTCATTCATAGCTACTGTAACACAAGTGGTTGCCATAGAGGTGTGGAAGAAAACTATAAATGGATGCAAGGATGCGTTGACTTCTAAACCGGATTGGATAGTTCCTTGTCTACATGAAGGACCCACATAATAAACAGAGGACACAGATGGATGGATGCCCCAACCTGGATAGTTTTTGTTCCCTTTCTCAGATGGGATTGTGTAGTGGAAGTACAAGGGGGAGAAAGCCTATCAGGACTGTATACATCCCCAAGCTGTTAGCTGGCATAATCCCATGGATGGATCACTCTTGTGCAAACTGCAGGGTGACCTGATAATTGACGTCCAATTGAGGATTGGTTACTGTGGTGCTGGAAGAAGAGCAACTGAGGGTTGTTTTCCCTATTGAGAGGGGTTTCCACCTGACCCAGAAGTTCTTCCTCAGTGTATTGTCATGGCACCAGAGGTTCTCATGGGTCCAGCATAAAAGGAGACACCTTGCCTCACGCAGGAAGTTGGAATTGGGAGAGGAAGAGGGCAAAGCTCACCTGGGAATGATTAAATGGGAATGGGAAAAAAGAAAAGGGTTGTTTATGGTTGAAGAAGATGCCTGTCTGAAGGCACTTTGTTAAATAAAAGTATTTATTTGAGTTGTGACTTTGCGGTTGTGATTAGGGTTTGGGGCTCTGAAACACCTCCTTTACTCCTCTACATATAAATTAAAATTTAAGGCATAGTAAACATTTATATGTAACTTCCTACATTTGATCGACCTGATACTGTAATACACCACAGTGACAGAACTAATCATGTATCTATTTATTAAGCCTACTTAACAATGTCATATAAGTTTAAACCATGTCATGGACACACAAAGGTGGAACTGATCTCAGAAGCATCATGACTAAGACAGTAACCAGCCCTGAAAAGGATACCAGTCCATTGCAAGGCCTACTCATACACACAAACTTTCGCACTTTCTAAAGGCAAAATTAGAGTTGCTAATTCTCAAACATTTTGGAAAAATGAAGTACCCAAAATATTCTAACCCTAAAGCATTGGATACAAGGTGGGAGCAGGAGCCAACACTGAGTGAGACATCAGTCCATCGCAGAACATGCTTACTTGTGCACAAATCCATATTCACTCATGTGCCACTAATCAAAGTAACACGCATGTCTGAAGAAAAAAGACACAAGTGCATCATGGATGCATAAACTGAACACGGGTCATGATTCAGACCTACTCCCTGGGAGCTGTAAAGTTAACCACTGTGTCACCATGCCATGTCAGGTAGTTGTGATATACTAGTACTAATATCATGGGTACTTTAGTCAGCTGGATATGGGTATACTGTATAATAGAATAAAGCCTTTTTTAAAAATGAAATCCTTTGTCTGCTTCTGCCTTTCATTAAGTGCTTAATGTTGCATTAAATGATTATTTAGTCATCACAAAAAATTTGTATGCGATCGACCCAGAATATAACACATTTTTAACTATACTAGGATAAGCAGGTCAGATGAGAACTGACATAAGTAATAAGGAATGACCATTCTCTGTAATAAAGGTTATTCTCTGATATGACTAAGATTATTCTATTACTTTAGAAATATCAGCAAACACTTCCAAATAGGCAAAAAAGGTTGCAATATCAACTAGACACAGTAAATGTGTATAACAACACTATATCATATATTATAAAACTACAAAATCTGAAATATCAAAAGAATCAGGTTTGTCCACAAGCAGGTCATAAATACCCACTGTGAAATGCAGTAATATTGAAATATTACTGTTGTGAATACAGACCTGCAAATGTGCTGTTCAAAAAACACTTATTTTGTTTTATGATGTTGGATGCCATCTTATTGTTTCAGATTGTCACATATCTTTGCTTAGTATTAAAGATGTCCCAAACAGAACTGAATGACAGCTGTAAACAGCAATGTTTCTGCTGGAAATGTTTGTGTAACTGCAGTGTTTGTTGGGCAGTAAGTGTAATACATTTTTGTCCACCAGTGAGGTTACCAGTCATGATAAATAGCTAGAAGTGGGATCATTATTAAAGGTGAGAATGATTAATAACAAGCATGTGTGTTTTCTTCTGGAGTGTAAATAAAATATATCATTCACATAATGCACAGGAGGTTGGGGGAGTGATTTATAGTGTGTTAAAATGCATGAAAAGCCAAAGGCTGAGGCCCTTTTGAGACATGCTGTATGTCACAGCCATATCGCAGCTTCATGCATTATAAGAAGTTACCTGAGTCAGTTGAAATATTCTCTCATCCGCCACCTTTTCACAAGAAATGGAGCAGAATAGAACTGATGTCAGGGAAAGAGAAGACATTGTTAATTCAGTCAAAATTCACGAGGAATTAGAAGTCAGGACACACATTAGTTGCAGTTTGGAAGTGTACTGCAATACATAATGTGAGCAATCAGGAAATGAGTAATTATTGAGAATTAGTTGAAAATAACTTAACAAAATGAGGCATGCTTGCCTTCATTTAGAAGACTTTTAGTATCAGAGAAGTAATAATCTGATTATTACATTTTCAGTTTTTATGTTATTGTTATAAATTCAGCAGCAGCTGCGTTTACTTTATATATCTTAAGATAATTGGTATTGTGTTTTTGTAAGCTATATTTGCTATATGAAATGTCTTATAAATTAATGTATTGTTATTATTATCAGATTTGTGAAATGCTGTAGTTAACTGTGGTAGAATATGTTAAATATGGAAATTAAATTCTAGGAGAGGGTGATGCATTTTTGTAGAAGGCTTCAGTACAGTGATCTAAAGTAATGAACCACAGACACTATTATTTTAGCATTAAATATTGTGAAAACAGTTATCTACTCCTTTTAATGTGACCTCTGGCAGATGCATTTAATAATACAATCACAGATTTGAGTGCACTTTCTTACTATATTGCATGAATCTTTCTTTTTTGATTACTGGTAACATTTTAAAGCTATATGGTTTTATTGTGAGTAGTGTGAAGGGGTTTCAGCATGTGGTGTGGCACCACCAGGATTGCAAGGGAAAACCAGAAGCTTCCATTATAGTCTTCTAGGAGGGAGAGAGAGAGAGAGAGACAGCCACTGTGGCAAGAAAAATATAACTAGACATGCCAGTGTGGAAAGACCAGAGGCTGCCATGGCTTGGTAAAGTCTGTATGTGTTCCATGTAGGTGTACCATTAAAGCAGAGACTGGGGCTGGAAGAACACCACTGAGCTAACAATACAGTAGGTGCTGAGGGATGCCTGTCTAATATATTATTTTGAGAGAAAGAGATCATAGGGCTTTAGGCAAGGTTTTTGTAAAACTTTCAGGCAGAAGAATTTCATCTAACGAGAAGTGGGAGCATAATGCCCATTTACATGTGGGAACTGGAAAATAGCTTTTTGTAAACCTCCAATCCATTATGAGGGCTGACTGCAAGACGTTCTGGTCTGATGACCCTGTAGCAATAAATAGTATGACCACCTTGTCCCCCATAAGTGGCTTCAGAGTTTGGTGAGAAGTGACTTTGAAATGGGATTATTGAAATGAAGCCTGAAGTTTGGATGTGAGTTCAGAACAGAAACTGACTGGAAAGGGATAAGGTGCCTGAATGAACAGATAAGTGAGAAGCAATAAGAAAGATAGTAGTGCTTGGTAGTATTCTGAAAATGGAAAAGGGTGCCATCCCATTGCATAGACAGGGTTTCAGAATCATTTTAGGCATGTTAAGCTTTCTTAAAGCATTTAAAAATTGATAATTAAATGTAACATTCGAACATAGCACCCTAAGAACATTTGGCCTCTGATGTTCTGACATCTTGACCAAGATTACTTCATGTCTTGGGAAACCAGCAACATATGACCCTGACTTCACTTCAAAGGGTTGCAGATTGGTATGTTATGTGATTTACAGAAACAAACCAAAATTAATCTAGGTAATACTCAAATCATACTCTTTCTTTTGGCCAAGAAGAAAAATATAAAATTGACAAGTAAGATACATTATAAACACTGTGTAATTAAGAATGTGTTTAGATATTAAAGTATAATGATTATTAAACTATAAACTATACTTATTGAATTGGACATAAAATATATAAATTACTTATTTCCCAAAGCTGGAATAACACAAATAAAGTTATCCCCATGAAAAGATACCAAAGTTTTTTTTAACTGTATTCAATGTCCATGCGGCTTATGTTATCAAGCTAGACTTCCTCTGAACTGTGAAAGAAAAGGGAGATTGGGTTAACAATAGCACCCCTTTCTACTTGGGGTGGTATTACTTTAACTATATACACTGTATATGTACAGTATATGTATCTTAGGATATACACTTCTGAATCTGAAACATCCTAGTGAACAATTCTGATATTGTAATGTTCTCTCTGTGATGTTTAGGTAACTTTCTGATATTACCATTTTACTCACGAAGTGTTAAAATAGTATTTTCTTTCTTATCACTACCACAAGCACACACAATTTTTTAAAAAATTTTTTTATTGTTTTATTTTATATAATTTATTTTTTTAAAAAAAGCTATCACAGATTTATAATTGTTGTTCTCTGACTCTATAATAACACTTTGTTTATTTCATTTGTAATAAGGCAATAATTGTTAACATGAAATGTTGCACAAATTATTAAAAATGAATATTACAATACAATAATATTAACATTATAATAAAATCTATTGTTGTGTTTATAAATGTCATTGTACAGTATCCTGTGCATTTTTAAAATTCATCCCACAAGTGCTCCAAATCCTCTAATAGCTTTGTTCAGGGCAACACCCAATGGGGCAACATTTTTTCACATAAAACATATTGTGGTATCTTACACTACATCACTTGTTTGGCATCTTATCTCACTCAGTGGACATAATCCTAACCCGTCTTCCATAACTCAATGAGAAACATATGTCTTATTTTATTATAAATTAGAAAATTATAATTTTCTTTATTAAGAAGATTTTTTTGTATTTGGGAGGAATTCATTCCAGTTGTTCTGAAATAAAATAAATAATCTCGGCTTATTTTAATTTTGATTTTACAGTATCTATGAGGCACTACTTTGTATTAGGCTATCTAGTCACATAGCTCAATAAAATGATAGGGGATGGGTGTTGAGATTGATATGAAGCATAAATGTATGGGATATTGTACTGATTGTATCCTTGATTGATTTGTGTCGTATTCAATCTAATGTAATTTACAGAATCAATAAGATAAATAAACCTCCTAGCTCAGTCACTGTCTGTGTGTTGTTCTTTTCATGGTTGTGTAAGCTTTTCCTGGGGTACTTTTTTTAACTGATTGGAATATTAAGTAAAGGTGCATGGTAGCACACTCATTAATGGTGTTGCCTGACAGTTGCAGAGTACACAGGTTATGTGAAGCTTGAACATTCTCTTTGTATCTGTGCAGTTTTTTTTTCTCCACACTCAGTATTTTTTCTCCATTCACAAAAAATGGATGAGTCAGTTTAATTCTGAGACTTTAAATTGGCCTTGTATGTTCAAGTGTATCATCTCCTGAAAAGTCAGACCATTCTAGTGTTGGTCCATGTCTTGCATTTGATGTAGCATGGACAAAATCAGCCCTGTGACCATGAATTGAATTAGGTGTATTTAATAATGGATGGATGGATCTATAAAGTGTAATGTAATTAATTAATGATTATATGATGCTACAAGAAGCCTCGGAAAGACACAAGATTTTTAAGCAAATTCAAGGATACAATTGACAAGCAACTGTATGATGTGCAGATTCAACCAGATGCTCTGCGATAAGGTACCATCTTTTCTGAACATGAGGTTCTAATGTTGTATATTTTTTGGTGTATTAAGCTAACTAAAAAAGGATAAGCAGAGTAATGGCATACTGTACTTTAAAGGAGATTTAGATGTTGCATAACATACAAAACTTGTTGTCAGTGTCTGATTCTATGCCTGCAAAAGTCTATAAAATGGGGGTCAGTTACTGAATGCCTTAATGTTCACTAAACATTGCAGTTTTAAATATTATAATTGATAAATGGCAAACATTTGACCAATATAGTTTTCAAAATTAGATTTTTTAAATAAATAAATCTTTAAACTAATTGTTCAAATGTGAACTCTTAAGTCCATTTAATAATATCTAGATAAGAACTTAATGTAGGATGGAAGGTGCATCATGTGAGTGTGCAATTCGGAGTCAAAAGGAGCAACACTAAATTTGTTAAGGTAATGGAACAAGAATGGCAGTCATGACTATATGAGAAAAATGAATGTTAATAGGGATTTCAGGCATCATGTTGCATACAACCAGCACATAGCTGACAGAGGTGTAATGAGGTGAGTTGTGTTTTGAGGTACACATTGGCTCTCTTAACATAGTAACACAATATGTGCATGCCACAGGACATCTAAAAATTATTTCTGCGCAGGTGCATCTGTTGCTTCATGTCTCTACATTAAGAAAGTTATGGGATAGTTACAGGAACATGAGAGTGAAGTAATTTGTTGTCTTCCCAGTCACTCTAACTGAACTTCTACAGATCAACCACCAGCTAATATGCAGCAACCATGTAGTTCAATGTAATGAAAATGGGCATATGTGTCACTCCATTTTCATCACTTTGTTTAATCTATGAAATGTGAGTAATAATGCCATGTAAATATACCAAAATGTTTGTAATAAATGTGTTGAGTCATTTTTGTGGTGGATCCCATCCTCACTACATTGTCACACCAACAATTAATATACCGCTTGATATCACCTCAATGATAGGTGATTAAAAAATTTCATAACAAAGTTATAGATTTGGCAAACTAAAAAAAATGTCCCTCAATCTCTCACTTGCCTTTTCTATAGAAAGTTCCTGAGTGTATTGTGCCATCCCAGTTCAACAACTATTTAATGTGCAGCAGCCTGATAACAGGGATGGACTGGGATCAAAAAACTAGCCCTTGACTTTTGCTGAGATTGACCTATATACAGTCATTCTTGTACCCACTTCAGTGCATGTACACATAACATTCCCTATTGATTTGCAAGTAGAGTAGTACAGTACAGTATACTGACAGTCTTAAAAATAAAAGCATAGACTCTACAGTTGCAGCATTGTTTTTCTAACTCTGTCTGACACTGAATGCTGATACTTTTGCAGCTGCATTGTCCTGCCTTTTACGACCTATACATTGTTGCCTTGCAGATCCTGCATTTAGCTGAACCTTGACAAAAACATAAAAATGTGTGAGGGACTAACACATGAACAATGTTAGGCATTAATTAAACTTTTATTCATTGCTTGCTAGCTAATGTGAACTCTACTCTGAATGCATTTGGAAAATGGAGTCTATAAAAAATAAAGGATGAAACAATATAGGCTATAAGCCACATTAAAGAAAAAGAAATAAAATCAAAGAGTAGTCTTTTAATTACGGTCTTGTTTAACACCAGATATTTAAAAAACATAACATTTGTATGTCAGCTCCTGACCTGTACAATTGTATTGACTATATGTTGCCATCCCACATGTACCCAGAGCTTGCTTCACATAGCATGTAGAACTTTTTACTGAATTATGCCTGTTTAGATATGATATACGAGGTGAGACACAAAAATAACTGGATTGGTAAAAAAAAAAAACATTTATTGATGAATTACAGCATTCTAAAAATTGTCACCTTCTATATACTCCCCCTCCCGATCTCTACACCACTCCACATGTATCTTCCACTGATTGAAACAGTGCTGGAAGTCTTCTTGCTTGAGGCTCTTCAACAGGCTTGCCGTTTCTGTCTTCACTTCATACACTGAAGAAAAATGTGTTCCCTTCAGATCACTTTTGATTTTCTGGAACAAGTAAAAATCACAGGGAGCTAAATCAGGCGAATAGGGAGGACAATCGAGGACAGGAATGTTTTTGTCAGCCAAAAACTGCTTTACGGAAAAAGAGAAAATTTGCGAGAAATTTGAAGATGATTCATTGTTCGATTTTTTCACCCAACATTATCACGCCAACTCGTGTAGCGACTGTTGTGCAAATACTGACTGGGCTATTCACAGGATATACCTAGCCGTTCGGTGCTTTGAGAAGGCATGTAGGAGGGGATATAGTTCTATGATTCACATCCGGCCGACCTCCAGACAGTTTTCCAGGAAAGCCCAAAGCCCAGTTCAGTTATTTTTGTGTCTCACCTCGTACTATATCCATGACAATCTTCCTTTGTAACCCATGAGATTTTTGTCAATACTTATGTCACGATCAGGGTCGCATATCGTCACAGTTTGTATAATTTCAGTGCTGGGTGATTGTCTTCACCATTGTCATTTTTATTAGTGAAATGTGGGTATTTCTTAATGACTGCAAAACAACACTCACTCATATTTTTGCCAAAATCGTGTGTCTGTAGCAACTAGTTTGTGGACCAGTGCCATCTCTTGACTGGTTTACCCACTATGCCTTGCATTTTCAGGAGGCTGTAAAACACCTACATGTCATCTACAGTGACAGACGGACAAGCAACTACAACAGGCAGGTAGTTTATTGTGTCTTTTCAAAAACCGCTCAGCGTAGTGGTTCATTTCAACAACTATTTACTCTAAATGGGCAATGAGGAACAGCACTGAAACTTGGCAGGTCAAACAAGTGTCAGTTTCACTGATCAATCCACAATACTATCACTCGATTTGAACAACTGATCTGTTTCAGTTTGCTCTGGAACTGGCTTTATGACATTTCACTTCCCTTTGTGTTTTTGGTTGAAGGCTCCACCCCACTTATGAACACTAATGAGTTACCACAGAGTGGCAGGATGTATAGAAATATTCATGATTTCTTACAGAATTATGTTATTTCATCCACTAGACGGCAGCAGAATGCTGTTCCAAAAGTTACTCAGGCTTAACGCTGTAAAGCAGATCATTATACATCACCCCAAGCCATGCTTGGGTCTAACACCAAGTATGGTAAAAAGTTTGTTCCCAAACTTCCAAAGTATTCTCCTTCACTGTAGTTGCTGCTTAATTAATCATTTAAAATGTTTAATTTGAGCATTGTATTGAACTGTCTTAGGCTGTGTGCCATCCTAAACAGTCATAATAAATGGGTTTCAAAGTTGGCTACTTATGTAGACCTTTGCTCATAAAAAAACTTTTTTCTTATGTAGTGCTTCTCCTTGTCTGGAGTGATTTAAGACATTTTCTCAATCTCTTCCATCATCTGCCTCTTGTAGTTAGATTAGGTGGCAAGAGATGCCACCGGAGTTATTAGAAGAAATCATGTGGTCAGACGGGCACATTGAGAATGTAGTGTGGGCATGTCTTACATCTTACTGTCTGTGTGTATATCTCTCTCTCTCTCTGTCACAGATTTTATGGCCTGAATGATCAAGGTCCACTGATGGAGCTATTTAAGTGAAACGTCCAGGCATGACTCAGTTAGTTGTGAATGTGCTCTCCGCACAGTAATTCATAATTTGTTCATAGTGGCAAACTTTGCGATAATATTCATCTGAATTTGTATGCAATTTAAAACTTCAGATTTAGTCATCAGCTCTTTGGGATAATATTCATCTGAATTTATTTATATTTTAAAACTTTAGATTTGGTTATCAGTTATATGCTAACCCAAAAGTCATAACTGAAAAAAACAACAAAATCTGACGTTAAATTGAAAACATAAATCAAAACCTATAGTCTAAAATACAGAAACTGCTTTCAAACACTAAGAAATTTACAAATACATACAAATTCATATGCTTTATATTCACAGGCTTGGACGACTGGGTAGTGCAAAGCATAGACAATTGTTAAATATGCAGTTTCCCCTTAAATAAGCTGACATGTGACACCACATGCATTTACATATGTGAGGCAAATGCAATACCTGGCTTAATAGCTGACCCAATTACATGGAGATAAAAGAAAATCATAATGATTTATGATTTACATTTTGCAGTTTAAACATTATGTAATGATAACATCATCGATTTACCTTCTTGGATTTTGCACGTTGCTAGGGGTATTGCTTTACTAGGAAGCCTTTGACATCATGTTGGTTTAACTTGGCCAGAACTTTGATCTTTTGTTAGTTTAAAAAAAATTATTTCTGTGGCAATTTATTTTTTAAAGTTAGTTTTTATTCACTTTTGGTTTTAACTGAGTACTTTTGGCTCACATATTTAATTTGATTACCTTTACCCCTCTCATGAATAGATTCCTTTGCTCTTCAAAGACATCCACCTAAACCTAGTAACTATACTGACCTTTTCTGTCCACTTTTATAGAAAGATCAAATTGGACTGTGACAATAGCAACGAATTCTAAAATATCATTGCATGATTCTGACACCAAAATATAACTAATTGCTGATAAAAAATAAAACACAAAGGATTAGACCAAAAGCACAAAACATTAAGATTTCACACAAGTCATGTCCTTAGTATAATTCTGCAAAAATATTTCTATGTATTCGCAGTCTTTTATAAGTATGTATTTTATTCCTTTATTGTGTTTTTGTGCTGACACAAAATGGTAGTTTACTCGGATTCTAATACTTCTGGTATTTAGTGGATTTTATTTTCTAAAATTGTGTACACCTAGTTTTGTTTTTGCCCTTTGAATATTTGTTAAGTGCATTGAGCGTGGAAAAGGTGCTTGGCCATGAGAGAGATCTTTGGATTTTTGCTTGCTTTCAGGTAGCTTAGAAGCAATTAAGGTTTTTGGTAGAACCCTTTTTGTTCAGGAAGGGCTGTAGCAATCATTATGCAGGTTTTATTGTGCTGCAATATACCTGGCAGATTCACTGAGATAATCTGGTATAGGATTACTGGCACATATTATATGATGGTGATATTTTTGATGGTTCTTGTGATATTTGTCAGACACTTGTGCTCCTTGGATTTTTGCACATTGTCCAATGAATATAACTCACCACACTGTTGTGTCTAAGGGTGGTATCAGATAGTGTAAATATAGTGCAGCCTGTAAATATGTGGCAAATGTACTCTACTACTTTCATATTCGTTGTTTGGTTGCTTTATGATTTTTGCTAATATTGAGTTCCTGGTAATATGGTATTTTATTCAGCTCTCTTCTTCTTGTACTTCTTCTTGTTATTTAACTTAAGTAAGAAAATTAATAATTATTCAATTCTTTTGTTATGCCATATTGCCTTACTTTTTAAAAGACATATCATGTAAAAAAACCAATTAAGCTAAATGTTCATCAAATCGCAAAAAAAGAGGTAAAAAACTCATTAAGCAAAAATCACAGAAAAAAAGAGTAATACAATTTTTGCTTTCTTTGAGAAATAATTAAAGTTGAACTTTGCTATGAAATTAAAACTCAGATTCATAATTTGAAACCTTTTCTTAAAGGAGAACAAAAAGTAAATGATCATTATACTGTACCATTAGCATGAATGGCAGCTGCTATTAAGCGTTCAGGGAGGGTTGTGGGGGAATCCAGAAATACCGTTCTCATCAACAAATACTGCTGTAGATATAATATTCTAAAATACTTTCTGTTTTTTATATATAAGACATTTCTTTACACTCTCACTCTTTACACTCAATTTAGCACACTTATTGCATACCTTGAGTAAAAGAATACATTTACTAAATGTGGGTGAACAATGGTGTAGCCACTGGCATGCTGCCACTCAAGACTTCAAATTCTGGCCTTGCTATCTGTGTGTGCAGTTTGCATGCTCTTTCAGTGTTTATGTGGGTGTTCTCTATTTACTATGCCACATGCGAAACACATACACAACAAGTTGAATATGTAGCTCAAGTTTCAATTTCAACTTTAAGTCTGTTGTCATGTGGACAAATTGCGGGTGGTACATATTACAATGAAACTGTTACTTGTACAGTATGTCTTCTCATACACAGCATAATACCAACTAAAAGACACACACATTCAACAAGAAAAGCATTAATAGCTGTGAAAATTTTAACAGACAATAAAGGATAAAGATTTGGGGCAGAAGATGGAGAATACCCCATTTATGTAGCTGATCGAATGCCAAGGTAATGCCAATGTTTTGGCTCGAATGGGCATTACTTCCATTTGAAGGTGGAAATGATGTAGGCAGATCCTTGGATCTGAGGGCAAGACAGGAGATGACATTAGCAACAGTGCCAACTCATGTACCAGGGTGGTATTACAATGTTTGCCTAAATGCTGAAGATGTTTCCAATGCACATATGTCTGACATAGCATGAAACATAGATATACTGTATACAGATATATACAATATATATTTGCAAGTACTTCACTAAAAAATAACTAATGGAATTGTTTATTTATGAAATTTAAGATAATAAAACTTAAAATAATTTTGTTTGTTCATATTATATAGCTTTTTCTAGTTACAGTGACATAATTCTCTTAGATGTTACATTAACACAAATAAGTGATGTCGAAGCAAAACCATTAAATTATTTTCTTTTAACAGAAGTGTGCAGTCTCAGAGATTACTCATTAATAAAAAGTAACACTTTTTTAATACTCAAAACGTGGCATGCCCATTTTCACTATACATAGTTGATTTAACTTAAACAAGTTTTATGTACATGACTGTCCTATATTTGCATAAAGATCTGTCCCTTTTGTTACATTGTGGTGCAGAGGATTCCCAAAATTTGTAGAGTTGGAAAGAAACTTAAAGTCTTTTAGTAAATTGATTTCTACCAAATACTGCAAGTTGTGTGTGGTTGAAAGTTGATTTGCCTCCTAAACAACAGCATTACTGTATATACTCGCGTTTAAGTTTTCCCCCGTATAAGTCAGAGCTTGATTTTACCGTATAATTTCCGGTAATTTGTAATGTTGGTCATGTAAGTCGAACGCAGAAAACTCACGCTATTGATCCAAGAGATTATAATATGCTAACGTCCACCTGAGAGAGTAACCACGGAGCACACTGCCTTTATTGTGCCTATGTGACCACACCGTAATACCCAAACTATTTCAAAGCAACGTTTGCAGTGTATTGCGTTTTTGTATTTCACACCCTCATATACCTTTATCATAAGAGTATCCTTTATCTACGATGTAGCGTTCAATCAGATGAAAATATGAAGCTGGTTTTACATTAAAAGTCATTGAAGTGGTGAAAGAAATTTGTAAGTGTCAGAGAAACTGGTGTGAGACTGGAGGGAGCAAGAAGATGTAAAAAATAAACAAATTTAAGTGTTGTATTTATGAACAGGCGTATAAGTCGGGGTCTGATTTTATGATTGATTTTTCGGGTTTCAAGTCCCGACTTGTACGTGAGTATATATGGTACTAATGTAAAGATTGCACAACATACTTAATTGTTTGTATTGATGCAGTATAAATATAAATTTGAATATTAATTACACCCAATATTCCTGGATAGCTTTAAATAGTAACACAACATATTTAAATAGAATTTAATTTATTAGATGGAAAAAGCTGACATAAAAAATGAATCCAAAAATACATATTTTTAATGTAATAAAAGAGATGCATATGTTAAATCTACATATTTGTTTTAAATTAGGAGCACTTAATTTAATTAAATGGAAATCGGTGTCATAATTTTATGAAGTACACCCAAAAGCTATTTTTTCAGTGTATATATCTTCAATTGAACTAACTGTCCTTTTTATTTTTTTTTATTTTGCATTCAGGAAAATGCATTAGTATTACATTTAGATTTATGGGAAATTAAGAAATATTTGTATTTTTTGCCATATTTTTTGATGCTTAATTCTGACATCTTCCTTTTAATTCACTATTTTTGTGAATTTTTTTCTCAACTGTATCCAAATACAGTTAATGACAAGCACAGCAGACACAAGTGCAGATGAGACTGACTGCTTAAGAGCAACTATTTTAGTGTTACCTATGAGTGCTTATTAATAAACTAGCTGTGTAAGCCCGTGCTGTAAAAAACCCGGGGTCTTAGAAACTATTGAAATCGTCAGAAAAAAAAACTGAAATGTAGAGATGTCCGGAAATTGAAAGGAACTACTCTGGGCATCTGTCTCCTAGGTTTTATTTTGCCGATGTGCTCCTCTCTTGCGGTGGGAGGAAAAGTAAAAAGGATATCGTTTTGCCAATGTGCTCATCCCGCTTGCATAAGAGTATCTCTCTTTTCTCGGCGGTTTTACTTTGGCAACAGAGTTGCTTTCTTCTTCCGACTTGTTAACTTGGGGCTGCCTTGCCAGCTCTCTGAGCTTCATGCTGTAGTAGCCTCGCACTTCTGGGCTGGACAGACACACACACTTCCAGGAGTAGATGTTTATATATAAGATAATGTGAAAAGTAACCAGAAAATGAAAAAAGATCAAAAAACTGAAAAGCAAAATGGAGTATTTATGCATCTAAATTCCTGATTCATTCAGTAATGAATGCACAGAGTTTAAATTTGCTTAACTAAAATAGGAGTTCAAGTAAAAGGAGAAATTGATTGAGATTAAAACCTGTAGCCATGGGGACCTCCAGGACTGAACCTGAGGACCATGATTCTGAATTGGAATAAGTAGGTTTGTAAAAAATCTGAATAAATGTGCTACTAAAGGTACAATATGGAAAGTGTAAAAAAAAAAACTTAATATGGAAAAAAAACAATCAAATACAGAGCATGTAAATATGCTCTGCAGTTGTTTGCTTATCTGTCTAGCTGAATTTGAGCCAATTTGCCTCACTTTAACTGTCTGTCAATATTTCATTTTTCCACATCACTGCTCCTTCCTGAATTCTGGTTGACTCCCTGCATCATTTGACAGTGGAGCTGCAACAGTCTGCAGTGCTGAGTTTTATGATAAAACTTAACAGAACAAATGGCCTTTTTTGCTGTCAAAATCAATACCGAGGCTAAGGAGTCTGCCTCATAAAGTTTAGTGTTGTCATTGGAGAATTGTAGCTTCATGTTCAAAGCAAAAGTGCAAATGAAGTCTCATTATTAGATTTTCATTGATGTTTCACAGTAACACAAGGTAGAAATGATCTGAATTAATTACTATTGGGAAAACCAAACCAAAACATGCTGGAAAGTGAAGTTTGATGCTTCACGAGTCTAAATTTTTGTTAGCTTGATTTTTCATTTCAGAACTAAAAGAAAATAATCCCAAAATATAAACATTAATGAATTCTCTATATTGTTACATGCTGATGAAAAACATGCTTGAACACATGCTGAAGCAGAAAAAGCTCATTAATATTTCACAATGAATTTCAAGTGAAGGTACAGTGTGGAATATTCCCATTTAGCATTGCTGTTTCATAATTGCTGCATATGGGAGATTGTGTCTTCCTTGCTAACTGCCTGAGGCCATATTTTGTTGCTAAAAGAAAGAAAGAAAGAAAGAATTTGAATTTTGAATTGAATTTTATTAATCAATACTCAACAAATCATTTACTTTATCGAAAGCAAAGCAAACAAAAAAAAACTCATCCCAAAAAGAAAACAATACTTAATTCATATGTCAAATAAGAAATATCAATTAATTACTTCAAGTTTATAAATTGCCTTATGAACACACCATTTTTCCTAAAAAGAATTTACATTTGTAGTTATTCTGTAGAATTTATATTCCAAATACAACCTGGCCTTTACAAGTCCATGAAATATTCTTATCATATCACCTTATTTATTTGACTTCACTTAAGAAAGAAAGAAAGAGCACATCCAAAATGAAAAATAGATGATATCAAATGCTATAAACATTAATAGCCACAGTCAATGAATTAATTAATAGAAACTTGCAGTTGTCCATATTCTTATGTACTAGCGATACATTCAATACAAACAAAAAACAAAACAAGAATGCTGCCTTCACCATTACACAATCGTCACAATTAATCACGTGCAAATGGGAAACTGCAAAATCACTGATGCAGAGCAGTCTTTCCACTAAGCAATCTCTAAATTCAGTTAAGATTTTAAAAGTGCAAGAACATCATATTTAAATAAATTATTTAAAAATACTTGTTACACAAAATTTGTACTCGCAAATATATCTACTAAAGCTCCTTGTAATACTTCTTATAAAAGGAGGTTTGATTTCACATTAATTTAAATAGGGCACCCAATGAGGGCAACTGACTCTGCCCTTTTCGGTCAAATGAATATAAGACCAAGAAGCTCCCGCAAGGTGGGACCTCATTTGGGAAAGAGTAAACTTCCAGGCAGAACTCCCACCTAAGTATTGACCACTCTTCAGAGCTACCTAGCCTTTTACTTGGATGCCCTACAGCCAAACAACTGTTCTTTCTGCTCTTGTTTGCTCCATTGTGCATTTATTTGATTTGCCTTAATGGCATTGAAAGGAGAGACCCGGTTGATACTGGACTGGACTTATAATGGACTTCTGTGTTCCCTCATTTGACAACACATCAGAGTGTTATTTTCTAGTAGCAGATTGTGCTGGTTCTTGATAAGGACTGGGATGTGACTTTGCACATGCTCACTGGTTGTGTTGCATTTGCCTAGTTAGGTTTTCGTGTATTTTTCCAGAACAGTGAATAAGTTTACAAATAAATTTGCCCTACACATCTACATGGCTCTGGCTTCTTACAACCCCATAATAGAATAAGTAGGTTCAGAAAAAGGATGGATTAATGATTAATACAATAAGATGTTAAAGATTTTTTATCAATACCTTTCACAAATAGATGATTAAAATATTATAATTACATTTTAAATCCATCTATCCATTATTCAACCCACTATATCCTACCTACAGGGTCACGAGGGTCTGCTGGAGCCAATCCCAACCAACACAGGGCGCAAGGTAGGAAACAAACCCCAGGCAGGGCACCATCCCACTGCAGGGTGCACACACACACACACACCAAGCACACACTAGGGACAATTTAGAATCGCCAGTGCACCTAACCTGCATGTCTTTGGACTGTGGGAGGAAACCGGAGTACCCAGAGGAAACCCACGCAAATACGGGGAGAACATTCAAACTCCACACAGGGAGGACCCGGGAAGCAAACCTGTGTCTCTTAACTACGAGGCAGCAGCGCTACCCACTGCGACACCATGCCGCCCACATTTTAAATCTCAAGGTATAATATGTTAAATGTTAAAAATAGTTAATGTTAAAAAGATTTTAAAGTATAAGAGTATAATTATAATGCAGTGTCATACAGCAGTCTTCCTTCACTTTCTATCTCTGATTAAGTAGACTGGACATACTCTATACAGTTTAAATGGCTTTAGGATGCACCAACAATATAGGCAACAGGGAGGTACTGATGAAAAGATTTGAATGTCCAGGGCCAAATGGAAGTTTGGACACAAGCCACTTGGTGATTTTACAATTAATTATCAAAATTAATGTTCAAATTGAGTGCCAAATTGGGAGAACTTTGGTTTCAAATGCATTGGAAACATGGTGTCCATGTAAAATGTGAAGTTTAAACATTCTTAGAACAAGCATGACTTTTTACAGTTTATAATGTATGGGCTTATTGGAAAGTGGAAAGAAATAAACATTGCTTCTTAAGGGTTTAGCAGTGCCATTCCAATACTCTTGGACCCACTGATTCCACAGAAAGGGGGGTATAAAGTGTATTTTGGATAACCCACTTTGAGAAAAAAAAGACGTGCTGTTTGACCAAAGCTGTAATCCAGAAAGGAAATGAAATTGTTGTACAAATTAGTTAAGTAAAAAATTACCTGTTTTCATTCCATTCAAACCCTGTGTTTGGCACGCTGATCATCAGACAGCCTTCCATCAGCCACATTGCACTCCTGCTGCCTAGTGTAGTCTCCTTGTCTGTACTGCTACAAGGTTGCAGATGAGATGAAAATATAGGGAGCCAAAAAAATTGTTTTTGCATATATTGAACAGTGTCCTTACCAGTGCAATGACAAATATAATCGGTCACTTAATGACATACGTAGTTTTGCTATTCTTTCTGTGAAGTAAAACAAAGTAATTTTCGCTCAAAATACTACTTTACAACATTATACCATGTGGACCATCAGGGCACTCCAGCCGCCCCAACCCTGACACAGACAGGTAGACATGAATTCCAGCACAACACACACTTTATTTCTATGGGGAAACGCTTTTGTCTCGTCGCCCCAACAGCAACACTGCACAAAGAGAGCACCAAAGAACAGGTCTCTTCTTCTTCCTCTCCTTACTCTCTCTTTCTCTCTTAATCCTTCTGCCTCTACTCCTCCAGGCTTGCTTTGTCCACCTCATCCCGACTCTGGCTTCCGGAGTAATGGCTGCTGGCTCCTTTTATAGGGTACCCAGAAGTGCTCCAGGTGCTCAATGGCCTTCTCCTGGCAGCATTTCCGCGTGTGGTGCAGGTGCTGCACCAAAAGTCTCAGCAATCGTCCAGGCAAACCCTTATGGTGGCTACGGGCCCTAGCAGCATTGAGCTTCCACATTCCAAACCCGTGACCCCACTGCAAGCCAGGGGGGCTGCCCTCTAGTGTTCTGGGGGAGGTAATACCCTAAATATACTCTCTCCCCTGATCCTTCCTTTATAGGGGTGTCCTGGCTGGGCAGGGGCCTTGGCCGTCCACCACAACTATTAGAACAATCTACAGTAGATAAGAACCGGCAATTCACTTAACCCTAGTCTAATTTTGAAAGTCCCTAAATTCCTACCATCTACCAAACTACCTGGTAACTTATCCCATGTTTCTGTTGTTCTCTAGGTGAAGAAAAACATCCTAATATTTATGTGATATTTACCCTCTACAAGTTTCCAAGTATCCGTGAGTTCTTGATGAGCTGGTTTAAAAAATAACAGTCTCGAGCCACTGCACTAAATCCCTTCAAAATTTGAAACATGACTCCTCTTAATTTTCTTTTGTTTAAACTGAAAAGGCTCAGCTCTTTAATCTTTGAGGTAACATGCAGTTAGTATTTCAATGCCTGAATAACACATTTTTTGTTTTAATTATGATGTGTTTGTACTTTTTCATTCACTTATATCCAGTCCTCCTCCCACCTTTTTCATTCTGTTTGATCAAATCAAATGAAGATCAACCTGCATTAAAATAGCATCAAAAATAAGTTGCTTTTCCGTAGTGAACAAATGCCGCAGTACCTGACATTGTCATGACTCGACATGACATGTAAAAATTAATCTTACTTATTTTAAAAATTATCAAACAATTCACATATATGGATACAGGCCAGTTCTGAGTACTTTCTACCTTACTTTTATCCTTGCTACATATTCAGTCCTCCTATGCACGAGCTGCTCCTGCAATAGGATGCAACAGGCAATGCTGATCACAGTGCTACTCAGCTGAGTATGGGAGCATTTAACGTATCCCACTTGACGTTCTCAGAGTCTCTTACATTCTCCAGTGTTGTAGGAATAGGTAGCCATCAGATTCTGCCAATCCTTTTCACTGACCATGTGGTAATTTTTAAGGTCCTAGCTCGTCCAAAAGGCAGTTGATATGGGCCTACCACTCAGGTCTGCATTTACGATGACAGTACCATATTATTTAAGATTAAAGAACAGAATCAAGCCAGAGGCCAAATCTTAATTTTAATCTTTAAATTAAAAAAAAAACAGAAAAAGGGAGAGAGCTCCTGTAAAAGGCAGTGGCCAGCGGGATACCTGGAAGTATTTCAATCTAGTCTGATTACAGTCTAATGTAGTGCTGTCACCAACTAGTATAATAAATATAATAAATCAACAGGTGTCCTTTTTGATAATGTGATCTCTTTAGTTATTCTTCATGTATACAATATTTTCATCATAAATATAACAGCAAAGTGTAAAGAAGCAAAAACTGAAATAAGCTTATGCCAGATGTTTCATGACCACTATAACTACCAAACACACTGCAAAAAATGAAATCTAAGCATGTAAAAAGTACTTATATCATGGCATTAAATCTTGTTTTCCTTATTGTAAGAATTATTGACTTATCAAAAAAATTTTATTTATGATTATTTGGCTTACTTTAATAAATCTTGTCAAGTGAATTTTGCTTACCCCATTTGCAGATTTTTTGCTAAATAAAATCAAAACATCTCCCATTTAAAGTTTTTTTTTTTTGCATATGCATTTATTTGCAGTGCAGAGCTAATTAATTCTTTTTAACGATTGAAATAAATATTCTTAGCAATGTGAATAATTTCACATATTTTTCTTTAGGTTTTTGTAAAGCCTATTTTTAATTTTGCTGTTGTTGTTTGTTAAGCTTATATCAGATGTAAGCATTGATGTTTTAAATGTCTAAAGTATGAAGAGTATAATGTTTAAATGATTTCATATTTCCAAAGTTAAATCTTTAACTTATAGTCTCATCCAAAGACAGGTTCATTATTAAATATGTTTTTGCATTTTAATAATCAATTAATTGAACTGCACTTTACTTTTTTTTGTTTTATAGATAAAATTAAAACTTATTAAGATGATCAGATGTAATAACAGGGCTTCAGTAGTTTTGGAAGATGCACAGGCAGGTACTGGATTGCTTGTTAAATCTAGATTACATTTATTGTCAAGCATTGTCGTATTTAAAACATGCTGCTGTATTCATTGTCTAATGCCGGCACTATGTTATTGTTGCTAACCTGTGGGTGATATGCAAGTAAACTTCTTCTGATGCTCTGTAAACTTGAACATCAACATGAACTGTGAGGTCTTGTATAGTTGCAATTAAATTCCAAGCTTATGATTATTTGAATTTTCTTTTTCCTGTATAACAGGAAACTGCCTTATATTATGTAACTCGTGTACTTCAAACTTATATTGCAATGTGCATTGCACAAAAACAAAACTTTGCAATATGAAAAAGATCTTAGTATTTATTGATATGATAATGACTAATTCAAGATATTAAAAAAGTTAAAAAGTCAGAAAAGGGTAGAAATACATAGTTATGAAAGTTTTTGGAAAGACTACTAATTTACAAGTACACTTTATCTTGCATTTGGCAGTAAAAAGAGAATTAAATGAATTCAGCTCATTCCTTTAATAATTTTTTGCATTGTATTATGTATAGCGAATGAATTACCCCTCTCTAACAGTGAAAGATGAATAATTTATTAATTTCATTTCTACATGATAACACTATATGCATGTAGTCATGGTATAATTTTAAAATACATGCAACAGTAAGGATGAAAAAGTTTTACGCTGTCACTATTTTCTCATATGGACTGCAAATTAAAATTTTGTGTTTGATGTACACAATGCAATTATTGAGCCATTATTGTTACATGTACAGTGTACAGTTAAATGTTTATTTGCATGTAAAAATCAATATGATGTGATAGCTAAGTCCTTAAACTCGAAACCTCAAGAACTAACCATCCTATAGTCCACTTACATGGCTATTTGAATTTAAACTTCATTGGAAGGCTTTTCATTAAAATATATATTTTATGACAGTATGATTGATTAAGACTATAGCAAGTTTTTGTGATTAAAGACTTAAGCTAAACTAGTGAAATAAAAGTTTCAATATGTTTTTCATTCATACATTTCAGTGGAGAAATGAAACTGATGTTGCAACTATGAAGTCACTAGCTTGCCAGTTCAAACTATATAGTACTGTGAAAAATGTAAGGTTGCACTTGGTGATCTGTTTCCAACTATCGTAGTACAGGTGTCACGAATAATATGAAAAGGCCATTTATCTCATCCATCCCAATATGTACCTAATCTTCCATGACTAATTGTGCGCCTTCCAAACAGCCCTGTGGTATGACTTTTAAAAATAGTTTTAGGCACATTTTAGGGAAGAAATGAATGTTTCCTTTATTAAAGCCAACTGGCATACCATGTCTTACTTTAGCTATAGCTGTGAAACAATTCTTACATATTGATTTTATTCACTGGAAGGCAGAATGAATGGACAAGCTGTTTAAATAAGAATGTTAAAGTTCTTAATAAACGAAATCCTGCCCTGCAAATTACAGTTCATTTATAATTAAATTAATTTCAGAGAGAAAGGAAATTCATATTTAGTTTCTCTCCTATTTTAAATGAGACTGGGTTTGAACATTGAATGCTGTACGTGTCTTGAATTCTTTGGCTTCATACTGACCATTCAGCACAATGAATTAAAAGCATAAAAGCAACGAAATTAAGATGAAATGACATTCTTTAGAGTGCAATAAAAGCCTGCATTATTTTGAAGAGGGCAGCTGGATACAATGGTCAAAATTCCTTTATTGATGTATCAAAACTCTTCCCTTTTAGAGATTATTCACCCTACTGATGAATGGTTATTACTTTTAGTGGTTGTGTTGGTGTTTATGTAGGTGAGCAAGCTGGAAAATGTTAATAAAGACATGACATGATCAGTTGATAACCATTGATGGCAACAAATGAAGTTTATAAATGTACATTTTACCAATACATGCGCCCTGCCTGGGGTTTGTTTCCTGCCTTGCGCCCTGTGTTGGCTGGGATTGGCTCCAGCAGACCCCCGTGACCCTGTAGTTAGGATATAGCGGGTTGGATAATGGATGGATGAATGGATGATATACTGTGTCACAAAAGCCACGATCAGACAAAGCAAGGTTTGGGGCAGCCACCCGTATAATTTGTTTTCCTGGCTGCAAATTGTCTTTTCAAATGATAGCGCTGCTGTGCACAAAACCAAGTCCAATACAGAACTGAGGGAATAGGGAAAAGGTGGAGGTTTTTAAAGGGGAAGACAGGAAGTGAGATTGTAGGGGTCGGGCTCATTGAGGTCTTCAGCCATTGGTTCGAGCCCGGACGTGACATCACAGGGGCCGGAGCCGGCAAGGTCTCCTTCGATAGGCTCGGTCCCGGAAGTGATGTCAGGAGAGCCAGGCGGAATCTCTCGGGAATGGTCTGCAGGCAAGGACGAAAAAGAGTCAGTGCACTCTGCCACATCCTGGTATGTCTCAGAACTGTCCTTACCCGAGCCCTTTAACTGCCTCCCATGCGCACGTGTGTGACAAATGCCTGAAAAAAAAACAAACCACACAAATTAACCCAAAACAAATTCCCCTAAATTAATATTCCCAATAGCCTAATTCTCCCTATTTTTCTTTTCATGACTTTAATTTCCTCAAAAATTGTGAGAATAATAATACAATACAATACAGTTTATTTTTGTATAGCCCAAAATCACACAGGAAGTGCCGCAATGGGCTTGCCTCTTGACAGCCCCCCAGCCTTGATTCTCTGAGAAGACAAGGAAAAACTCCCAAAAAAACCTTGTAGGGAAAAATGGAAGAAACCTTGGGAAAGGCAGTTCAAAGAGAGACCCCTTTCCAGATAGAATCATAAATGTTCACTAATTATTCATCCAGGTCCATATACAAAATAGTAGTCACAGCATACACTTAGAATCTCTGCTCCACTAGTAATAAAATATATACAGACACGGTAGCCTGCTCATTCTAAAACCTTTGTTCCTCACTGATGGTATCAGATTGAGCTCTCCATGTTAAATTGTCCTTATAACTTACGAACATGGTTATCATTTAGCAGGTGAGTGTTTCTTTATTCTTGGATATCACAATTAGAACTGGATTGTCTCTACGGCAGTAACATAATCATACTGGCAAAGTCAGCAAAGATAAGTCAATTTGCATCCCAAAAATATACATGGAAAATCTTGAAATCTGTTTTATCAAAATGCAATGTCATAGGGATCCAGAACATATCCCACCAGCACTGCACTCAAGAGAGATGGTAGTCCTGGATTGCGCACCAGCCTAACTCGGGGCTGACATCCATACAAGAGTACAATACAATACAATTTATTTTTGTATAGCCCAAAATCACACAAGAAGTGCCACAATGGGCTTTAACAGGCCCTGCCTTTTGACAGCCCCCCAGCCTTGACTCTTTAAGAAGACAAGAAAAAAACTCCCAAAGAAAAAAAAAACTTTTAGGGAAAAAATGGAAGAAACCTTGGAAAAGGCAGTTCAAAGAGAGACCCCTTTCCAGGTAGGTTGGGAGTGCAGTGGGTGCCAAAAGGAAGGGGGTCAATACAATACAATGCAATACACAGAACAGAACAAATCCTCAATACAGTATAAAAATAAAAATTTTAGAAGTACGGAGCAGAATTTAACAGTAGATGATATCACATAACATGATTTGGATTTGTTGTGAATTTGAATTGAGAGTGAATTTGAACTTGGCTTAACTTAACACACATATCTTTGGAATGTGGATAAACAACAAAAGTCCTCTGAAAAATTGCCCATTAATGTTGGGGTGAACATGCAGACTCCACACAGACAGGATTTCAACCCAGGACATTGGATCTGTGAGACAGCAGAGCTAACCACTACACTACTGAAGTATTTAAAAGATCACATTAATAAAACAAGTGTAATGGGAGGGACAAAACTGAGAAAACCCTACCAAAACATACACATCTTTAAATAGTCAATTTAGTTAGTTTACAGTAGTTAGTTAATTAGAAATCAAACTAAAAAAAGAACTCAAAAGAAGAATTTATATAAATATAAGTAAATGAATCAAATTACTACATTCTTAATGACTAGACAAGCATTTTTTTTCAAAAGTTATACTTCCTGAAAACTGTTTGGTGATTACAATAGACTGTTTCAAATACAATTTCAGATTGACGGTATCACATGTGACTTCGGAGAAACATAAAACTAAGTTTTATTGAATTTAGTGTTTATTCATTGAAGGATGCTGATACGTTGCTTTACTTCAGTTGACCTAAACCTGCATTGCTGCTTGTTTTTGTTTGTTTGTACTCAACATCTATTACTTTTTGATTCAGTTTCCAATAATAGATTACCAGCATGAATTCTACTTACTGCTTTTTCATCACTGCAATGCCCTGACGAAACCTTTCACCATGTTGACTGTACCAAGATTACCAGTGAAGAAGTCCAAGTCTGCAAGCTGTTCAAACAGCTGGACATAAGTCGGTGTTTGTAGCTGTCAAAAATATTCTCAGCAACATTCTTGCATGCCTTAAATGTGACTTCCTTCCCAAGCAGATATTTCAACTGCTGATCATTGATAACATGTTTGATTTGTGGACTAAAAAAAATGCCTTCTTTATTTTTGGAATCAGTTATTCATGGACGCATCCAGCTAAAATATAGAAATCCTTTTCCTTCCATTGTTCATCACTATCATTTAATTTTTTATCAGTCCAAGTTTTATAAGAAGAGGACACCAAAATATCTTTGTTGGGTTGACAAGTGGTTTATGTACCACACTTTTCTGCCCTGGAATCAAATGCTTACAGATTTACAGTTCTATAGTAAGCAGTCCCATCCAAGCTGCAGTCCTAGTAGCAGTGCCACTACTTTTAGGTCACCACGGTTATTCCAGTTGTAGATATTTTTGTGTGTATGTATACTTATAAGAGGAAATCACAAAAATAGGCAATTAGCAATTAGCCTGTTTGAAACAGTAAAATGTAAAGTTGTTTTTGATGATCAGCAGGCAAAATTCCGTAAGACATCCCAAAAGTCTTCAAAAAGCAAAATGTTCACTGTCCAGCATAATCAAACTAAGCAAAGAAAAAAGACTAAAAAATGTCCAAAAACAGAAAAAATACCTAAAAGAAAAGAAAAATACAAGGAATAGACAGAAACCAACAAAGGCAAGAGTACTAACAAGGCCAAAAATACTGAAACAAATGTCATGATTCAAAATTCAATTTCCAAAATGTCTTACTACTAAAACAGACACTAATAGCTATAAAATAAAATCTCCAAGAGAGACAAGACTTGAGCAAAATACTAAAAGTAACAAAAGAAAGAGAGGATTAAAAAAAAACACCACAGCTAAGGTATGCTAATACCAAACCAAAGTAAGACAGATCTCTTAGGCAACTGTATCGCTAATGACTGCAACAAATGACAGTCTTAATACCTCATGAAGCTTCATTCCCAAATACACAGAATGTAATTGACAGTAAGGGAATTGGGCAAATAATGAGAAACACAAAATAAAATGTAAGCATGATGAAGGTAAGGGATCAGACAATAATAAAAAGTATAAAGAATACATGCAATCACATGATCTGCCACGATAGAAAAGACAGCAGATCTACAGTTAGCCTCAAGAGCCAAGAGATGAAAGGAAATGTAATCTAGAACATGTGGGGGTCAAAAAACAAACAGGACACAAACCAAAAATACCAAAGTCCTGTCCTCAAACTAGTCAAAGTTTATTAAAACACATATCATGCCAGCAATTAAAGTGATGTTTGAATTACTGAACACATAATTTGAATCTATGCAATTATCCCGACACCTAAATGTCAAGGGTGGTGTCACATTTCAGTCTAAACACTTGGTAGTAACTGGGGACTGTTTTAACAACAATATGCCGCAGGCCATTTAAAAAAAGCTCAGCTCACCGTCTGGGACTTCACACAATCCTTTTATATTTCCTGACCCGGAAGTGTTCCAATCCCCAGTCCATGTGATCTCCTATCACTTCCAGGTCAGGTAAAAAGTCTGTTTCTTCATGCACGTCATTCCCCTTGTCCATGTGACTCGGATGTACTTCCAGGGCGTAGGGTAAATAACCGTCGTTCCTCCCTGCAGCGTCATCTAGTGGCCCCCACGGTATCCAGCAGGGCTGTGGATAAAGACTCCAATGTCCATGATAACCTGCTGGTCTTCGGGGCACCTCCATACTGCAGGGAGAACTTCATCTGGCGGCTTGGGGGTATTGGCCGGGATGAACGGCCGGCCATACACCACACAGCACAATAATAACATTAAGATAACAGTTTAAAAAATAACATAATCAAATTAACAGAAATGTACAATTTAGGCAAATAAATGGATTGTATTGATTCTATCATGTTAAAGTTGGTCCATTTTTGCAGTTCAAAGACACTAAAATGTCAGCGACATGACAAACTGACAAATACACCATGGAGCCAGCACAAAGAAAGCCAATTGGGGAAGATTTCATATAATATTCTATTAACTTGTTAGAAGTAAACTCTAATTGTTGCTCAGGCTTGGAATCCCATGTTAGTATGGTTAACCTTGAGTCAGACTCAGAATGATGTTTAGTCATTTTCCAACCTGCTATATCCCAACACAGGTTCATGGGGGTCTGCTGGAGCCAATCCCAGCTAACACAGGGCGCAAGGCAGGAACAAATCCTGGGCAGGGTGCCAGCCCACCACAGGGCACACACACACCCACACCAAGCACACATTAGGGACAGTTTTAGGATCGCCAATGTACCTAACCTACATGTCTTTGGACTGTGGGAGGAAACTGGAGCACCCAGAGGAAACCCACGCAGACATGGGGAGAACATGCAAACTCCACGCAGGGAAGACCCGGGAAGCAAACCCAAGTCTCCTAACTGCGAGGCAGCAGTGCTACCCACTGCGCCACCGTGCCACCACCGGTGATGTTTAATGATATGCTTGATGACAACTCTCAGGACAGTATACTGCTTAGTGGATGAAATAACATTATGCTGCAAAAAAATCATAAATAGTTCTATGTGTTTTGCCACTAACTCATAAATATTCGTGAGTGAGGTGGAGCCTACAACTAAAACACAATGTTATGTAAACAAGAAATTGTAAAGCCAGTTTTAGAACAAGCTGAAACTGAATCATTAGTTTAATTGAGTGATAGTGATGGCATTGGAAATCGGACATAAGTTGACATGGATAGTAAAACTGATTCATATGGTACTGTACTTCAAACCGCTATAATATGCCTGGTGAATTTGGTCATGTGGAGCATCACTGTGGTGCAAATAGGTTTGTGGCAAAAAAGGCAAAATAATTGCAATCAAGTAGAAAGACAAGAAATGCATTAGCCTCCTAAGTGTCTTATATACTGTACTAGCAAAATACCCGCGCTTCACAGCGGAGAAGTAGTGTGTTAAAGAAGTAATGAAAAAGAAAAGAAAACATTTTAAAAATAATGTAACATGATTGTCAATGTAATTGTTTTGTCACTGTTGTGAGTAATGAGTGTTGCTGTGATATATATATATATATATATATATATATATATATATATATATATATATACAGTAATCCCTCGCTATATCGCGCTTCGACTTTCGCGGCTTCACTCTATCGCGGATTTTATATGAAAGCATAACTAAATGTATAACGCGGATTTTTCGCTGCTTCGCGGGTTCTGCGGACAATGTGTCTTTTTACTTCCAGTACATGCTTCCTCAGTTGGCTTGCCCAGTTGATTTCATACAAGGGACGCTATTGGCGGATGGCTGAGAAGCTAACCAATCAGAGCACACAGTTAAGTTCTCCTGACTGAGAAGCTAACCAATCAGAGCACGTAGTTGAGTTCCTGCGTGCTGAATGCAGTGTTAACCAGGAAGTCTCGTCTCGCTCATTCAGCATCAACGTGTTTCGCTGTGTAAAGAGTTGTGCTCTTTTGTGTTTATCTTTGTACATAGATAGTCAAGCCCTTCATTATGGCTCCAATATGATCTGCTACTGCTTTAGGGGCCGTGCCCAAGCGCAAGAAGAAGATGTTAACGATTGCTGAAAAGGTAAACGTTTTGGATTTGTTGAAGGCTACGATTCTTTTTATTTAAAAAGTAGGAAAGGAATATAAGATCCACGGCCGCAGTGTCCTTTTAACCAGGGTGCAAAACGAGTTGTAAGTGGATGTAATAAGGCAGTAGTCTGGATGGAATCTGCTTTAGGGATTTGG
>JANRMT010062837.1:53716496-53780755 GCA_026402145.1 Polypterus bichir lapradei
ATAGATAGATAGATAGATAGATAGATAGATAGATAGATAGATAGATAGATAGATAGATAGATAGATAGATGCTTGAAATATGTTTCACAAGAATACAGTTTTCAGTTTAGCCATTAAGTTGTGCATTGAATAAGTCAAGTTTATTTAGAGACTTCTTTTCCTCCACTCAGGATTCTACAGATGCATCTCAATTGTGAACATATGGATACTAATTTTGTACAAGTAACTTAAATGATAGGCTCAGGACTGAAAAGTGGCTCAGTGGTTAAAAGTAGGCATAATTTCATACAATGACAAATCAGTTTCTATGTCCTATACTACACTGTTCACATGGTGACTCATCTTCCTTAGCTGAAAAAATGGGAAAGTAATGTATTGTTTGAAACATCAATAAATAAAAGTGTATTATTGGTATTTGGCAAGACCTTATCAATTTTCTTCTAAATAGCCTGCCAGGTCTCTGTGTCAGTTTTCCTTTCTTTTAATACCTTAATATAAATGAGGAACTATCTTTTATTGCATGGGTATCAAACTCTGGTCCTGGATGGCTGCAGTGACTGCAGGTTTTCATTCTAACCATCCTCTTAATTAGTGATCTGAATTTAACTTCTAATTAACTTCTTTTGGTTTAGTTTGAATTAACTTGACTCGGGTCCCAAAGTTGTTTCTTTTTCTTTAATTAGCAGCCAAACAATAACAAGACACAAAACAAGCTGCCCCATGACCAGCTCACCTGTGCCCATCACACAATATCTGAAAATAAAGAAAGATGAATGTCTCTGTAAGGTTTATCTCTCAGGTCCACAGTTTTGGAAATGTCTGCTGTGGCAGAATGAGAGCAGCAACATGCTGTGAAATTAAATAATGGGTTTAATTAACAATAAGAATTGGTTTCTCATTAAGAAACTGGTTGGAGTGAAATTGGTTGCAGTTTGAAGCCCCAGTTTAGCTGGCCATCTTCTGGGTTGTTTCACGTCTCATTTCTGTTTGGCTCTCCCTTAATGAAAAAAAGAATCAATTCAGAGAACTGAATACTTTAAAACAGGGCTATTGAAATGGAGGGAAAAGAAGTTAATTAGCCTTGAAACCTGGTCACTAATAGGAAAAGTAATATAATAAAAACCTGAGGCCACTTCAGCCCTTTAGGCCCGGAGTTTGACACCCCTGTTTTACTGGGTTTTTGTTATATATCTGAAGTGGGCAAGTTGGGGTGTTAAGTTTTTAAGGTATGTTGTGTAGGTTTGTCCTTTTTATTGAATTGTGTTTTGCTTGTTGAAGTGAGATTTTATGCATAATAAAAAGCAGTTATTAAAAAAGATAGCTGCAAGTGAAAATGTAAACATATGATTTGAAACCTCAGACCTGAGATGCCCCACAATAATGAGACTTATTTAGCTAAAAAATTCTTTGGGAAGGGAGTGAATTGCCTTTAAAAGGGAGTAAAAAGTTCAACTGAAATAATTGCAAATCAGCAGGGTGCTCACTACAGTATGTTTGGAGTTATATAGTCTTCATTATCACAGGAAAATTGTTAATAAGAGGAGCATTTTTTAACTGTTCATCATAATAAATATAAAAAATGCACAAAAAAACGTAAAGAAAAATACATTTTTGTCCAGGTGTTACAATATCAAATGTAACATCTTAAAACTTGACATTCAATTGCTAGTTCTCATTTCTTCTAATACATTTTTCACTAAGACCCATCTTGTGGCACAGTGGTTAACACTTCTGCCTTACAGCTCTAAGGACCAGGTTCAATTCTCCTTCTGTATGTCCATATGTGCTTTCTTCTGGCCTCATGCTGGTGTATCTAAATTGGTCCATTTTGAGAGTGTGATCATATATACTGTAGGTGCTTCAAGGTGTACTGTAGTGGATTGGTTCCTGCTTTTTATCCAAAGCTACTTGGATAGGTTGTGGTTTCTTCTGACCTTAATGCACTAGTAACATTTAAAAAAAAAACTATAAGTTTTAACAGTGTTATCACACTGTTTTTCTGTGGTGTTTTGGATTCTGTGTAATTACAAAATGTATCTAAACTTTACACTTAGAAATTGCATGCACTATTCTAGTGTCACTCAGTTTCTTCCCATGGTGTTATGAGCAGTGTCTGAAAATTCTTTGCATATGTCCAATATCAGGTAGTATCAAGTCTTAAAGACAGCACCACTTCTTTGTAGGCCGCACTAATGCTTACTCATATGGGGCCAGTTTGAATATGACAGTCATCTAGCAGGTACAGCGTAAACTAGAGTATCCGTAAAAGGAAATTCACACTGACATAAGGAGAGAGCAGGTCTCTTGACAGTGGCCAAGCTAAAACTTAAAGCACAGGACAATCTTTTTTTTTAATGACAGCTGTGAAATCATTTTTTACAGCTATTTTTTTAATATGAGTTTTTTTCAATTGTATCAGTTTCTTCTGACTAGCCTTTATATTGTAGCACAGGCACTGACTGCCAGATGATTCTTTTTGCTCTTGACATGGCTCTTTTTTGTAACACACTATCCCTACATGTACCACTCGGCATTGCTGCACTAGATGAAATTCTGTTTGTGATATTGCAGGCTTGCCGTCTTTATAGATGACTCTGTCACTCCTGATGGAATGCAATATACTACAGTCTGTGTAACTCATCCCTGGCTGATGAGCTCTCCCTTAAAATTTACTGTCCACAGTGACCACTTCCAGCCTCTTGAAATGGTGCAAAACTCTTCAAAACAGCAAAGTGGTCTACAGTTCTGCTGCGGTCATGTGGCCGGTGACAAAAGCACATCAACAGAAATCTTGAGTGCTTCATTGTTAGGTGGCACAACAGGAAACCTGAATGCTTTGTGCCATGTGGTGCAGCAGTATTGTTTAACTCTACATAAGAAATTTGACAAATGAAAGGAGATCATTTAGTCCATAAAGTCCGTTTGTTTAAAAGTGAGCCCATAGAATTAAGAGAAGGTACTCCGGGATGTGAACCCGGGGCTACCAAATGCCAGGCGGTGTGGTGATCCGTCAATTCCAAGTGAGAAGGCAAACCTCTTTATCGGTGTCTTTGCAATTATTTTCACTGAACTGACACTGCAAACATTGTTCCAGGTTAGGATCTCAGCTTTAAGACCCTCCATCCATTGCTGGCCTGTAAGTCCTCTGTGATCTGCCTGTTCCCTTTACCTGGGCAGTTTTACCACTGGCCCTGATTCACACGGCTCACCTTTTTTCCCTTTTTTCTTATGATGCCATGCTATATGGCTGTGTGTGACTCTCAAGAATATCTATCAATTAAGATATTTATGGTTGGTTTTCTATTGCTTTCCAAGACGCAGAATTTATAATCACAAATCCAGAAATAAAGACTAAAAGTCAAGCCATGCTCAATCAATTGTAATAAGTTTTGTAAGAGGAAAAACATATATTTTAGTTCTAAAGTCAGGAAGTCAAATCCTTAAAACAATTACTTGTTTCTGAGTAAGATTTTTAGTTTATTTTTATGTAAATTTCAAATGAGAAAAATGTTTAACCCCTTTTATAAATTGGCATCAGCTATCTAACCTGTAACAACAGTAACTGCTACCTAACAAATGGTCGCCCAAAGTGGAAGTGCAGTACACAACAAAAGTGGGAAAACATATAGAAAAAATTGTAAAATGAAACAACCATTAATGGTCTTAAAAAAGAAAGAGTAAAATTAAAATATCTTATGAACAGCATAAAGACAATTGCAAAAGTAGCAACAAAAGCACCATAGACAGAGCAGAACCTGGCATTGAGAACAGCACCACAGAAAATATTAAGAAATATTAATAAATAATAATCTACTTAGCAAACATGCCAGGAAGAATATAAAAAACAAACATAACAGGTCTTCTTAATTAAAATAATAATAATAATATTATTTTAATATTAAAATACCACATTTCAGGTTGCCATCACATTTAATATTTTTTCTAAATTTAAATGGGGGAGTACAACACTTGTTGACTAAATGTCATAGATTTATTTCCTACACTGAGCCTTCATCTTAAACAGCATGTGAAATATTTTCTTTTGAATCAACCAAAGTTGTAATCGGCCTTTGTATCCTTGAATCATTCCTTTCTTCCAAAGATTAGAGGCATTAGAGCATGAAGTTTTTCTAGCACCCTGAAATGAAGCAGTGCTTGAGCTGCTGCATTGTTAGGTAATTCCATTGCTTTTCCAAATATCAGCATTGCTATTAAATTTACCACTAAAGTCTTATCTTAAGATAATTGCACACCTTGAATTTTATTTAGAAGGCTTTTTTTTAAATCTATCTATCTATCATTGGCATAATGCTGCCAAAATGCTTAAAACAATCTGTAATCTGTAAGTAATAAATGGACAAAAAATAATATAACCATTTAAAGTGTCTTTTTAAGCGAGTGATCAGATTTATTTTTATGTACCTTGGCAATTATAAGAACAAGCCAAATATAAAATAAGATATACAGAAAGTGCAGATGGAATTTACATCAAAATTAAATGAATAAGAAACTAGAGAACCACTCCTTTAAGGGTTAAGGATTAAATTATATACTCTTCTCACAATTTATAATGCCTCAATTACTGATAAGAAATGGGATGCAGGAAGAGACACGGGAGGTAGCTAGACAATCAGAAAACAAGTAAATGCTTGTTTTATTATCTCAGAACTGTAATGTAGTTCTTTCTGAACAAAGAACATGCTAAATATAATTAAAAGTCTTTGTAACATGAGCCTGAAGTGACCATTATGTTTCTCTTGCTGTCACTTTTGAGAATAAAAGGTCTCTATCATGAATCATGAATAACATGATTCTTCTGTAACAATTTCTGGTGAATTCAGCTACAAGATTTTGGTTGCTATATTTATAATATTGGTCCTGTGTTTTTGGAAATCCTTTGAGACAACCTGAAACATTTAGAGGTTTTAAATTTTTCAACTAGAAATTCACATCCTGATCAGTATTTAAATCCACATTAGTGGACAAAAAGTAATCTGTGACTGCATAATGGGAATTGTTTTTCGCTATATCCTTATGACCTTTGGGTGAATATTGATGAGTTTGATATTAAAGACATTGAATGAAAAGAGTTAACATCATAGGGTTCCTTACATATTTCATTTTCACTGTCTATTATAACTGAAAGGCAGTGCCTGATGGAATGGGTGCATTTTTATACCAATACATAAAAATATGTGCAATAATTGTTTTATTAGAGACGAGATATCTCTCAATATGTCTGTCTAGACTAATAAAAGACAAATAATCAACTGCCTATATTTTACTGTTTATGGCCTCTTGGGCATCTCATTATGACTCCCAGCAATAAACCTGCATGTCAGAGTCACATGGCTAAGTAGTAAGATAATGAATTTGTCAGCTTCCTTGTTGTAATGTGGAATCCAGTTTTTGTATTTGAACCTGATGAATATCTAGTAATATATCGTTAAAAGATAGTCACAAAGCCAGTAACTGCTGCTCAACAAATAAAGAACTGAAATAATAAAAATCTGGAAAATTAAAACATTGAAAAAAAGAAGAAATTGAATCCTGTAAGATTTTAAATGGTGTCATACATTACAGTACATGCAGCAGTGACCTATGCTACGGAAATATGTACAACATACTCAGTATGCCTTGTTAACAGGTTAGTGAAGTAACAATGGACAGATTTTACTACTGTGGAAATGTTGCATGAATGTTTTGAAGTTTCTCTTTACAAAGAGGATCATATAAACAAGCATTATTATACATTGTTATGTGTATTGTATTGTATTTACCCCTTTTTTTTGACACCCACTGCACACCCAACGTACCTGGAAAGGGGTCTCTGTTTGAACTGCCTTTCCCAAGGTTTCTTCCATTTTTTTTTCTCTACAAGGGTTTTTTTGGGAGTTTTTCCTTGTCTTCTTAGAGAGTCAAGGCTTGGGGTCTGTCAAAAGGCAGGGCCTGTTAAAGCCCATTGCGGCACTTCTTGTGTGATTTTGGGCTATATAAAAATAAATTGTATTGTATTGTATTGTATTATAGATTTTAGGGACCTTCAAAACTCAATTTAAGATTGTTTTGCAGTAATACGGCAAATAGGATGGGCATGTTTGTTTGCCTGAATGTCCTGCCTTTATCAGTTTTTTCATTGTACTAATATGGTGTATAATGTTATATGGAAGTTACTTTGTTATATGAAAACAAGTAATTCACTAAAATAATGTGATTAACTCCTACACTGCAAACTGAGCTGGATTAAGCGGCCTTGAAAATAAATAGGTGACTAGGAGAATGGATGGATGATTTGATTAGTAATGATGAAGGTTCCTCATGTCTACCACATACTCAAACTTTGTTTTACAGTGCTCTGTATTTCAAGGAAGACTGCCACTCAGTCTGAAGGGCCTGTCATTTTACAGCCTAGATGACATATGATCATTTATAAATAAAGCTACAAAAGATAAAAAGTAAAGTTAATATACATAATATATCCTATGTAAAGGGGTTAAACTGAAAATAAGAATGTGACAAACCTGCTTGTCTTTTACAGTAGTTCACTTTTCTTAGCCAGTATAAGTTTGATATAGCTACACAGACTATCCCTACATCTGGAATAAATTACATCTACTTAAAATCATTGCTAAGTGTTAATGATTAAACAAAAGGAGAAAGAATATACAAAAAAGTTTGGCAAAAGAAGAAAACTCCACCTCAATGGAGTAGTGACTGTAATAAATGGCAGTAATCTGAAATGAGAATGGAATCAGGTGATGGGTGTTGGTATTATAAACTAGCCGAGGTCAAAACCAGAAAAATAAGAATCAAAGAGAAGAGCTCAGAATGAAAAAACAAAATTAAGGGGCATAGCAAGACAGTCTAAAAACAGGAAAGTGATTAGTAAATTGAGTCAAGATGTAACCAAACAATATAGTCAAACCACACAAAAAGTTTATAACCACACATAAATTAATAATCTCAAGTAAGATTAGTGAAGGTTTTAGGTTTTATCTAGAAATTTGGATGGTTATGAGATTCAAGGTCTCTTGAGATTACAAGAAGCATAAAGGGCAGATAGATGAAAACATGAGCTGAAAATCATAGTCAAGGACAGGCAGAGGGTCATTACCATGAAAAAAAAAATCAAAATGTTGAACCAGAATTGAAAGTCAAAGATGAGAATCAGTCAAAAGCCTAGTAACTAGGGTCTACTTGAATTTAAATCTATTACAAGGAGGTTTATCAGAGAATTGAAAGACTATCCACTGAGGGATATCAAATATAGTATAATGTCACTCTTCCTGATGTCAGAAACTTGACTGAATAAAATTAAAAATAGTCCTTGCCACAGCATGTCAACTATAAACAGAATGGTCTCACAATGGCGCCGTCCATAAGAAAAACAAGATAGCACTATGGAGGAACACATTTCAAATTTAATATTGATAAAACATGTTGAAACAAAAAATAAACTTACCCACTAGATTCCTTGGCCTCTAAACCCTCCAAAACAATGATTCAAATGTTTTTGTAGACCAAGAAACTATTTTTTAAAAAATTAAAAACAAAAGGCAGATCATGAGAACTGGGGCTTAATACAGTATATAGGCCTGAACCAATGCCACTTGGCTTGCCTCTTTTGAACAGCCTAGCAAGTATAATGCCAAAACACACCCCCATCTCATCCCCTATCTCTTTATTTCACTAATGACCCTTGCCTTTCTCACTGTCCACCTGTGACACTTTGACCTCTGCTCCCCTTCCAACTTTAGACTCATGGAATCTCTGATTTAAGACAACTAAGCTCTGAAACAATTTCTTGTTTTAAGAGAGACCTGTTTAGCTACAGGGACCCATAGTTTACATCCTCTGTAGCAATCCATAATGTCTCTGCTACCCTGTGCCCTATATAGCGCTTAAAGGGCAGGTCTCCGAAGCAGCATTTGTGTTAGCAGTTCCTCTGTTGGTAACAGTATTCCACCTGTCCTCGGAAGAATATGTCTGCTGCTGCCTTACTCATCACGAGTCATTCCTCCAAGGCTTCTCTCTCTGTCTTTCTTTCTCTCTGCTAGATAGTCAAGTGACCTTGGCACGTATCAATTTGCCTGCTGTCTAGCATCCCTTAAGAGTATTGGATATTTCCTCCCAGGCCACTTTCTTTTACAGGGGAACATGCTGTCTGAAAAATAAGTTCTTATATATTACAGTCTATTGCTAGCTCAGACACACACATATGCACATTCTTTAAAACAGGAGGTGAAGGACAAGGCACTTGAACGCTGGAAAAAATAGCACCTAGCTTCACTTTTAATGTAAATCTGGCTTACTTAAACAAACAATTTGTTAATGCACAGGAAGGTAGCACCTCATTTTAGTGTTAAAATCATGGATGGATTCTTGTCTGGGGCTGAAGTCTTGGCTCTTCAACTGTGTCCAGGTGGTTTGGTCTGGGAAAATGGATGGCTCAATGAATTCCAACAAAACAGTATTGAAAAGATGAATTATTTTATTAGGCAGAGTGCCAAAAAGTTGCACAGTGTGTTAGCTGCTCTTGTACCACGTTATTCAAATACTGCTTAAAGAAATAATCTAATTAATAATACCTTAAATGCAGACACCTCTTCTTCTCTTTATTTCTCTGTAACTGGAATATTCTGGCACGTTTCTGATTATAATATATATTTTTTCACTTGATCTTCAGCTCTGTCTTCTTGGTTTGTCTGTCTCTATATGTTTATATTTGAAAGGGGCATTGACTCCTACCTAATATTCCTAGTATGAGCTAAAATATTTTATATATGTAAATACTTTTAAACATGTGGATAAAAGTAAATGTAGGTGTACATACAGTATATAGATATTTCAAATATATCTGCATAACAAATTAATTTATCAATTAAAATGACTTACTGATTATTGAATATATTTGCACCTCACTTTATCCCCACTGATTCTCTTCAGCAGTAGTGCACTCAGATTACATGCTTCCAGGATACCCTTCGCAAGGTACTCTTCATCTGAAACTTACAGTATATATTAACGTCTACGTTTGGAAGTGTGTGTGTCTGTTTGTACAGGCCTGGAAATGCGAGGGCATGAAACTCAAAGAGCCGGCAAGGCAGCCCCAAGTTAACGAGTCGGAAGAAAAAAGAAATACGAGACTACAGCATGAAGCTGAAAGAAAGCGACTCCGTCCCCAAAGTGAAACCACTGAGGAAAGACAAACGAGAGAGAAACCCGCTTAGCCGCTGATAGGCAAGGGGGGTGAGCACATCCGCAAAATGAAACTGCCAGCTCTGCAGTTCAATTTTTTTTTTCTGACAATTTCAATAGTTTCTAGAAGCCCTGGCTTTTTACAGCACGAGCTTACACAACTAGTCTATTATAATGATTGTGAATCCTGCTTTAGATGAAGTGTGCTTTGTAACAAGGTGTGTTATTCTGCTTAATATTCAATTACACAATAGAAGGCTATGGCCATAAAGAAATGCACATGGACATCAACATTACTTATAGGTGCCACTTCATTCAAATAAGGCCCATTTGTTATTAAGAGATCCAAAGTGTAGCCAGAAAAGATTCCACACACTATTACATTACCACCAACACCCTGTACTATGAACAGAAAACAGGTCAAATGCATAAAATAATTCTTTTTTAACCAAATTATGGCATTTTTTGCTATAGTCCATCCTTTTCATGTCCAACATTTTAGAGAAGTCCTATTGTAAAGAGTTGTTATTTGAGTATTTGTGGCCTTCTTTTGCTTTTAATAGGTCTGGCTTAGGTTCTCCAACTACCATTGACAATGCATTTGCGCCCACATTACTGTAACGCCTTGGACCTATATTGTTAATTGTAAAATTCTTAGTATATCAGACTATAGTGCCTGAAAATGCCCAGAAACCATTTCTGAGACACTTGACTGACTACCTTTAGCACTACCAATCAATCAAAGGTTAAAGTTGTGTTCAAATATTTTGTCTGTTTGGAAAAGTAGGCTTTTTCCATTAGTAAATACATGTAAGAAATTAAGGGATTACTGATTTTATGTTCTCACTAAATGTATCTTCTTTTCTTAATTTTAATTTACTTCTTACAAATCCTTTCCATTCTTTGAAGTCATATTTTATTTTTCCACTCAATATTTTTTCATGTAGTCACCATGCTCTGTCATTTGACTTTACACCAATATTTGTATTCATTCACTTATTCATCATTCTTAGCCATTTGACTTTGCACTAATATTGAAGCAAATATCCAATGCCAGCTAATCCTCAACCATTAATGGAAGCACTCAAGTCAACTTGTGCAATGTTCCCTTTATGGCACTTTCAATACCTTGTTATTTCTATGCTTCAATAAACTCATAGGATTCTAAAAGAAAAAGGGAATCAGCTCACTATTAAGTAATTGTAGCTAAATTGGCCATTCAATGCAGTACATTTAAATAATTATTGCACACTGCAGAATATACACATCATTTTTTGTAGGCCAACTATTTCTCACCTTTCTAAGGTAATTTGATCTATACTTTCTAATCCCTTTGTCATTTTTCATCAGAAATCTATATTATACATCTTTTATAAAAATAATAAAATATTTTTAAATTGTGTATGTGGACTCTGTTGGCATTTTTCTGAATAAAGATATATACCCAGGGCACTTTGCCATTTATAACTTCATAGCTGAACTCAGTTGGTGGAAGGCGGAAAATAGTGGTGCAGTTTACAGAAGTATACTTTATTTCAAATGTGTAGGCAGTGATTGATCCAAAGACTATAGGCTCCAGGACCTGAAAAAACTTTAGGCCCCCTTTCCCCCACCCCTGCCATCTGCCAAAACTAACCAATAGACATGTCAAATAAAGATATGTTATTCAAACATTAGTTTTTTTGTATTTATGGGACATCAAATAACTTAATTATATTAGTTGATTAGAGAGCTATTTTATATTGGTTGGAGATGGACGGAGATCTAAGGATAGTGCTGCCAGGGAAGAGGAAAAGAGGAAGGCCTAAGAGAAGGTTTATGGATGTGGTGAGAGAGGACATGCAGGTGATGGGAGTAACAGAACTAGATGCAGAGAACAGAAAGATATGGAAGAAGATGATCTGCTGTGGCAACCCCTAACAGGAGCAGCTGAAAGAAGAAGTTGAATCCTTTATTTACTAATGAACACAATAGGTTGGACATTGAAGTAGTTGCATCCTTTCAGCATTCAGTGTCATTTTCCAAGGTGCCTGTTTTGCTTGTTGTTAACTGCCATTATTAGGATAAATCAAAGTACATAACATTCATTCTGGCTTTTATGTAAGTAACATATAAATGTTAATGCTTTGGGCACATGCACCGTCCAGATCTAAACACTAGCATGGAGAGTCGCTCGCTCGCGTACTGAAGAGTCTATAGTTGCAGGTGGAAGCTGCTGTCACTATACTCACAAGTAGACTGTGTAGCTTCCCGTGAACAGCGATGGGAAAAGTGTGATGTGCATTCTTTCTCCGATGTAGAACCCCTGTCATCATCTGAGTTCACCTCTGTTATAGGATGTCTTTATGTGAAAACAGCAGTGTCAGATCGGGGGAAGCGTGAACGCGACTGAGAAAATAAAACCGAATAAAAAAAACAAAGCTAACTTTTACAAGTATCATAAATTTATACCAGCTGTTACAGACTCAAATCAAATGTATGTTTTTATTTTAAAATAGTATGAATAAGAGAAGTTCACTTCTCAAAACAGAATTGTCCGGGATCGAACCCATGAAGTTTTGATTACCAATCAACAGTTGATACCTGTCTCTGCAGTTATATTTGAATAGAAGCGCACTTGTTCTGTTATATTTTTACCTTTTGTGAAAGTGTTTATTTGATATTTGGACTTCAGGTTTTACACATTATACACTTCATGTCTAGATTTTGTCAATTATTAGTAAAACATGAAAAACATTTCTGTTTTAACAATGTGTCTAAATAGATTGTTGTAGACACAGAACACACATGAAATGTATGTATTACAAATAACTCTAAGCAACTGACACGGAGGTAAACAGACTTGAGCTGAGAAAACTGTGTGGCGGTGGGGAGATGTGACAGCAGGCTGCTTGCTACTTGCTGCTTATCGACACATTTAAAAGACAAAAGACACTGACTGAGAGGTGCAAAGGGATTTAAGGTGGGACGGATTTATGAGTTTTTTTGTAGGCTTTGGTGATTCTAGTGATAAAGATAGAGCTGCCAGGCAAGAGGAAAAGAGGAAGGCCTAAGAGAAGGTTTATGGATATGGTGAGAGAGGACATGCAGGTGATGGGTGTGACAGAGAAAGATGTAGAGGACAGGAAAATATGGAACAAGATGATCCACTGTGGCAACCTCTAACGTTATCAGCCGAAAGAAGAAGAGGATTAGAGAGCATATACTATATAATTTACACAATTATTTGTGTTGGGATTAGAGTGCTTTACATGAAGAGCTGGCGATTTTTGATACCTGCTCTACATTAAATAATAAAACATACAGTAAATAGCATAAATCTATGCAATAATGCACTCTACATTAACAAACATTGGACACTAATGTGATCATCATTTCCTTCACCACAAGCAATCAAAACAATTATAGTCACTAGTTCACTCAAAGTGAGACTGTCCTCACTGAAGTCTAATGAACAGTGAGACACAATGATTTGCTGACACGTAACATATTTACAGTTTCAAGCTGAGCTCAAAAAGTCTCATGTTGCACCAGCAGTGGGGTGTTCCTAAGCGATTCTGAACAGATACAAACAATAATGGTATAGTCATCAACATTATTTCTGTTTAATATCCTAACTATATTGCATGCTTACTGTGGGCAAAATGGATGTATTTTTGATAAAATATGGGTAAATAAATAGTTTGGGAAAATCAGAGCAGTGCACACAGGAGAAATAAATGTACATGGCATCAAGCTTTTGAATTGAAGTCCTGTCTCTTCCACTTTGTCATTGGTCAAGAATTTTGTCTTCAGTTCAAATCATGTTCCCATGTGAACATGTCTCCTCTGTGTGCACTGCTCTAATTTTTCACAAGTATTGATTTAACAGTATTTTAGCACAAAATGCATGAATTTTGCCTGTTGTAAGCATACAACTGAGTGACTTGAGGTGCAGATTATGTAACAAGAGATTTTGTATATCGTTTGCTGTGGTCCAGTGTTGGTCTCCAAAGAAGCCCAATCTTTCAGAAAGTTTGTTAGCTCTGTTCTTCATGAAATTACATGATATTAAAAAATTTCTCAGGCATGACTAAAACAATATGGGATTAGTAACATTAAAAAATAGCACTTATTCTGGGAACAGTGTTCCTTTAACTGTAACTGGTTCAAGCTAATTAAACATGATCCCTATATGACAAATATGTTCTGAGATTTTTCAGGTTAAAAAGACAGAATTTTTGAGGTTAGATAGTTATACTGAGTAATCATGGCACTGAAGAGTGGCAAACTGTTGAATGTTTATTAGCAGAGTCAAATGAAAATTTCACTGTACACCGTACATGGGACACTAATGCCCCTGTACACCTATAAACTCTGTAACTCGACTAGCAGATGCAGGCTAACACCTATCACCATATCTAAGACCAAAACACAACTTAAGAGGAAATACAGAACAGCAATTAATACATTAGTTGTCCTACCTTACAGAGGCTTTTCTCTTGCTGCTATCTTACCAAAAACCTAACATTTCTGGGTGCCCAAAATCCCCTTGGTTTAATATTCCTGAGGGTCCCCTTGACTTTTAGGCCACGGGCTGACTACTAAAATATCACTTACTTACTGAAAAACATGTTTATTTTGGTTTGCTTCTTTGTTAATTTATTCAATTTATGTGTCTTAGTAACTAAAGATCACGTCTTTACCCTATATACTGTACTCAAATGAGAAGATTATTGTGTGAATATAATTTACAAAATTTTTGGAGCTCATGTTTCAAAAACAGTAGTATAGAAAATCATTGTTTCTCAAAGAACCTGAAACTGGAAAGAGCCTAAATGTACGCTCAAATATATTTGCTATAGAAACACTAAGATAGGAAAACTAATGTGTTTTGTCTGCAGGTCTCAAAAAAAGCCTTAAAGACAGTATAGCCTTTGCTGCGAATTTTCAGGTTTCACATTTACATCTGTTCACTAGAATTTTATTTCTGAGCTTCCCACACATATCTATGCTTGTTCAAATAGATGCAGTCCTACAAATATCCTTAAACTGAGAGAATGAATGGATATATAAGTAGCTTATCCAAAGCAGGGCAGTTCATTGCACATCCCTCCACTCTCCGTACTGGCAAATTATAAATGTAAATGGCTCCTTGCTGGCATTAGATGTGCAAAAGCAGCTTTTCGCTAAAGTTATTAAAAAGAAAAAAAAAAAAGCAAGTATCACTTTTGAAATGTACTAGCTTAACATTCCCCTATCTTGTAGAAAATGTTTTTTTTTAGTTTGTGTAAAATGTAAAATATATAGTCAGTATATTTTTCCTGCTAGTGTTTGTGAATCAATAACATATACCAAATAACATTCGAAGAAAAATGTATGAAACTGAAATGTTGAAATCATCAGTATGCCGTTATTTTAAGAAAAATACTTTAAGCAAAACTAAGTATTTTATAACTAAAATTTTAGTTCTGAGCATTTGCAATTGCATCGCTCTTTCTCTTTGTTCAAAATTGCATTTTCCTCATCCTGGTCTGGCTGGTCAGTGAATTGATGTCTTTTTTATTGCCTTTTGTAGACGGTACATTACAGTTTTAGACGTTTTTTTAAAAAAGCTATAAGTCATTTTAAAGTGTTTTTTCCAGTCAATGAGCACCAGTCATCTCTTGTGCCACCATTAAAATTTACCTGATCATTTGAACTACTTTGTGCAGTCTGCAGTAGTGAACAGCAGGTATTTCAAGGCTCTATTTTATCCTTTAAGGAATGGCTTTCTTACATCTAATTGCCCTGTCAAACATGCAGCACAAAGTCTCCTTTTCACAGCAGGAACTGAGACTTGCCTATTTCGAACACAGTTAAGCTGTGCTTTGACCTGTTGTTGAAGATGTTGTGCTGTGTGGTGTGTATCATGCAAGCTGGTGACCCTCAGAAACTTGTCTTCTGATTGGGTTGTGACTTTGGGTCTGCCAGATCTCTTCCTATCAAAGTTTCTTCCAGTTTCCAATTTCCTTTGGATTGTGTTGGACACTGTACTCACTGACACTTTGATTGCTTTGGAGTTTCTCTAAATGAAAGGCCTACACTTCTAAGGGTAATGATGATCTGTCTCATTGCATTTGTTAATTGACATTTTCTTGTCATTAGCACTGGAATATTATCCATGTAGTACTTCAGAGGATGTAGTCTGTTCCAACTCTGACAAACAGAGGGTTTTTAAGTAATCAACAGAGGTTGGGACAACTGTGCAAACTGCTTCAACTTCCATCCATCCATCCATTATCCAACTGCTATATCCTAACTACAGGGTCACGGGGGTCTGCCAGAGCCAATCCTAGCCAACACAGGGTGCAAGGCAGGAAACAAGCCCCGGGCAGGGTGCCAGCCCATCGTAGGGTGCACACACATACACACACACACCCACACACCAAGCATACACTAGGGACAATTTAGGATCGCCACTGCACCTAACCTGCATATCTTTGGACTGTGGGAGGAAATCGGAGCACCCGGAGGAAACCCGGGTCTCCTAACTGCAAGGCAGCAGCGCTACCCACTGCGCCAGCATGCTGCCCTTTAGAGCTGGGCGGGGCCCTCCTCACTCATGCGCCAGCCTCCGTTCAAATCGCTCTACCTCTGGCCACGATTTGGAGCGGACCTTGCCTCCGCTTAGCTAGCGATACCTGTTTGTTTATTGATTTTTAAGGTCTGTCCTATTTCGCTACTACACGGGTGGAGCCGAGGGGGATGGCTAGTAAGTTATATATGTATATTAGATGCGATTAAAAAAGCAACACAGAGATGCGTTGATTAGTGCTTCTGTGTCACAGCTTCAGATTAATGAATTTGAATGCCGGCTAAGGTGCTGACTATGCTGGGTTTACACATTTTCCTAATGTCAGTGGGAGTTTTCATCTGGATATTCTGGTTTCTATTCCACATCCCAAAAAGTTGCTGATTAGGTTAATTGGAGACGCAAAATACACTCAGTTTAAGTAAATGTTCCCTGCAGTGGATGGACATCCTATTCATAGTTGTTTTTCACTTTTTGTTCAAAGCTGCTAAAATAGGCACAGTCACCCACAAACATGAACCGGATAGGCACTTCAGAAAATGGATTGATATGGTTCAAAAGTAAAATCTGTCAGGCAGAAGGATGACAACTTTGAAAAATGACTAGTTTTATCTGTTCACAAGGTCAAAAGACATCTCCCAGTGACCTTAGTCTTACATTTGTCTTTTTTTAGCCAGTACATGCTCCACAATGATTTAGTGCTTTTGAAATAATGCAAACAGCTGACCTGATGGCGACTTAACCAACCTCAACACAAGAATTCTAAAAGAGGATTAGAAAGATTTCTCTGGTGAACGCTGGCGGGACAGTAAACACACTGCGGCTGGTCAGCCACTCTTGCATTACAAACTTTATAATCCTCTGTGACCTCTATCCCCCACTCTCTACAGCTGCTGTGAACTCCAAGTCTGAGCAAGTGTTACATATATAGAAAATAAAATCCGTCTGTCAAAACTTATTGCAGAGATATTCGGCTGAGCTGTCTCAGTTCCAGTTTACAAGTTGGGTCACTGATCGTTAGGAATTGTCAGGCTATAGCTAAGTCAGAAGTTGTCAACAGCGTGTAAAACTCACTCTCAGCGGAAAACAAATTTGCCTGGTTTCCGTTAAGCATGGAAAAGTGATACTAAGATATTTCCCTCCCTATGTTGTTATTTAACTTTGGTTCAGAAACACATGTAGATTTGTGTCGTTTTGTCTGTAAGATTCCCCCTAAAAGAAATTTGAAAAACTGCAAAGTGAAATTAACAAGTTAAAGTTTATGAACTTAGAAGTATATGTATGACTTGAGGAACCCGCTCAGAACTCCATAACAGCCGGTTAAGTTCAGGAATTTAATGAGAAAATAGGACAAGCCGTTGACAGTCAGCTGTCATTCATTGTCCATTATTCAAGGAGCCTGAGGCATTCAGCCAGACATTCGTGAGGTTCTCTTTTTTCCTCTTTCTTTTCCCCTTTTCTCTTGTTTTTCATGGGGGATGGGTGAGCCTGTTGGGGGATTCAGCAGTGAAAAGACTTTTGTTTTGCTGTCTATTTTGCCTCCTGACTGTGTCAAATGCTCTGTGCCTCTCGGTTCTTTTTAGACGTCCATTGCCCAAGTTGGCTAGTTAGCATTCAGAAACAACCAGAAAGATAAGAAAGGGAGTGGGGGGTAGGGTGGAGGGCATTCTTAGTAAAGCTGCAAGTAGATTATTAGACTACCTCAATGTAATTTTACAGATACCTGTGGAAGGCGGTCGGCAAAGCAATACCATTACTCTGTTACTGTCTTCCCTTAGTTAATCTGTGGCTTCTTATTTCATTTCATTGCTTTTCCTCTGGTAAAAGCTTCTAACTCTTAAAAAGCTAATAAATAGTTAATCCATTTAAGGTATGTTACATTGTTGCCTTATTAATCATAAAAATCTAGAATATAATATTTTCATTGTATAATGCAAATGAGTGTAAAGTGTGCATGATATGCAGATTCTAATGCCAACCCCTGCTATGAATAAAAATGCAGATAACTGATTACCTTAGTCACCACAAAGATCTACCAATACATATTTTCATTGTGAAGTACTGACACCCCATCCATGGCTAGTTCTCCAACTTAAAAAAGGACAAGCGCCTGGGTGTGTGCCTGAATATCTATGCATTTATCCGGTTGCAATGTCTCTGTTATATCCCACTTCATATTCTTCTTGTTTTGGCTGCTCCCATTAGAGTTCTCCACAGTGGATCATCTTGTTCCATATTTTCCTGTCCTCTACATCTTGCTCCATTACACCCACCACCTGCATGTCCTCTCTCACCACATCCATAAACCTCCTCTAAGGCCTTCCTTTTCTCTTCTCACTTTAACATCCTACTCCTAATATACCCATCATCTTTCCACTGCTCATTTCCAAATTAATGCAATCTCGCCTCTCTGATTTTGTCTCCCAACCGTCCAACCTGAGCTGACCCTCTAATGTACTCATTTCTAATCCTGTCCATTCTTGTCACACCCAAGGAAAACCTTAACATCTTTAACTCTTCCACCTCCAGCTCTATCTCCTATTTTTTGGTCAGTGCCACCATCTCAACCTATTTAACATAGCTGGTCTCACTACCGTCCTGTAGACTCTCCCTTTCACTCTTGCTGGTACCCGTTTGTCACCCATTTCTCCTGATACTCTTCTCCATCCACTAGACCCTGCCTGCACTCTCTTCTTTCTCTATCTTCTACACTACTCATTACTCTGTACTGCTGATCCCAAGTATTTAAACTCGTCCACCTTCGCCAACTCTTCATACATTCACACACATATATTCTGTCTTGTTCCTACTTACCTTCATTCCTCTCTTCTCTAGTGCATATCTCCACCTCTCCAGGGTCTCCTGGACCTGCTCCCTACTCTCGCAACAGATCATAATGTAATCCGCAAACATCATAGTCCACGGGGACTCCTGTCTAATCTTGTCCATCATTCAATCCATCACTATTGGAACTAAGAAAGGGCTCAGAGCCGATCCCTGATGTAATCCCACCTCCACATTGGATGCATCCATCAATCCTACCGCAGTCCTCACCACTGTCACTCTTCCCTCATACATATTCTGTACAACTCTTACATACTTTTCTGCCACTCCTGACTTCCTAATACAATACCATAACTCCTGTCTAGGCACTCTGTCATATGCTTTCTCTAACTCCACAAAACCACAATGCAACTTCTTCTGTTCTTCTCTGTACTTCTCCATCAAAACCCTCAGAGCAAACATTGCATCTGTAGTGCTCTTTCCCGGCATGAAGCCATTCTGCTGCTAACTAATCTTCACCTCCCTAATTAACCTAGCTTCCATTACTCTTTCCCATAACTTAATGCTGTGGCTCATCAATTTTATCCCTCTGTGGTTACTACAGCTCTGCATGTCCCCCCTATTCTTAAAAATTGGTACCAGTACACTTCTTCTCCACTCCTCAGCTATCCTCTCACTTTCCAAGATAAACAATCTGGTAAAAAATTCCACTGCCATCTCACCTAAACTCATCTGTGCTTTCACAGGTATGTCATCTGGACCAACAACCTTTCCATTTCTCATCCTTTTCATAGCTGTCCTTACTTCCTCCTTGATAATCTGTTGTACTTCCTGGTTCACTCTTTCCATGTCACCCCACCTTAATCTCTCTCTCTCATTCTCTTCATTCATCAGCCTCTCAAAGTACTCTTTCCATCTGCTCTTTCTATCTGCTGCTATATATACACTTCATACGGGATTTGTAAAAACATTGCTAATGTTTATGACGAGCCATCTGTTGAAATTAGAAATGCACTGTATTGTATTACTACATGCATTACAAAATACATTCCAAGGAGTAACAATCAAGGACTAACTAATGGGTGGAGAGCAATCAGCTTAACCACCTTAATAAAAGGGTAAGTGTCTGAGTGTGTGTCTGCCCTGTTGCTAGGGTTCGGAAAAAAAAATTAAAAACATGTAGAAGAATGGTCAAAAAATCAAAAATGCTAATAAAAATACCAAATAAGAGTCTAAAAATAAGAAAACTGGTTTTATCAGCCTATTCCGTTATTTGCCAGCAGTGTGGTAGCAACTTTCTTGCACCTGCTTGGGCCACGTGAACAAGGTTTAAAGCTATAATGCTAATAACTGCTAACTGCGATTTTTGGACAATGAATGATTGAAAATAACTCTGACAACCGACACATTTTCCCAGCAAAACACTTTGAACATAAAAATGGTCAGGTCGATCAGCAATGCCGAGAGGAGGAAGTGAAAATAGATAGGTTTGTCTGAAAGGGAAAAGAGAAGGGGATTGGGTGAGTTTTATTATAACAGACAAAATGGACAAACTATGTATCAAATAAAAAAATAACATCTACGTTGATTACTTAGATCTCCACCTATTTTATCCTTTACTATGGTAACTTGTTTTGACTTTGTGTTTGGACTAATTTCATTTTTATGTATTTTATTTTTGCATTAAAGTATTATTTTCCAATAGTACTTTTGTAATTTTAATTCATACATTTTCCAATATTAATTCAGCTTTTCTATGTAAGAATTTGACTTATCCTGATATCCTGAACTTGCCTTCTAATTCCACTTTCTCAGATTTGTCTCTAAGCATTGCTCTTGAAGATGTTATCCTTTCACCATCGCTCACTTTCACCCTCCCTCACTTTCACCCATTGAATATATTTCTTCAGTGATCCAATCGTGTAATTTCTTTTTTTATAATATTTAGAGGATGTAGCCCTTCTTCAGTAATTATGCCACACAGCTCTCTCCATTTCCCATTTCTCTCTTGCTTGGACTATTGCAACTGGTAGAACGTTTTTAAACTGCTATCATACTTTTTCAGCTCCTCCAGTTGAATGCTTGACTGGCATTCTCTGTACCTCATTTCACTCCTACTACTTTTCTACTTTGCTGTCTTTACTAACTTCCTGTTGCTGCTAGGATCTAGTTCAAAACATCTGTCTTGACCTATGGTTCTCTGAATGGTTTTACTCCTCCATATCTCCATTCTATGGTATCTCTATATGTCCCATTCAATAAGTCTTTTTGTAAGGCATCTGCTAAATAAATTAATAATAATAAAAAGTTCCCAGGATCCTTTTGTCTCATAAATTTGGATTCCAAGCACATTTAAAATCTTGTGGAAGGAGTGCCTATTAAAACTGGGGTGAACCATGTGCTTTTATGACTTTTAGAACAGGAGTTTGGTTGTTTACCATCACCTAAAGACTGCACTGGTGGCAATTATCGATATAGACCTGGCAGTGCAGTCTCACAATTACCAAATGAGACCCCCAAATTAATGGAAGAGCAGTGTGGGCCCCTAATTAATGAAAAAAAGATTTGCATGTGGAATCCATTACAGGTAATCTGGGAATTTATGTCTACCTTTAAGGGAGAGTAGAGGTCCAGAGTTATGGGACACCTGTTATTGCTAGAGAAAATGATAGCAGAATGACCCCAGGGATCCCATAGTCCAGTATTTACACTAAAAGTTATTCCTGGGTCTTCACTCTACCAGCCACAACAACCTTAAAACTTGGAGTGAATTGGACTGAGGAGAATGATTTAACTAGAGTTTTGTGTACAGAACTAAGGAAAACAATTTGGAGAAGAGTATTTGTTTACAATGGTGGAAAACAACTCCACCAAGACAAGGGCACATCACCTTACAATAGTTGGCTCAGTGGGCAGTTTGGGTTTTGTTTTATCTGTTATTGGTATTGCTTTACTAGGGGGTTCCCCCCTGCTCACTTCACTCACCAACCCCCTGGCCTGTGCTATGCGCCAGCCACTTTGCGTCTCTGCCACTCTCATTGTGAAGTGGGGGACTGAAAACACCCCAAGGAAATGCAGTCGATCCTCCTAAACACCCTCGTAAAACAGTGATACAATGACAAACAAATAGGTTTTTTTTTTTACCTCCTCTTTGCTTGTTTAGCTGGTGGCTTGCTGCTGCTGCCGTGCCACATGATCTGCATCTTGTGCGGCACTTCAAACATTTAAAAGCCTGTACAGCAGCTGTCCTACTCTTTGACTTTTATTTCTGGCCCCGGGCTTGGATAAATCTTTTGGCACAAAGTCTTGCCAAATCGTTGCACTTTTAGGCTTAGGATTTTATATATAGAGAGTAGATTTCTCATTGTGTCCCTTCCTGTGTGATTAAACGTTTTTAGAAAAATGCCCTTTTAATATCATTGGTTTTAGTGGACTTCATTCTGGGCTTGAAGACAGCTCTTGAATAACAAAAGAGTGCCTCTCTACTGGTGACAATCTGAAATGAATTTTTGATCTGAATACTGTTCTCTTTTAATTTCTATCATTTTCCCAAACTTTTACCTTCTATCAATTTACAGGTTGGCCAAAGATTTTAGCAAGCACTGCTACTGTAAAAGAGTTTTTTTTTTGGTTCTCTCTGTCAGCTGTGTCACTTTGTTCCAATGTAAAATATTCAGGGGTGGTTCCTGATTCTGTCTCATGCCATTATCAAACCAGTTTTTCCCCTCTCTAACACATTTCCTATTAACTATGCTTTTGTGCTCTGTTCTTGCCAAAACATTTTAAAATGATTGTACTTGAGTGCTGTTAAGTTCATTTTTGTCTCAACATAGAAAGATCCTGAACTATTTAGGTTTTTTACTACATATGTACTGTATATTAACTAAATCCACCCCATTTGAGCTATGCTCTTCAATTAACATTTACTCTAATTAAAATAATACTGATCACCAAAAATGCTGTTCTTGTTGTGCATACAGGATTTCTCTGGTGTAGTGTATATTTTAAGAGTGTTTAATGCCAGTATAGAGTGGCACAGTGGTTAGCAGTGCTTTCATGGATCAGTCCTCCTGGGTCTGAATCCTGTGCTCATTTACTGCCTATGGTGAAGCGCATATATCCTGCTGCCCGAAGGGTTTTTTTCTTCACATACGTTGGTTTTCCTGCAACATTTTAAAATCCAAGTGCTAAATTAATCAGAGGTTTTAAACTAGACCTGTGTGGACTTGTGTATACTGTACATGTGAGGAAAATAAAGAAAAACATTTCTAAATGTATGCAAATACAACATCCCTCATTAGTGTACTTTGATACTACAGTTTATTTAATCCTACAGCTTCTCTCTAAATCTGACAGCCATCTGCAAACACATCTCATCCATTTTATCAGAAGCACTTTGTGCTAAAGTCAGCACTGGTATCATAGAGACATTAGTACACCAAGACCCTAAATTTCATAAGAATGTGGTCCATAATCTGTTTTATTACATTATCATAATAAACAATATCATAAGGTACTTTGCCATTTCATAGGTGCCAGTTAACTGCACATTTCTAATAGTGATTTTTTTTTTTATTTGCAGGAATTTATAAAAAAAAAAAACATCGTGGATCTTCTGAGTTCTCAGACTACTTTGAACAAAAGTCAAGTAATTTTAAAAAAGGTTAATAAATGATTATACCTTTATATATATTATATTTTTAAAATTACTAAGGAACTTTGCCCCCTGCTCGGTTTGCTTGCCAACCCCACTGCCTGCGCTACGCGCTAGCCTCTTTGCAGTTCTGCCACTCACGTATGGGGATGCGGATGTACAATTTAAACAGATTTTTATTTTCATGGGAATTGTTACATATGCATCAACGCAACGTATAACTGCCCATGATTGAATTTCATTTCTTTGTCTCTATTAAATAAAATGACTTTTTCGAATGTTTGGCTCTGAGATTTGTTAATTGTCTTTGCAAAAGCTATTCTAACCAGAAACTGTTAACGTTTTAATACGAATAGCATCTCATGATCTCCTTTGTTGTCTAATGTTATCCCCTGAAGATGTACTACATTACTTTTCTGGGATACATCCTTCTTTCTACAGTAATTCATGTGTTGTAAGACCAGACGCTGTTAACGGTTGTAGATATTCTTTGGGATATTGTAAGTTGTTGTTTTCATCATCCGCACAATCACCACCAACTATTTCAGCATAGTCCATTGATACACATTTAACCAATTTGCCTGTTAACCGTTCAACATTTTTGGATGCATTTAACCAATTTGATGTGTAACCAATCAATATTTTTGGCATAAATTCGTTTGACTTCCTCGTTTCTCTGTGCTAGGATTTTTTATGTTGATAATCCTTTGTGATAAAATTCTTCAATAAGATTTGGACGTAATACATCTTCTTTAGTTGGGAACTTAAAGTGAGGAAAACGTTAAAATGTATAAGAGCTGAGAGCGCAGGAAGTGTGTCTGGCAAAAGCATTCACATAAATGAGAGTTCAGAGGGCCGTGGTCTTGTTTGAAAATGTTTGAGAGGAGGGCATGACTTGAAAAAATCTCAACGCAAAAGTCTCATCTCGCGTAACTTGAAAAAATCTCTCTTCCTAAAGGTCTCGTCTCCAAAAAGTCTTGTCACGTTAAAGGATTGTTTTATATAATAGAGAAGTTTTTAACCTTTCATTGGTGTTAATTTTATTATGTAAATAAAGACAGATTGACACGATAGTAAGCATAATAGAAAGAAAGATATGACTGGCATGCCAGTAAGTGAACATGCTTTAATACAGTTCTGCAGTTGTGGGGAGCCATAGTCTATCCTGAAACCATCGGATACAAGGTAGACAGACATCTTCCCTGGACTGGTCACCACATTTCCATCACATGGCAAATTTTGGTAGAATTCTGTTATACCAAGTCTTCTTTCGCCTATTTTTTTAAAAATGTATAATGATGCCTTTTTTTAACACAGGAATTTTCTTTGGCATATCCTTTCCTGTAATTTAAATTAAGAGATACATTAAATTAAAGTACCAAAGAGATAGAGTAAAAGACTTAAAAGGAGATAAACTTGAGGCAAAACAAGTATGTGCATTAAGCAGCTGTGTTGCCTGTGTCTGTCAGATTTTTGCACAGAGTAACCTTTAATAAACATTGTTACTAGCACGCTGTAGGCATCAGTTTTACAAAGGATCTATGAATATGAAGAAGAACTTGATGTGTGCACTACAAAATAAGCAGTCATATGCATTCTGTGACAGAAGAACAATGGCTGCAGCTAAACTATAACATGTAGCCTTCATATGATGTTACTGGCTGGATGAACTGGACTAGCAGCTCAGGCCCTATAGTTATGTGAGTGAATGCTACAATAGTGCACATTATCTATATTGTTTAATACTCAAAGTTTTTTTGTTTTTTATTGACAGCTCTTGTTGATAAACTTTGCGAAAATACTTTATGTTTGCATAATGATTATCTGAACAGCTTATAATTCTTGTTGCGTAGCACTGTAGAATTAATTGACATGTCTAATTAATGTGATGCAGGTTGAATCACTCAATGACTTGCTTTTAAAGACATTTTCATAGCATGATATAGGCAAAATTAAATAAAGTTTTGAGCTAATGGATCTGTTACATCAACAAAGAGATGCCAGCAATATTGTGTAACTGACAAGTACAATGTGTGCCTCACATGGCATAACATTCCCTGAAAAATCTGAAAGATATAACTTGACTTTTTTCATTTAACTGTCAAATGAAAACAAATTACAATATTAATAGATGCCAATCATTTGCTGGGCATTGATTACTTAAAAAGTATTTATTATACCTTACAATAAGCAAGCTAAAAATATGTTATATTGAGTAGGCAAGGTCTTTACCTAATGCTTTATGCTGGCAGAATTATACAAAAGAAAATCATAAAAATGGTAAAACAGGGGTTATAAAGGCCCTACACTGCTCTATGCTGTGTCCAGTTCTAAATGAATACACAACTGAGATGCCAAACCATTCTGCCCAGACCTCCCCCATTCTCGCCAGTTATGAAGTGATATCCTCACAATTGTATTAGCCTTTTGTTTCTTGCATGACATTCTGTGGTCGGGGTTAAGAATGCTAGCAATCTTTTGTAGAATCACCAGATCAGTTATTTCAACTATTCATGCCATTGTCCAAGGATCAGAAAATATCTGATTTTGCTATAATTGTGCATTGTGTTCTTTTTTCCATATAAATATTAGATTTACTCCATTTGATAATCATTCTTGAATTAATAAAAAAGATCAGTTTTGTATTTTAGTAAAGTACAGAAAACAAGTGTAGAAAACTGTTTTTCCCCTATTTATGATACCTTGTCTTAGTTAGACTGAATTTTATGTGAAAGTATTATAATTTTACCCTTCAATACAAATGTACTCAACATATTCCAAAATAAGAAGAAATGAGTGAAGATTTTCAAAGTCACGTATCTATGCATGCCAAAAGACCGTTCTTAATATCACATGCTAAATGGGTGAATTCTTACTGGAGATTTTCTATAGCAAGCACCCAGATTAAAATATTATATAGTCACTTAGAGAAAATAAAATTCTAATGTCTTGGGACATTATTTTGATGTGACAGGCTAATGCTACCCTTTTTGTTATTTACAATACATTTGCAATATATGGGGAAAAGTTTTCAGACTCCACATAGATAGTGACTACATCAGGAATGAAACCCAGTTATTTGGTGTTGCTTGCATACATATTTCATATCACAGGTTAGTTATATATACTGTACTGTACCTATTAAAAATTCTCACCCCTTGGAAGCTTTCATATATTATTGTAAATACAACATTGACTCACAGTGGATTTAATTTGGCTTTTTCTGACACTGATCAACAGAAAAAAGATTCTTCAACGTCAAAGTGAAAACAGCTCTCTGCAAAGTGGTTTAAATGAATTACAAATATAAAACACAAAGTTATTGATAACATTACTGATGAAGCCAATTGGTTTTAGAAGACATTAGTTCACTGAAGGTCACTTGTCTGAAGTCAATGGGTTTCAAGTCATTGTTCTATAAATACACCTTATCTGGATTCTCCAATGTATGGTGAGTCAGTATGGTGGCCTAACCTACATAATGAAGACAAAAGAACATGCCAAGCAACTCAGTGAAATGGTGACTGAAAAGTCAGGGTAAGATACAAGAAAATGTCCAAGTCATGGTGTCTTGTTAAATCAGTCATTAAGAAAAGAAGTATGGCACAGCTATAAACCTGCCTAGAGCAGGCCATCCACAAAAACTTAATGCAAGAAGAAGACAAGTGAGGAAGGCCCCCAAGAGACCTATGATAACTCTGAAGGATGTACAAGCTACAGTGGCTTCAATTTAATGGACAGTTCTTACAAGAACAACTTCACCAGTCAATCACAGCTTTATGAAAGAGTGGCAAAGGGAAAAAACACACACATGACATCTTGTCTAGAGTTTACCAGAAGGCACATGGCAGACTCTGATGTCAGCTGGAAGTAGGTTCTGTGGTCTGAAGAGATATTCACTGTGAAGCATGGTGGTGGCAGCAGTACCATGCTGTGGGGAGGCAGAACCTGAGCAATTTAGCATAGTAGGTTGGAAAAGTGCCCAGATGTGCAAAGCTAACAGGGAGAGAGAGACTTGTGCATTTGTAATCATGGCTGAAATTGCAGCCAAAGGCGCGCCTACGAAATACTGACTTTAATGTATTTAACACTTACATGACCAGTTATTTTGTGTTTTATATTTGTAATTCAAGGGCGGCGTGGTGAGTAATGCTGCTGCCTCACAATTAGGAGACCCGGGTTTGCTTCCCGGGTCCTTCCTGCGTGGAGTTTGCATGTTCTCCTTGTGTCTGCGTGGGTTTCCTCCGGGTGCTCCAGTTTCCTCCCACAGTCCAAAGACATGCAGGTTAGGTGCATTGGTGATTCTTAATTGTGCTTGGTGTGTGTGTGTGTGTGTGTGTGTGTCCTGCAGTGGGCTGGCACCCTGCCTGAGGTTTGTTTCCTGCCTTGTGCCCTTTGTTGGCTGGTATTGGCTCCAGCGGACCCCCATGGCCCTGTAGTTAGGCTGTAGTGGGTTGGATAATGGATGGATGGATGGATATTTGTAATTCATTTAGATACAATACAATTTATTTTTATATAGTCCAAAATCACACAAGAAGTGCCACAATTGGCTTTAACAGGCCCTGCCTTTTGACAGACCCCCAGCATTGACTCTCTAAGACAAGGAAGAACTCCCAAAAAAACCCTTGTTGGGAAAAAAATGGAAGAAACCTTGGGAAAGGCAGTTCAAAGAAAGACTCCTTTCCAGATAGGCTGGGCATGCAGTGGGTGTCACAAAAAAGGGAATAAATACAATACAATACACAGAACAGAACACAAGTAATCCTCAATGCAATATAATAGTGCAATAGAAATATTACAAGTAAAGAGCAGAATTCAACAGTAGATGATATCACATAATACGATTTGGATTTGTTCAGAGTCCTGGCGACCTTGGCCGTCAAGCTGCCTCCCCCTATTGGCCATTCCACAACTGAGTCTGCGCTGGGCCAGCCAATCCGAAGAAAGGACCCCTCTACCCGATGATTCCTGCGATCCTCCATCAGAGCTGACTTTACCTTAGGGAGGCAAAACAACTTGAATAGTTTTTGTAGACACTGTATATTTAACTAAATGTAGAACCTTTGATATTAAATATATATATTATGAAGCAATCATTAATGAGTAGCAAGCAGCTCCCAAAATTGGGTTTCATTCCTGCCCTAATCAATATCTGTATGTAGTCTGAACCTTTTCTCCATATCATCATGGGTCTTCTCCATGTACAGTGGGTCTCTTCTCACGTTTCATAGATGTCCTTCTTCGTTTGCTTGGTGACTCTAAATTTGCCCATTGTATGTCAATATGTGTGTATTAATATAAGTATGTCCTGTGTGCACCCTGTCAACAGCTGGTACCTGACAGTAGAGACTACTCTACAACATTAAACAGGCCCAGAATTCAATGGATGGATTGTTGGATCATAAAATACTGTAGATGTCTTTCAGTTTTAATGCTTTTAGTTTCTGTTACCTGCCATGGACTGGTGCACTGCCCAGGGTTATTTTGCTGCTCTCTGTATCTTTGCATTGGATTAAGCAGATTTACATATGCATGTCTGTAGTCAAATTAAAACAAGAAAAATGATGAAACTGTTTTCTTCTTTACTACTTTAATAGCAATACTAGTTCAATTTCATGTGGTAGTAGTATTTCTTTCTAATGTAATAAATGAAGACGTCTCTTTTTTTGAAAATTTTTGAATGATATAGTCTATTAAAATTCATCTCAGGTGAATTTTTTTTGACTTAAGATAGCAGCAAGGTGCAACAAGCTAAAACTAAAAAGTATTATTAACCTGTTTACAGATGCTTCGTTATTAATATTATTAATTGACCAAATCTGTCAAATTTACAATTGGGTAAAAATGTACTTAATTTACCTTTTAATTTAAAAAAAATTAGCACACAATCTTGTAAAGCCTTTATGCTGTTATGTACTCCTTATATCAGAGAGGAATAGTCATATTTTGAATTATTTATAGCAGATGAGAGGTTTAAAGTCTAAATGTCGTGACACTTGAGAAATTAAATCTGTAAGTTATAATTCCAATTAAGACACAGGTCAAATATTAAATGTTTTCACATGAGAAACAATCGACATACTGAAGACGATTACAAGTGACTGCAGGATTTTATTCATTTTCCCAAATAAATATGTATGCAGCAGAGACTGATGGAAAGCAAACTTTACTTATTATTCAGCAACGTGAGGCATATTGTCCACAAGCACTACAGGCGAGGCACTGGGGGACTTCATTTCTTTGTTTTTAGTTGAAACAGGCAAACACAGGGCAGTGATTTGCAAATTCCAGATGGTCAGGTATCAGAATTTTTCTTAGCTGATCCAATACTTTTTCATTTGTGTTTGTTACACAGCTGCCAATCTATCTTGAGATTCTGAAGTGTTCTCTTTGGACCCAAGATCATTCTAACACAATATACTGTATGTTGTAACCACAAGGGGAGTCACTCAGCCCTGAACATCAGACATAATATCACCTAACACAACTCTAGGTTTAAAATAATAGATTTGTATTTTCAGTGGATTTTTCAGTGCACTTAGACGCAAATACCACAATATAACTAAATACACTCACCTAAAGGATTATTAAGAACACCTGTTCAATTTCTCATTAATGCAATTATCTAATCAACCAATCACATGGCAGTTGCTTCAATGCATTTAGGGGTGTGGTCCTGGTCAAGACAATCTCCTGAACTCCAAACTGAATGTCAGAATGGGAAAGAAAGGTGATTTAAGCAATTTTGAGCGTGGCATGGTTGTTGGTGCCAGACGGGACGGTCTGAGTATTTCACAATCTGCTCAGTTACTGGGATTTTCATGCACAACCATTTCTAGGGTTTACAAAGAATGGTGTGAAAATAGAAAAACATCCAGTATGCGGCAGTCCTGTGGGCGAAAATGGCTTGTTGATGCTAGAGGTCAGAGGAGAATGGGCCGACTGATTCAAGCTGATAGAAGAGCAACTTTGACTGAAATAACCACTCGTTACAACCGAGGTATGCAGCAAAGCATTTGTGAAGCTACAACATGCACAACCTTGAGGCGGATGGGCTACAGCAGCAGAAGACCCCACCGGGTACCACTCATCTCCACTACAAATAGGAAAAAGAGGCTATAATTTGCACGAGCTCACCAAAATTGGACAGTTGAAAACTGGAAAAATGTTGCCTGGTCTGATGAGTCTCGATTTCTGTTGAGACATTCAAATGGTAGAGTCAGAATTTGGCGTAAACAGAATGAGAACATGGATCCATCATGCCTTGTTACCACTGTGCAGGCTGGTGGTGGTGGTGTAATGGTGTGGGGGATGTTTTCTTGGCACACTTTAGGCCCCTTAGTGCCAATTGGGCGTCGTTTAAATGCCACAGGCTACCTGAGCATTGTTTCTGACCATGTCCATCCCTTCATGACCACCATGTACCCATCCTCTGATGGCTACTTCCAGCAGGATAATGCACCATGTCACAAAGCTCGAATCATTTCAAATTGGTTTCTTGAACATGACAATGAATTCACTGTACTAAAATGGCCCCCACAGTCACCAGATCTCAACCCAATAGAGCATCTTTGGGATGTGGTGGAACGGGAGCTTCGTGCCCTGGATGTGCATCCCACAAATCTCCATCAACTGCAAGATGCTATCCTATCAATATGGGCCAACATTTCTAAAGAATGCTTTCAGCACCTTGTTGAATCAATGCCACGTAGATTTAAGGCAGTTCTGAAGGCAAAAGGGGGTCAAACTCCTTATTAGTATGGTGTTCCTAATAATCCTTTAGGTGAGTGTAAATGTCTTCCTCTCCTTCTACTCATCCTGCTGAGTTTTGTATGCTGCCTCCCAGCTTTGTTCCCTTGAGGTGAGGTGGTCGGCTCCTTTTCATCTCAGACTTGGTTATGGTTATGGTTATGCTTATGATGTCACTGCATTGCATGTGATGAGCACTTCTTGGTCATGTGGAAACCAGTGTTGTCCTCCCTTGGCAGCACCCTCTGACAGCACCCAAGGACCCAAACAGGGCTGCACTTCAGTTTCCATGCAACACTGCAGGTATCATAATTGGGATCAGCACAGAGGCACACTACCACTTTCTGTATGGGGGAATGAACTGCTCCCAGTATCCACCTTCACCCATTCCATCCTTTATTCCTCATTTCCAGCTGGGATGAAGATTGCACGGTGTTCTCGCCGGGTTGTATCTTCATTCTCACAGTCCTTCCATTATGGTTTCCTGGCACAGCAAGAAATCATTCGTCAACACAGCCGAGATGCCCGTCCATTCTCCATAGCATGTTAACTTTTATCCAGATTACCTAAAACTATCCTAAATCCTGTTTTTATAATTTATATTTAGTTTAATTGCAAATATTAAGCAGCAGAGCATAATGTCGCTTTACTGCAATTCTAAACTGTTATAGTATATTTCCAGGAAACAGATTTGAAATTGTTATATGCTCACAGCCATTCTTGACCTTTGCATTTCAAACTTGTTGCTCCCTCTTTACAAAAAATCCCAGTGATCAATGGAGGTTTTAAAAAATAATCCATTATCTTCTCAAGCAGCTGTCATGTAAGCAACAGGATTCCTGACAAGATGTTTTCAGTATTGTATCTCCATGGCATTTGCCATTCACAGGGCTTGCTGACACAGGCAAAATGTTGGACTGAATTAACAAAATAAAAAAAAAGGAGCAACGCTGAATCAAAGTGCTAGATATATTTCTGATTGTTTGAAAAGCCCTGACCTCAGCACCTTGATAAGAATTTTATAAAGAAAGGCTCACCATGTACAGAAGTAAGCTATGGTCTCAACAGTGTGAAAGAGCTGGTACTTGTCATTGTGTGATTCTGGAATGCCTTTATCAGGTGCTGTCTTCATGCCAGTTTGTAGAAAGGAATTCTTTCAATCCTTGCTACCTCTGTCTGCTCAGTCATTATTAGGTGTCCAAATCTTACATTCAGCCCCACCAGAGGGATAAAGCAAAATGATGTAAATGAAGATGAATTAAATTATTTAAAAAACATATTTTCCTAGTAGAAAAATGGAACAAATAGAAATCAAATAAATTTGAACAAACACCCCACATTGTAAAACATGGAAAAAATGTACTTTTTGCATGTATGACTTTCATACTGAGGAGCAATGGTTAGCGCTGCCATCTCACATTTCCAAGGCTTTGGTTCAACTATTAGATGTTCCTCCATGTCCACATGGGTTTGTGCCTGGGTATTTTTTAATTGGCTAACTATCACCCCTTCAACACCTAACAGCGAATGTGTGGTGACAGTACCAGCTCAAAATGGCTGCCGTTGCATTATTCAGGTGGATGCTGCACATTAGTGGTGGTTGGAGTGGCTCCCCCCACTCTCAGGTAAAGCACTTTGAGTAGTGAGAAAAGTGCCTTATAAATGTTATTATTATTATTATTATTATTATTATTATTATTATTATTAAAGTTTTCCATCACAATTTCTGTAGCCCAAAATATTCATTCACTCACCAGAAGTATGTTTACAGTAAATGTAAGTAAAAAGAACAAAAGAAGACTTAAGAAATCCTAAATTTAATTATGTGACATGAACACTTACATGCTAGACTACATCTAGGCAGGCTTCATTGTCTAGTGACTGTAAATTGGGCCATCATGGAAGAATCTGGTGTTGCTGGGGTCCAGTTGTTCACTTTCAACCAATGAGATTTAAACTCAGCCTCTAACATTTAAAACCTGGAAGTGCACTAAAAAGAACTAAGAATGTTCATTTGTAGATACATAAAAAACAGTTTTCCATTCTCATTCACATAAATCCTCTGAGAATGGACAACAAACAAACTCGAATCATTTAAATTCTTAAGAAACCTTTATTTTAACGTGTTATTAGGTTGTGTGCCTTCAGATATACAGTCACCCCTTTATGATGTCAGAGGCTAACTTTAAAGCTGATTTGTAGCACAACAGAAACATGCCATTTCAGATCAAACATCCATCTTGACTAACTGTGAGTGTGTATGTGAGCTCTGTAATGGACTGGTCTCCTGTCCAGATTTGGAATTTAATTTCCTTTCAGTGCTGCCAAGGCCATATGTTAATGGTAATAGAATAAGTGGGTCCAGAGAATGGCAGGATGATTGGATGATTTCATATTGCCACAGTTAAAAATAATTAGATTGTGTCTTCAGCATGATCTGCTTTTCTGTTTTCTTTTATGGGAATGATATATTTATGAGTTCCTTTCACATCTTCACTAGTGAGCTGACAGTATTTTTCTAGGCTTTTGTGGTGTTGTAATTGCCACAAAACATCCAGCAAAGATACCTAATTATCATCATTTAAAACACTCATCTTTACATGTAGTACTTCCAAAGTTAAAGCCAAGCACTGGCTGTGTTTTGTGCTACAGGTATGAAGAGGACACCTGGTGACAACACTGGCCAAGCAAACAAGACTTATCAATGGTAGCCACACATGTCCCCATAATAATCAGTAGAAGGACAAGAGAGCCACCTCACTGGATGTTACACTCTTGTGGTATAGAAAGGACAGTGACAGAAATACCTGCGTGTTGCTGAAGTGGAATACACTGTGTCATATACACAAAAAATCACACAAATGTCCAAAAATTCTCCAAAATTTGGTAATCCAACAACAAATGAAAATAGCACGTGGAAATAAGCAAAAATATACAACTACTTGCATTTTAAACTCTAACTGAACAAACCAGAAGATTGGATGCTGTATATATTTGCGGATAAGTTCTCCCACGGATAAGTCTGGACTTAATTTTACAGTGTAATTTCAGGTATTTTATAATGTCGGTCGTATAAATTGAATGTGGAAAACTCATGCTATTGGTACAAGGGATTATGATATGCTAATGAACATCTGAGAGAGTGACCACGGAGCACATTGCCTTTTTTTTCTTTGTGGGTGCAGCAATGCGCTGTATCAGCATGTGCTCCTAACCTCTCTCTCAATTGTGCCTACGTGACCACACGGTAATACCCAAACTATTCCCAAAGCAACGTTTGCACTGATTTGTGTTTTTTGTATCTCACACCTTCATACACCTTTATCATAAAAGCTTCCCTTATCTACAATGGAGCATTTGATCAGAATAAAATATGAAGCTGGTTTGAACTTAAAACGTTGTTGAAGTAGCGAAAGAAATTGGTAGCAAAATTCGATGCGTCTGAGAAACTGATACGAGATTGAAGGAGGCAAGAAGATGTAAAATAAAAAATTAAGTGTTGCATTTTTGAACAGGCATATAAGTCGGGGTCTGATTTTATGATTGATTTTTCAGATTTCAATACCCGACTTATACGTGAGTATATACGGTAAGCCATTTTAGAGTTTTCTTATTTTTTCTCAGATCTCATGTACTAAAATCGATTTTGCAAATCTAAATACAGGACGATAAATAGATAGATAGATAGATAGATAGATAGATAGATAGATAGATAGATGTGGTATATATTTTAGGAAGCTCTGGCTGTTGATACTCAAAAGTGATCAGTACTGAAAAGAAGACCCAGTAGAAATGATGGTTTGTTGGTTTGTGGAATTTTATACAACCAGAGAAAGCAATTTTATCTGTTGGAATGCTTTTGAAATCTATTACTAGATTGCAGTAGTTAGTGATGAATTCACTTCCTCCTCACAAAATCATCGATCTGCCAATCTTGTGTCCCGCTTATTATGAGCACTGAGAAAAAAAAAATTAACATACACTTTCAGTTAGATAGAGGAACAGGAAATGAAATATACCATGGAGAAAAAAATGGAAAGGATTGGCTGTAGTTGTAGCACCACAAGTACTGAAATGTAAAGTTTCAGTTGCTAAACTGAACTTGCAGCTCAGAAACCATAACAAGGATCCTAAAGCAGACTCACAAAAAGTTTTTTTAGTCCTGCCAAGAGGTGGAAAATGGCAGACCAATGGGGCAAACTAACGACGTTCAGAAGCTGAAATGTCAGTAAAGAATAAAAGAGTCTTAACCAGAAAACTAAGCCTATCAGAGGGCAAAACTACAAAGACAACAACAAATTAAAGTGAATACACTGTCAAAAGTCTATTGCCTGGAATCTGAAACATGAGATATGCAATTAGGATTACTCAAACTTGGATGAAGAATGTACTGTGTTGCTGGCTTACAAACCATCACCCTGATTATGTCACTTGATGTGACTTCCATAGTTCATTTCCTAGAAACCTATGGCTGTGTCTGCACACACAATGACAGCACCCATAACAAATAAAATGGCATTCCAGTAATTTCAAGATAAATAATAATTAATTTTAATTGCACCAAGATGATAATCAAATATTTAAAAACAGATTAAATTTGAAGAAAAACATCTGGATATCACATCAAAAGACTAAACTAAAGTTATTCTTTCACACTCAAGGTTATCCAAAAGCTTGGAATGATGATTTCACAATAATTAGCAACAGACACTATTACTTTAAACAATGCAAAATGGTGTTGCAAAAGCATCATTAAAATAATAATACATTTTACTAACATTGAGAAAAAAATAGCCAATATTGAAAAGAATCATCCAAAAAGGCTTAAAAACCACAAAATCAGGAATCATGAAACCATTTATTAAGTTCAGGCTCATGGGCAGATAGTGCCCATCTCAGCAGCAAGTAGAATCTATATGTGGTTTGGGTGACAAGGCAAAAGCAGGGCACACTCATGCACACACTCACTGACACTTACATATGCCCCGTTTTAAGTTGACCAATTAAGTTAACACATATATCTTTGGGATATGACCAGAAAATCTCAGTACCCAGGGGAAAAGCAATGCAGTTGCTAGGACAATGCCCCATAAAGGCAGAGGAGGCCTGGGATTTACCACTGGGCCACTTTGTTCTCTCTCCCAAAGTCATTACTATAATTGATAACTTCAAATCTAGTCAAATATGGTCTAATCAGAGAAGTGAGTTACAAAACATTTTTTGCAGAGAGAACATCAACTATACTTCTTTTATTTTTTTTTTAAATGAACCTTCACTTTTAAAATGCAAGACATGAAAATTAATTACTGTATGTCTGATGTGACATTAAAAATATTAATTTTATTAGTAAACAAGTTTTTGATTTAGTAGATAGTACCTAAATCTTTGACAAGTATTTTTCTAGGTCTTCAATGAAGGATTTGATAGCCTTGACCAAGGATGGCTTATCCTCACAGCATAAGTGTCAAAGAAGTTCAGTTGCCAGGTTGCTCAAAATAAAACAGAGAGGAAGCAAACTTAAATGAGTATTTAGTCAAAAAAAATAGCTGTATACCTCCATTAATCGCAGGCACAATCACAAAGCACTAACATAATTACATGAAATGACTGGAATGACTGTAGAGCAAGAAAACTCAAAAGAAAGAAATGTTCTGATTTGGCTGTCACAGACAAAATCTGTATTGCTGTATTGCTATAAAGGATCCCCAGTAGCATTACTTGACACACTTCTGTTGAATAATGTGTTGGCTAAAAGTCGTTAGTGTTAGTATGTTCAAATGGCACTTTTTGTTTTTATTCTCTTCTTCAGTACTACCTCCAGGTAGGTCCAGAGTGCATCCTATAATTTAGCTTGCCCTTTTAATTAGCTTGTAAATTTAGTGGGCCTCTCTTAAGGTAATTTTATCAGCCCAACATACCATAATATAAAAAATTGCACTGTCCATCACAGAGTTATAGAAGATGTGAAGGATGTTACTTACCACATTAAAGGAATGCATTCTCCAAAGGAAATAAAGCTGAGACCAGTCAAACCTGTCATTAATGTTGACCCCCAAGTACTTGTGCTAGTGGACCACCTCTACATTCATTCATTGAGTAGTGAAAAGACACAGAGGCTCTTTGGTGTGATGTCTTAACTTTTTTTTTCTTAAAATTAAATTATTTAACTTATTAAATCAACAGGGCCAGAAAATATTTACCCTTGAGTTCCTAATGAGGCTGGAAAATGACAAATATCATCCCATTATAATAAAAAGGGTGACAGGGCAGATCCAAGCAACTATAGACCAGTAAGCTTAACATGCATCACAGGAAAATTAATGGATGGAATTATTAAGGATAAGATTGAGCAACACTTGGCAAAGACAGGAGTTATTCTGAACAGTCAGCATGTGTTCAGAAGAGGGAGGTCGTGTTTTACTAACATGCTGGAATTCTATGAGGAGGCAACAAAAGGATATAATCAAAGTGGAGCATATGTTATTATTTATCTTGACCTTCAGAAAGCATTTGATAAGGTGTCACATCTCTCATTTGATAAGGTGTCTCATCTCTCATCTCTCACACCTCTCGTTGGGCATCAAACTAAAAGAAGTGGGAGTTCAGGGTGATGTTGGAAGATGGGTGTAGAATTGGCACAGACACAGGAAGTAGAGGGTGATGGTGCAAGGAACCTCATCAGAATTAGCCAATGTTAAGAGTGGTGTTCCACAGGGGTCAGTGCTAGGGCCACAGCTGTTTTTAATATAAATAAATGATTTAGATTGGAATATAAGTAACAAGTTGGTTAAGTTTGCAGATGATACCAAGATAGGTGGATTAGCAGATACTTTGGAATCTGTTATATCATTACAGAAGGACTTGGATAGCATACAGGCTTGGGCAGATTTGTGGCAGATGAAATTTAATGTCAGTAAATGTAAAGTATTACACATAGGAAGTAAAAATGTTAGGTTTGAATACACAATGGGCAGTCGGAAAATTGAGAGTACACCTTATAAGAAGGATTTAGGAGTCATAGTGGACACTAAGCTATCGACTTCCAGACAGTGTTCAGAAGCCATTACGAAGGCAAACAGAATGTTAAGATATATAGCACGATGTGTGGAGTACAAGTCTAAGGAGGCTATGCTCAATATTTATAATGCACTGGTGAGGCCTCATCTGGAGTACTGTGTGCAATTTTGGTCTCCGGGCTACATAAAGGTCATAGTAGCGCTAGAAAAGATCCATAGAATAGCGACTAGGCTGATTCAAGGGTTACAGGGGTTGAATTATGAGGAAATATTAAAAGAGCTGAGCCTATACAGTTTAAGCAAAAGAAGATTAAGAGGTGACATGATTGAAGTGTTTAAAATTATGAAGAGAATTAGTACAGTGGATCGAGACTGTTATTTTCAAATGAGTTCATCAAGAACACATGGACACAGTTGGAAACTTGTTAAGGGTAAATTTCGCACACACATTATGAAGTTTTTCTTTACACAAAGAACGACAGACACTTGGAATAAGCTACCAAGTAGTGTGGTAGACAGTAAGACTTTAGGGATTTTCAAAACTCGACTTGACGTTTTTTTGGAATAAAGAAGTGGCTAGGACTGGTACCTTTGTTGGGCTGAATGTCCTGTTCTCGTCTAGATTGTTCTAATGTTCTAACTTGTTCCTTGGTTTTGCTGATTTTAAGATGCAGACATTTCTCTTTGCACCAAGAAAGAAACTTCACCACCTGACTCCTATACTCTTATCCTCTTAATAAAATAAACCGTATATGTGTGGGATCATCTGTGAATTTGTGCAGGTGACATTACCTGGTGTTATATTTATAGTCTGGTTTGTACAGTCTAAAGAGAAAAGGAGTGTTCACATCCATATCAAAAATACAGTCCTTGACTCTTACAAACTGTGGTCAACCCAACAGATAGTCAATGATAAGGAAATTTAATGGACTTGTGAAAGCAAGAATCTATTTAAAATATAATTTCCACCAAATTCTTTTGGGGGAAGATGGTGTGTTCATGAGGCAATTTGTAGAGTTGAGAATAATGAGATGATTTTTCTTATTTGAATTTTAAATTTAATATTGGTTTCTTTTTGGGGTGAGTTCAATTCAAAACTCAAAAAACTCCTCCAGGACATAGGCTCATCCACCTGCATATCTCAGAGATTACCCCTTAACAGGGCTGGCTGGATGGTATTGAAGGCGCTGGAGAAATCAAAAATCACAGTGCTGCCAGGTTTGTCTAGGTGAGAATAAGCTTTGTGGGGAAGATAGACAATTTAATCCTCCACTCCAGTCTTTGTCCAATAATCAAACTGCAGTGGGTCCAGGTGGTCTACCAAATGACAACTCATACAGTCCAGGACCAGTCACTCAAAAGTCTGCATGATGTGAGACATAATTGGTCTGTACCACAGATCTTCTTTAAGTCCATACATCATTGATCTGGTTATGGATGTGCTGTATCAAAAGATTAAAGTGCAATACCCCCGATGCTTGGTTTTTGGTGGTGGCAGTATGTTGTGTAGCACCAGAAGGGAGTAAGTGAAGAGAAAATTAGAAAATGGAAAATGAGTTTAGAAAGACAGGGAACTGAAGATAAATAGGAAGATGATCTAATATTTGAGGTTTAAATGAGCTACAGAAAAAAGTAAATATGTTTAAATACCTGGGAACAGTGGTAGCCCAAGATGGAGAACTATATGCACAGATAACCCACAGAGTGAAGTGTGGGAGGAACAATTGGTAGAAGGTATCGGAAGTATTGTACAATCAAACAATTAAGGTGAAGTTTAAAGGTACATTTTTAAGACAGTGGTAAGACCAGCAATAATATATTGAGCTAAGTAAGACATAGGCAGTAAAGGGAACACAGGAGATGTAGCAGAAATGAGAATGTTGACACGGATGTGTGTTGTTACCCAGAAGGACAAAATAAGAAATGAGACAATCAGAGATACAACAAACGTAGGAGAGATTTCTAAGAAAGTACAGGAAAGTAGGTTGAAGTAGTATGGGCATGTGATGAGGAGAGACAATGGATATGTGGATAAAAGAGTAAAGCTAATGGAAGTACAAGGGATGAGAGATCAGAGGAGAATGAAGTGGTGGTGAATTGCTACAGTAACAGAAGAGTTAAAGAAAAGGAGTCTAACTGGGTGTAAGGGAAAAGAAAAAAGTGCTTGAAACTGCCTTCCTGTTATGGTAGGATATCATGACATCATTTATACCAGCATACTTTATATTAAGAAATGAGATCATATATAACGTTTAACTTTGTGCTTGGTTGTGTGATAACAGATTACATACAGTATAGTACTTAATTCTGTAAACCATATGTTTAGACATGACTTTTAATGATTAACTATTTTGTGACCTTCAGATGTTATTTAATGGCAGAGGGGTATTGCTGGAATGTACTTTTTATCTGAGTGCTCATTGGTAGGACTGAAATGTTTATACGTAAATGAACCTAATTGATAACAGGAGCTGTTCTCTTAAGACAGCCTGCTATGGACAGCCTTGATCACATACTCAGCCTCCTCCAGTTGGTATAAATAAAAGACGTCCTTCAGTTTAATTTACTGTATAGTGATGACTTGAGGCGTGGAAAATTAAGCTTGTCTAAAATGTTTTCAAGTCACTTGTGGGGTTTAATTCTAGTATGGTATTTAATGTTTAATGATAACTTGATATATCAATGACCCTTGCTGCTACAAGCCACAATCTGCTACAACAGGTTCTATGCCATGAAAATGTGTTGATTTGTAATCCATGTATTGTATATTCTGCATCCCCTTAAGCTATGCCAGCAGACTTCAAATATATTGATTTGCTTTGCGCTAATGTTGCCTGTTTTAATAGTACTGATGTGATGGTGCACAAATGTTAAAATCGTCTCCAGACTAGTTTCCCCTGATCTGGAGTATTTACCGATCAAATGTCATTCATTTTATCTTCCTAGGGAGTTCAGTTTACATTCCTCTTCAATCCAACAGCAGCAATTCACTAAATGATCTGTACAACATTATTGAGGAATATCAATGTTTACATCCTGAGGGATTATTTACTGTTGGCATTGGCTTACAGAGGAATGCAAACAGTGAACAGAAGAATACTTGCAAATTTCCATGAAAGATAAAATATACAACATTTGTTTATTAAATGCTCCAAATCATGTGCAGATTTTTTAGATATTATTTTTACATTTGTGCAGTTTAGTTTGACCTATACAAAACAGAAAAAACATTTTGCTGCATTGTCATGTCTGTTATCTTAGTGGTTAGCCATGTTTTAGAGAAACAAAAACCAGCAGTTTCTGATGTCTAGTTGCTGACCCAGACTTGCCTAAAAGTCTTCTAGTTTATTACCCAGCAACAGCATGTTGAGCAGAAAATATTGGACAGAGAATGACAGTTGCTACAATGTTTTGCTCTGATTTGAACACCTCCTTTTTGATTCTCTTTTCTTACATCTTTTTATCTGGTCATACCTTGTTGAGTTATGTCAGTGGTGTTGGTTGCATATAACTAACAACAGCAGCTTAGTGCTTTAAGAGGCCAAATGTTTATCAATCATTAGTAATAATCAGACGGTACAAATAACAAAAACAACAAAATAATGTACAAAGAAAACCACAAATGTCTGTGAGGAGAAAGATGCAACACATTTTAATAGACTCTGTTTTTTTTACTTTGTGCTCTGTTTTTGGATTATTTCAGGGGCTGTGCTTAATCTGTATAGCTTGTTGTGTTCATTTTGTCTATCATTAGTTTTATGTATCCTGCTTTAGAATTTTATCCAATACCTTCAAGAGAGGCCCATCAAATTAAGAAGACAGGCTTAGTTATGGGACACACTCTAGACCAGTGGTCTCCAAGTCCGGTCCTAGAGGGCCGCAGCAGCTGCAGATTTTCATTATAAAATGGTGACTAGTTTTTGCTGCTAATTAACTCCTTTTCCTTTCATTTTTATTGACTTGTTTTTTTTAAGATTTGTTCCCTTGAATTTCTTCATTGTCTCTCTGAATTGCTTCATTTCTTTCAGAAGACCAACTAAGTCAGGGCCTCAATCTTCACCCAATTTCACTCCAACCAGTTGCTTAATTAGCAGCCAATACTTGTTGTTAATTAAACATGTCCTTTAATCCATGGCTTGTTGCTTCTCTCATTGTGCAATAGCATACATTTCTAAAATTGTTGATCTTCTCTTTTCTAAGAACACTATTAAAATGTTTTGGGACAACGAGCAGATGAACATTCCTGAGACCTTCATCTTTCTTTATTTTCAGATATTGTATGATGGACACAGTTTGCTGGTCATGTTTTGGCTCATTTTATATCCCATTATTGTTTGGCTGCAATTAAGGGAAAAGGAACAATTAAGGGACCTGAGTCTTCAAAAGCAAGTCAATTAAAATGAATTCAAAAGAACTTAGTTAGCACCAAAAACAGGTCACTAATTAAGAAAAGGGTTAGAATGAAAACCTGCAGCCACCGCGGCCCACCAGGACAAGAGCTGAGGACCCTCTAGACCTGCTGGTGGTAGTAGCAGAGGAGTGAATGAAAACAAAACATGATGGCCATTATTAACATTGCTGCACATCCTCCCAATGACACACTAGGAGTGAGTACTTTTAGCCAACAAATTATTCAACTGAAGTGTCAGTACCAAGAAATGGTACAGGGGATACTTCACACCTTCAGCAATACACCGTTATATTGCATCATTGTGACTGCTCTACAACAACAACAACAACATTTATTTATATAGCACATATTCATACAAACAGTAGCTCAAAGTGCTTTACATAATAAAGAATAGAAAAATAAAAAACACAATACGAAAACAAAATAAATCAGCATTAATTAACATCGAATAAGAGTAAGGTCCAATGGCCAGGGGGGACAGAAAAAACAAAAAAAAAAACTCCAGACGGCTGGAGAAAAAAAAAAAAAAAATCTGTAGGGATTCCAGACCATGAGACCGCCCAGTCCCCTCTGGGCTAATTGCTCTATTAGCATTATGCAAGTAAAAAGGTTTTTTTTTTTCGTAATTCATTGTGTGAATTAAAGGGGAGTCATTTTTCTTGTTTTTTAACAATATTTTTTATATTTTTTTAGCCTCTGTAAATTTATCTATTTATGATTTAGTGTGTTTTCTAATGTCCTAGCTAAACTGACCATCACGACCTTGTCCATAATGTGTGGTGAGCATAATGGTACAAACATGGCTGTTGTCATATCATCCACGTGAATGCTACACACTGGTGGTGGTTGAAGTGGTTCTTTACTATGTAAAGTACTTTGAGTAAGTTACAAAGTTAAAAACATACTATCTATCTATCTACTCTCACATATCTGGGATAATCTTCACATACAGTACTTCTCTGGTACTTCTTTCTCCCATGTACCATTAGATCTCTTGATGTGTCACTCTGTCATAAGCCTTCTTCAAATCAGTAAGCACCGTATGCAAACCTTTCTGTTCTTCTCCTTGCTATTGTATGAGCTGTCTCAATTCAAAAACTGCTATAGTTGTTCCCTTGCCTAATGGAAGAGGTGTTGACAAAGCCAGAAGGGGGCACTTTCCCTGTGGTCTGAATGTGGATCCCAATGACACAGTCTTTCAGATGAGACATAAATTGGAGGTCCTGACTGTCTGAGGACATTAAAGATTCCTGGGCATCCTTTCTAAAGTATAGGGTGTATCCCAATGTCCTGGCTAAATTGCCCTCCACAGCCTAGTCATTCTAGCCCTCTAATAATTGTCTATCTCTAATTGCTACTATCTCACACTACCTAACAGCTAATGTATGATGAGTGTACTGGTGCAAAATGGCTACCATCCCATCATCAAGGCAGATGCTGAACATTAGTGGTGGTTGAAATAGCTCCCTTTTTCTGTGTAAAGTGCTTTGAATAGTTTTAAAAGCTCTATATAAATATTAAGTAAAATGTAAGTTATAGGTGGGTTGGCACCCTGCCCGGGATTGGTTCCTGCCTTGTGCCCTGTGTTGGCTGGGATTGGCTCCAGCAGACCCCCGTGACCCTGTTCGGATTCAGCGGGTTGGATAATGGATGGATGGATGTAAGTTATAATTATTAATAATGTAAAATGTAATCATTATTCTGCGGTGGGCTGGCGCCCTGCCCAGGGTTTGTTTCCTGCCTTGTGCCCTGTGTTGGCTGGGATTGGCTCCAGCAGACCCCCGTGACCGTGTAGTTAGAAGATAGCGGGTTGGACAATGGTTGGTTGGTAATCATTATTGTTATCATTATGTAATTATTATTACTAAAGCTTGCCACAACTTTCATGAAGCCCAAAACACCAGTTCACTCATCAAAAATATGTTTACAGTAAATGTAAATACGAAGAACAAAATAAAGCTTAATTATTTGGCGTGAACACTCACATGCTAGACTACAGATGGAACAATGAAGTCACATCAATATACATTGCTACACTGTAGGTGATACATATGCAAAAATAAACATTTGTTGTGTCTCTGCATTTTTTTTTTTTTACTGAACTCCTATAATGGGAAAGAATATTTCAACAGATTTTACAGCTAATTTTTGAACAAAACAACATTATTTATGTAGTGTGAAATTGTGATTACCTAGTTTAGAGAAAGCTTTGTCTTCCTTTAAAAAGTTATACCACCTGTAGTACTTAAGATTCATTCGCTGCTTTATTCTGTTGTGTATAATTTCCACTTAAATGGTTAAAATGATTTAATGTATTATTCACATGTGAATGCAAAGCACCATTCTCTTCAGTCATTCTTTCAGTGTCCTAACGGTCAACTTCCTAAGCTTATTCTTAATTAGTCATTTTAAATGATAATTTGTTATTAGGGAAACCTTTGTAACTGCAATTTTCCATTGATTTGTTGTGGAAGGTGGTGGACAGATGTGACAGATTGTGAAAAAGCTGAATATTTTTTACAGGTGTGAGAAGACAGTACACAGGTCAGGGGGCATACAGCTCCCCAAACCCGGACACAACAGACACAGAGCCCAGTGTTGCCACACAGCACCCATTTCTTTTAAGTGGGGAAGTGCTTTTCCTTTGCTCCCTACTACACAGCACAGTACAATATAAAGCATAGTCTTTTTCTTTCTCTTCCTCTCTCATTCAGTCCTTCTGCAAAAATCCCTCTCTGGCAAGCTTCATCCAGCTCCTCCCGACTCTGGCTCGCTCAATGCAGTGAGGCGGCCCCTTTTATAGAGCACTCTTTCCGGCCACTCTTCTGGGTGTGGCAGTAGCCCTACGGAGGAGGGCTCAGCCATTCTTCATGCACCCCCTGGTGGTGGCCACAGGCCCCAGCAGGGTTGAGCTTCCATGCTCCAAACCAATGGCCCTGTAGCAATCCAGGGGAGCTGCCCTCTGTTGTCCCAGGGGAGGTATTGCCCTAAGTAAACTCCTTCTCCCAGTCCTTCCGTTACAGAGGCGTCCCAGCCATGTAAGAATCCCAACTGTCTGTTACACTGGATAGAAAAAGAAAAAGGCCCAGATACACAATTGCATAGGAGGATAAGGACCTCAATGTCTGTAGTTTAAGAAACAGTTGGCTTCTTCCTTAAATACATGCTAAAAGCCAGTGTCATCTGCAACAGAGAGAATATGACTCCAGGATGCTGGCTTAAGAGGCAGAGTTTCAAAGAAAAAAACAGATCTGACAAATAAAAAGAAAAGTTTAAAATGGGCAAAAGAACACAGACATTGGGTGGAAAATGACTGTAAATACATATCATTAATGCATTTTATAATGTCCATTAGCAGCATTAGTAATGATCTAACCATTTCTACTTGTCCTTTTAATGTGGAAAATGACTGTTGTGATGTCACTTCCTGATGTTTGTTTCCATGCCAGCAACAGTTTTACTTTTTTGCTGCTGTACTTAATTCTGGAAAAACAAAAGATTGCCAGCTAAACAAATTATACAAAAATACTGCAAAAATGGTTCTGCCAGAACCAGTTCTAGAGAACTGCAAGGAAGCCACTCAAAATCATATACAAAATCTTATTAGTGTAATGTTGACAATGCATTATGCACCTCATGCCAATAGTAAGATCAAAGAGACCACCTCATATGATGCAGGTAACTAACCACAAACTCAACAAATTTATAATGAAAGCATTTTACAATGTTACTGAGAGCTACAGTGTTTCTTTCTTTCTTCCGATCTTTCTAACTACCATCCACAAATGATACATTCTATTTGCTATTTACACTTTACTTTGATTGCATTATGCACAATATTTTAGTTAAGGTTTATCCAGTGGACTCACCAGTTTGCCAATACAAAAATAGTTCAGCAGTGAAAGCTACATGTTTTATTAATAACTTTACAGTCAGACCTTGATCTCCCATGACTTTGTTTAAGTAATTAAAATATATTTTGGAGGAGCATTCAGGTAAGCAGGCACCTGAAAAAGAATTCTATAATCTCTGAGTATGATGTCTGGCTATTTCAAAATTAGCCATGTATTGATTGCACCCTGGGTAAATGAGGCCATCCCAATAAAATATAATAAAGTGCAAGAAACAGGAATAATACATGAAGATAACTGAATTTGTAAATGCAGAAGTTCAATGGAGAACAGGATTTCAAATTTAATTACTTGGAATAATTTTAGAGCTCTAAATCATATGCAGCTTGGTCAGTTGTATATAACTCTTGAAGAACTGCATGCAAGCCTGTTGCATAGTTTCCATATCCATTTTAGAGATTACAGTAATCAAGTTTGTTTTAAATGAAAAGCTCACAATGTAAAAAATCATTATTTACACCCTTATAAAACACATTTTATATATAAATGCTTTTAGCTCTGGATTTTATCACTCTTACTGGTTAGTTTACTACCTCACTTTACTATGGAGACTCAGTGCAGAAAATATTTTAAGTCTGTTAATTAGAAGTGTTGCTTTCCACGCAGTCACTGAAAACAGACTTCAAGCAGAACATTCTTATCTAATGCTATTTTCAAATCCATTTTTCCATCTTTGCGGTTTCAAATGAATCACAAACATTCTTATTTTATTGTACTCTGATATTTTAGGTGAGTAACTGTCATATGTAAAAGTCAGTTTCAATCAATTTAATTTAAAAATGTTTTAAGGATTGGTTTTCTGCTAAATTATTTTAATTTGCAATTGGTATTGAAGCATACTGAAAATAAAATTGCCAATATTATGTTTCATGTTTAATTTCGGGTGGCATGGTGGCGCAGTGGTAGCGCTACTGCCTCGCAGTAAGAAGACCTGGGCTCGCTTCCTGGGTCCTCCCTGCGTGGAGTTTGCATGTTCTCCCCGTGTCTGCGTGGGTTTCCTCTGGGTACTCCGGTTTCCTCACACAGTCCAAAGACATACAGGTTAGGTGAATTGGCGATTCTAAATTGTCCCTAGTGTATGCTTGGTGTGTGGGTGTGTGTGTCCCTGCGGTGGGCTGGCACCCTGCTTGGAGTTTGTTTCCTGCCTTGCGCCCTGTGTTGGCTGGAATTGGCTCGGGCAGACCCCCTGCGACCCTGTAGTTAGGATATAGCGGGTTGGATAATGGATGGATGGATGTTACATTTTTGTATTGATTTTTAGGTATTTAATTAAGAATGTAATAAAACTTCAGTATACTATTTGTCAATTAGCACTTTGTTTTATCAATAAATTCATTCAGCATCAATGTATTAAAATGTATTAAAATTAGCACTTTGTGTTTACCAATTCCATGTTAATTGGCACACAATTCTTTTGTGGTGTAATAGGAGACTTGAAAATGTAACCAAAAGTCATGAGGGAAATGAATACCTGTGATTTGTTATAATATAATTATCCTCATAAATAAATATCCTCAGAGACAATTACGTTCAGTACCTGCAGTCAGTAAATTCTGTGCTGTTGTTGTAAATTGACTACAGTGATCCCTCACTATATCGCGCTTCGACTTTCGCAGCTTCACTCCATCGCGGATTTTAAATTTAAGCATATCTAAATATATATCACGGATTTTTCGCTGGTTCGCAGATTTCTGCGGACAGTGGGTCTTTTACATTTATTTATGGTACATGCTTCCTCAGTTGGTTTGCCCAGTTGATTTCATACAAGGGACACTATTGGCGGATGTCTGAGAAGCTACCCAATCAGAGCACGTATTACGTATTAAATAAAACTCCTCAATGATATACGATATGCTTCCCGCGCGGTGCTTCGCACACTTAAAAGCTCTAACAACACGTATTGATTTTTCATTGTTTGCTTTTCTCTGTCTCTCTCACTCTCTCTGACATTCTCTGCTCCTGACGGCGTGGGTGTGAGCAGAGGGGCTGTTTGCACAGAGGCTGTTTGCTTAGAAGATACGGACGCTCCTCTAAAAAATGTTGAAAGACTACGTTCACATTGATCCCTTCCTTGCGGCCGCTTTATCGCAGTGCTCGCATATTTAAAAGCCAAACAGCCCTATTGATTTTTGATTGTTTACTTTTCTCTCTCTTTGTCTCTCTCTCTCTCTGACATTCTCTGCTCCTGATGCGCGCTCCTTTGAAGAGGAATATATGTTTGGATTCTTTTAATTGTGAGAAAGAACTGTCATCTCTGTCTTGTCATGGAGCACAGTTTAAACTTTTCACTAAAGGGTGTTATTTCATGTCTATAGGGCTCTAATAATGTTAAAAAACGTATTTAGAAGGTTGTAAACAGGTTTTCTATGCTCTAACTGTGAAAATATTAGATTTATAAATAAAGAATCCTACTTAGTGGAAATTCATTTATCACGGTAGAGTCTGGAACGGATTAACTGCGATAAACGAGGGTTCACTGTATAACTGTACAGAGAATATTTATAAACAGTGTGGGAGAGTTTCTAAGGGCTTAAAATATATAAAAATAACCATACAAACATATGGTTTCTACTTTGCGGATTTTCACTTATCGCGGGGGTTCTGGAACGCAACCCCCGCGATCGAGGAGGGATTACTCTACCTAGAAATTTATTTTTGGTTTTGCAATGTTCTTAGTAGAAACTTTGAACGGGAATATTAGTTTAAAGTCTTATAAATTGTTTCTACTTGGGTTTAAATGTGGGAAGAACTTTATTTTTATTTGTACTATGCAATTAAAAAAGTTTATTTTTATTTCTATTATACAATTACACAATGACACAACACCATTTTGTTTGTTTTATGGGCATCACAATATCATGGATTCTGGTACTAGGATATGTTTCCTAGCATAGTTTTGTGTGTTGAAGCAATCCTTCACTCACCGGCTGTGATTTAGATACACTTTTAAAAGCAAACTGTTGTTTTGTGTGTATTGTATTTTTGCGTCTGGTTTTGAATTTGTCATAATTCAATGCAGAATATAAGTGGTTGCAGTGCATTCACATGATTAAAATTGTTTTGCAAAATATGTATGAAGATTTTTTTGTTTGTTTTAGACTAGTTTTCACGCTGTTAAACATTTTTTGTGTTGTTTAGTTTTCTTGTGGACGCTGTCATTTTAAATAATTTGACAGTTGCTATGCTGTTGTTAAGTAAGGTTAGGCATAATTGTGCATCATGTGACATCATTGGGTCAGATGCATAAAGGTCAACATTGTACACTTTCTGGTTGTCCGCTATTGCAGATAGTGTACAATAAGCACTACAACATATACTGTAGTTAATGTTTTTTCTTAATCTTTAAAGAAAGTCACGTTGGTGTTTATACTAAAAATAATCAAGCATACACAGATTGTGCTCCCAGCATAGTTACACTTATAAAATCTGTATTTTCCTTTTTGTCAAGCCGTATAAGTATTGTCCCTTTGTACAAGAGGTCTGTATTAAGACTAAGTAACTTCTTTCATCTTTTTATAGATGTAAACTCATTATTGTGCTAAGTACTATACACCATTTTTATACAACATCTGTCTGCTCAAGTATATGATAAGGCTGGATGAACAACATAGGTGGTGATCAAAAGCATGACATGACACAATTTACAAGGACTTCCATAAAGTCTATATTATCATTCCACACATACTGTCTTCATGATGTTACACCTTTAGGCATCTGTGGTAACACACAAAAAAGAACAGCAAGTTGATTTTTTTAAATAGAAGGGAATACTGATAAAAGTAGACTATACAAGCTTGGGTCCTCATATGGTTATCAGTGAAGTTCTTCAGGATTCAGTGCTAGGACTTTTAAAAAAAGTTAAGAGCACATTAGAACACTCTAGATGAAAATAGGCCATTCAGCCCAACAAAGCTTGCCAGTCCTATCCATTTAATTCTTCTTGAAAGTTCTTAAAGTCTTACTGTCTACCATGCTACTTGGTAGCTTATTACAAGTGTCTGTTGTTCTCTGTGTAAAGAAAAACTTCCTAATGTTTTAACAAGTTTCCTACTGTCCTTAACAAGTTTCCAACTGTATGCTAAGTGTTGTTCAGGGTTTCCCAATCCAATAACTAAAAACATGGTATGTTTTGCCACAGATAGCTCTGTAGTAAAAAATAAAATGTTGGTTAACCTTTTGGATAGTTATTCCCTGTATAACCAGATTTGCTGTAAGACTCACAAACTAGCTAGCAGTTGCAGATTTGTTGGCTGCACTTTACAGTATTATAGTACCCCCTACTTGACTTTTTATATCTCTTTTTTTCTGTGTCTTCATCCCTATCTCTTTGGTCTTACTTCTCCTTAAGTTCCACTCACCTTGTGCTTTACTGGAGCCTGTACCATCTTCTTCTCCTGACCATATTGGTGTTGTGAGGTTTCATAGACTGAGCTGGGGCTAGATTTTGCTCTGATCAATCAGAGATACTCTTCTGTATGTGCACTATTGACTACAGTGTATAGGGCATTGCTATTTGGGGCAAAGTTTAATTTAACAGTTTTAAGATTTTGTGGTATGTACAAATGATATTTTCTTGTGTTAAAGTTAAGAAAGGTTACATGCCAGTTCATCATTTCAAATTTTAATTTCTGTCATTCCTATCGCTGTTTCCTCTTATGAGCATTTTAACATCTGAAAAAAATGAAACAGGTATAAATTAGCATTTCTGATTTCAGAGACAAGTTTGACTATTGCTTTATCAATTTTGGTTCTTGTGCTGCTGAAGTTATATGTGACTATGCAATATTGGACCGCCTCAGGTTAGAATGAAAGGCTATGTTTGTAAAGTGATTTCTGCTTTGAAAAAGTGATGTGCAAAAAAAATGTAAAAGTTTAATAAAACATTAGGCTATGTCATGAAAATGATACAAAAAAACATGCTTTACTTAGACAATAAAGTGCAGTAGGAATATTTTGTGCAATACACATTCCTTGCAATAGACTCTGTTTAAAGATGAGCAATCAGGTGTTTTTCTGAGCTATCCTATTCTTATACATTAAGGTAACAACTTTCAACAAAATTTTCAATAAAACCATTTCAACCAGAGATATATTCATGCTTCTATTATCAATTGTCCTTGTTTAATGTCCTGGTTTATTTTCATTCTCAGTGTGTAAAGTAACAAATTCACAAGCGATGAGTTTTACTTCTCTAAAAATTTATAACCAGGTATCTATTGTGTCCAAACAGGTGAATAATTTGCCTTGTTTCCCCTGGGCTCCTCACCAAATAACCAAAGGCTTCTGATAAGGTGGCTGTGAAAACAATAGCAATGCCTACTAGTTTAGTTCTGCAGTTTCCATCTTCATGCAGAGATGTATCCACTGAAAGTCAAACTCTATTAAAACTTATATTTGGACATATACTGGCAGTCCAAGAAATTCCTAGGCCTCCAAGATCTCATGATTACTAAAACCTTCCATTAATGCTCAATCATATTTTGCCCACTTCTTCAACTTATGATACGGAGATAGATTTGTCTTGCAGGGCTCCTCTTCTTCAGGATGTTCAAGGTTGTGCTGGAAACCAGCCTCCAAAAATCCCTGACTCTGGCTCTAATGACGACATTGAGCTTTTCTCACCCCAGGCTGCTGAAGCCCTCAATCAGAAAAAGCTGCAGCAGAGATTGTTGTGTTGAGAGCAGCAAAATTTGCTCTGCATTTTCTCATTCCTGTTTTGAGTTCGAAAATATCTGTGAGAGACTAAAATATAACAAACAATCCCTCTGCAGTCAACAAGCAAATCTAGTCTAGTGAATATGGTCATTTCTTTTATCTTAATTTTCTTCAGTGTTTGACGTGTCCTCTTTAAATGTTTCAAAGTAGAAGACCCTGTAGTTGGGATATAGCGGGTTGGATAATGGATGGATGGATGTAGAACTTAAGTAACAATTAAATATACAGCTCAGTCACCAATCCTGTTATTCTTAGTATTGGTGTGTGCTTATCCACTTAAAAAGTAATGAAATGAAAGTAAATGAAATAGCAGTAGGCTCTTAATAAATAGTATCAAAAGAAATATGAATGAAATCATGTGATGATGAAATGGTGAGACCAAATTTCTACAAATTGCTTACATTCTGTCTGCCTGCAGCTTATTGTTTCAATGTGTATATAAAAAGCAAAAACATTCTAGCACACCAAAGGAATTTTGTGTGAGATAGTTTGTAATTGTGAAGAAGTGGCATGAAAACCATGAATACTTAATATTGCTGAAAAGATGGGCACATTCAAAACTATTTTTCCTTGGACCAGCATTTGAACTTGTGTTACTTTAAAACTTGAAATGTACTTGGCTCGCCCAAGAATATTTTTTAAACTGTGGTTTTGAAAGGAGTTAAAGTCTCCTTGAAAAGCTTCAAGTCAGACCCACCAATAACCCACCAATGCAGTTTTACAACTGTCACTTAACCTCTTTGATTTTGTCTTAAACTCAGAATTATGAATTTTCTAACCATGCAGTAATAAATTATTACTTTCTATCTGTAAACAAATCCTGCTTTCATCTTCATTATAGTAAAAAATATAACAAAATGAAATGGTCAGCGTTGCTTACAATTGGCAGATCATTGAGTGATGTAATAATTTTGTCTGTTTTCAAGATTAGGTTAATTTACGTAAAAACACTTTATTTTTCACCAATCAGCTTTAGATAAATGGGATACTCTAGAAAGTTACGAAGCTTATGTAAAGTGCCAAATTAGTTCAACATATTAAAAGTCGTAGGTATAAGAAATAAACATTAATCACAGAACAAAGTACAAAGTTAAATGTTATACTGTATACTGTATGATCTTAATTTCTATTCCAAAAAGGGCTGGTACAAATGATTCTGGGATATCCTAGCTTAACAGGCAGGCACTTTCAAGCACTTTTTCTTTTCCCTTACACCCAGATGTTCTCAATGTGAATTGTTGACATTATCTCTATGTCTATATGGATTTTTCGTCAGATCTTCTAAAATGTGTTTGTGACTCTAAATTGCAACAGAATAAATTAATATACTCTGTAGTTGATTTGTGCCATCTTAATTTTTAGATTTTTGCCAATTGTGGCATAGTAGGCTTTGTCTCAACAATGAGCCTAAAATTGGATTAAGTCAGAAATTCTTGAAGTTGGCCAGTACTCACCAGTTCCAAGACTTCTACAGTTTGGCTGTGCCGTGGCTTTTTGCTGTGTATTGGTACGTCTCAGAGTCTCCTGGTGGCTATCAACTAGATAGGGATAACTGTACACTGTATGTTAGAAGTGTACCTTACAGTAACCATTACAAAACACCATTAAACAGGATTCACTAATTTACACAAGTTGACTTATACTTCCCTCTTTTGTTTTCTTCTCTACTCTCCAGTCCTGTTATTTCTATTTGTGGCAGGTATGTTAAGTATGGGGAACTTCACATTTCTTTATTAATGTTATCCTGGTTAATGGCATGGAGTGTGTAGTGTAGTGGTTAAGGCTTTGGACTTTAAACCCTGAGGTTATGTGCTCAAATCCAGCTACTGACACTGTGTGTTATATGACCTGTCTGTACTCCAATTGGAAACCAAAAGAAATGTAACCAATTGCATCATAAATGTTGTAAGTTGCCTTGGATAAAGGTGTCAGCCAAATACATAAATGTAGTTGACATTCTTCTTCTTTATTCAGCTGCTCTTGTTCTGTTACACATATCACCTGCATGTCCTCTCTCACCACATCCAGAAACCTCCTCTTAGGCCTTCCTCTTTTTCTCTTGCCTGGCAGCTCTATCCTTAGCATCCTTCTCCCAATATACTCAACATCTCTCCTCTGCACATGTCCAAACCAACACAATCTCGCCTCTTTGACTTTGTCTCCCAACCGTCCAACTTGAGCTGACCCTGTAATGTACTCATTTCTAATCCTGTCCATCCTCGTCACACCCAGTGCAAATCTTAGCATCTTTAACTCTGCCACCTCCAGCTCTGTCTCCTGCTTTCTGGTCAGTGCCAGCGTCTCCAACCCATATAACATATCTGGTCTCACTACCGTCCTGTAGACCTTCCCTTTCACTCTTGCTGATACCCGTCTGTCACAAATCACTCCTGACACTCTTCTTCACCCATTCCATCCTGTCTGCACTCTCTTTTTCTCCTCTCTTCCACAATCCCCATTACTCTGTACTGTTGATCCCAAGTATTTAAACTTATTCACCTTCACCAACTGTACTCCTTGCATCCTCACCATTCCAATGACCTTCCTCTCATTTACACACGTATTTTGTCTTTTTCCTACTGACCTTCATTCCTCTCCTCTCTAGAGCATATCTCCACTTCTCCAGGGTCTCCTCAACCTGCTCCCTACTATCGTTACAGATCACAATGTCATCAGCAAACATCATAGTCCATGGGGACTCCTGTCTAATCTCGTCTGTCATCCTGTCCATCACCACTGCAAATAAGAAAGGGCTCAGAGCCGATCCCTGATGTAATCCCACCTCCACCTTGAATGCTTCTGTCACTCCTACTGCAGACCTCACCACAGTCACACTTAAATGTAAATGACAATGACAGAATAAAATCCTAACCAGAAGACACTGTTTCAGAATCAAAGTGAATCAAATTCATGAGCAGGATTTGTTTACAGAAACTCGTACTAGTAGTGAGTAACCTCAATAAATTATCACCACTCCTAGCTGCTCCATCATTATGGAGAAAATATATATAATAATCAATAATATCAGTGTAGGTGAATAACCTGACCATTGGTCATCGGAACAAAAGGCATGTTGTTGTTCTTAGAACGATTGTCTCATTATCATATACAAAAGACTAAAGTGCAATGTATGCAGCAAAGTGGTGTCACTGGCAGCTCAGCCAGAGTTTAGACTTAGACTGTCAAGATTTACCTCTTCAGCAATAAAGCTCAACAGCAACATTATTTATGGAAAAAAGAAAGAAACACAGAGAGTCAAAATCACACTTAACAGTAGCAGACTCACATAAAATGACCTCACACAATGAAATTAAAAAGAAAAAATTAAAGAGATTCATGAACATGATTTGCCAAATTTTCTGAACAGTTTGAAAAAAATTGGTAAACATGAGCACCTGTTTACAGATATGCCAAAATTGTAGATAAATTTTCATTTCAATGAAAATGGAATTTGTGTACCTTCATTAAAGAATTGTGTATTGTAAACATTAGCAGTGTCTTTTACTAACTTTTATTCACAGCAGAAATATCATACAATATTTCTGATACTGTCTGACTTTCATGCCAACATGCCAGTAAGGATAGTGCTGGCACTTCTTTTTCACTTCAAGAACTATTAGCATGGATAGAAAAATATCTTATGCCATTCTACCTGCTGCTTTTGCCTTTATTGCTAATATTAAGTAAAAAGGTATAATTGCCAAAAAGAAAACAACTTTCTGATGTTCATAATTCACATTCAAAGTACATGTAAGATATGATATTTCTGTATATATATTGTGACACACGTGCGCATGGGAGGCATCTAAAGGGCTTGAGTAAGGGCAGTTCCAAAGCATGCCGGGATGTGGCAGAGTGCACTGACTCTTTTTCTCCCTTTCCTGTAGACCATTCACAGGAGATCCCACCTGGCTCTTTTGATGTCACTTCCGCGACCGAGCCTATGAAAGAAGACCTTGCCGGTCCCGGCCCCTCTGATGTCACGTCCGGACTTGAACCAATGGCTGAAGACCATGAGCCTGATCCATATGATCTCACTTCCTGTCTTCCCCTTTAAAACTGCACCTTTTCCCTAGTCCCTCAGTTCTGTTTTGGACTCGGTTTTGTGCACATCAGTGCTGTATTTACTAAAACATTACTTTTGCAGCCAGGATACCAGATTATACGGGTGGCTGCCCCAAACCTTTATATGACTCTGTCTCATATTTATGACACTGGCGTAGTCGGCAGGATGGAGAAGTCCCAGAGGAGAAGGGGACAGGACCTTCAATACACCCAGGTGGTAGAGTACCGGGGCAGAGTGTTCAGGCGGGGAGGGTGTCCTGTGGTTCGGCGAGACCCGATGCGGGCTCAGCTCCCAGCACGCATAACTAGGCCACCTAGAGAGGCCAAGGAGTGTGCGGGTGGGGTCCACAGAGTTGGGCTGCTCCAGAGGGGGGAGGCAAAAGGGGCTCAGTATGCTCTCTTGGGGGAGAGTGGCGGCCTCCCTGTGAAACCAGAGCCCCGATTACCACCTAGGGGTGCCCCAGACTGGCAGGTGAGTAAAATAAAAAAATGGAGGTTGGACCCAGAGCGGCCTACCATCAAACAAGCCTGGTCCTTCTGGGCAATGGTAGGGCAGTGGCTACAGCCATTTGAAAACAGCCCTACCAAATAATAGAGCAGGTAGCTTGCTATCTGCTCCTAGAAGCGCTTCCCTATGGCTTCACCCAGCCGGTCTGGGGCAAGCAGTTTAAGAACATGGCAGAGCTCATAGAGCTTCTGGAAACACAAAGGGCGGCCTCGCACTCTGGGGAAGCAGAACCGTCCTTTTGTTGAACTCCCAAGACCTAGCAACCTAGCAATTTCCATTGTTGCCCGCCGATTTGTGCTACCGCAACAGTGGCTAAAATTTAAGACCGGTATAACCTGTGTCCACGGAAAAATCCGCTGGTACAGATCTGCCGCTTGTGTCATCAGTTACGGAGGATCAGTTCACAAACTTCCTGATCCTCCACACCCGGTGATACTAGGGCGGGACTGGTCTAAAATTAAAAGCGGTGAGACACATACCACTCCTGGGATTAATTTGGGCCTCGTTACAGATGGGAATGAACCATCTCAAGCTGCCTCCAAGCCGTGTACTCAGCTGGCAGAGAGAGATGAAGCGGCTTCCCTGAGTGACGTGGCAACTCCCAGGCCGTCGCATGCTGATACGTTATCCACCAGTGCCGAGACGGAACGGGAGGAAACCACTCCCCTTGAGGTCGGCGCAGACCCTCTCTCCCTTTTGCGGTTTCAATTTAAAGAGACGCCGGCGTCTTTTAGAAGGGAGCAATAGAATGACGACTCCCTGAAGTTTGCTAAAAATGCAGTGGTCCTTGTCAATGGCCAGCGCACTATCCAGTCGATGCCACAGGGCCCTCACTTTGTGTTAGACAATGACCTTCTTTACCGAGTAGCAATGCATGATGGGCAGGAGAGAAGGCTGTTGCTAATTCCACGCACCTTCCGGTGGCAGGTCTGCGAGTTAGCACACGCCCACCTCCTAGGTGGCCACTTGGGCACCGAGAAAACCCTGGAGCGGATCAAGCTCCGTTTCTACTGGCCGTGGATCAATGAGAAGGTTTGTCGCTTTTGCACTTCCTGCCTGGAGTGTCAACTGCGACAAATTCCTAGAAGGGACCGTGCTCCTCTCGTTCCTATACCCTTAATTGACATTCCCTTTCACAGAATTGGGGTCGATTTAGTCGGACCTCTAGAGCCCTCAGCCCGAGGACACAAGTACATTTTAGTCCTCGTGGATTATGCTACCAAATACCCGAAGCTGTTCCATTGCGCTCAGCCACTTCTAAAGCCATCGCACAGGAATTACTAGGGGTCTTTGCGCACGTGGGTATCCCCAAGGAAGTCTTGATGGACCAGGGGACACCTTTCACCTCGGAGACGTTCAAGGAGACTGCCAAGTTACTGAAAATAAAGCATTTAAAAACCGCGGTGTATCATCCTGAAACCGACGATTTAGTAGAGAGGTTTAATCAAACTCTCAAACAGATGCTACGTAAGGTGGTCAGCGAGGATGGAAGGAACTGGGATCAGCTACTCCCCCTCATCCTTTTTGCCTACCGGGAAGTCCCACAAGCCTCCACGGGGTTCTCCCCTTTTGAATTATTGTATGGGTGACAACCTCGGGGCATATTGGATATTCTAAAAGAAAGGCGGAAAGAAGAGGCTCTTCCCTCTACAAACATACTAGAGTATATCGCGCAATTACGCGATAGATTTGGAAAAATTCGGCCCCTCCTTAAAAGTCACATGGAAGAGGCCCAAGCAGCACAGGCCCGATATTACAACCGCGGCACGTCTCTCTGGGAGTTCCGCCCGGTAGATCGTGTCATGGTCCTAGTGCCTACCTCCCACTCTGAGTTACTTGCCCATTGGCAGGGGCCCTACGAAGTTAAGGAGAGGAAAGGACTCGTCGACTATTTGGTGAGTCAACCCAATCATCGGCTGAGGGAGCGGGTTTATCATGTGAACCTGCTGAAACCATGGAAGGACAGGGATCCCGATCCCTCCTCACAGCCCCGCTCACTCTTTGCTCACAAGGCTAGCCTTAACTTCGTTGCGGATTTGAGTCCCAGACAACGGCGGAAGCTGGAAACAGTTATCCGGTCTGTCCAGGAGGTAGTGAGTGAAAGCCCTGGAAGGACCTCTCTGGTTGAGCACCACATTGTGACAGAGCCCGGGGTTATTGTCCAAGAACGCCCGTATTGTCTTTCCGAGGCAAAAAAGGCTGAAGTGGAGCTTGAGATCAAGCACATGCTGGAACTAGGTGTGATCGAGGAAAGTCATAGTCCCTGGTCCATCCCCATTGTGTTGGTCACTAAGCCTGATGGGAGTTGAAGGTTTTGCTATGACTTCCGTCGGCTTAATCAAGTCTCCCAATTCGATGCCTACCCAATGCCACGAATGGACGACCTCCTCGAGAGGCTTGGACAGGCTCAATACTTGACCATACTTGACATGACCAAAGGGTACTGGCAGGTTCCTTTAGCGGACTCCGCAAAGGCTAAAACCGCGTTTAGCACCCCTAGTGGACACTGGCAGTATCGTCGCCTTCCATTTGGGTTACACGGGGCTCCAGCAACCTTCCAGCGTCTGGTGGACAAAGTGCTCCGGCCTCATAACTCATACAGTGCTGCCTACTTGGATGATGTGGTCATCTATTCCAGCACATGGAAGGAACACCTACAGCAGGGCCAAGCGGTATTGCGGACGCTGCGGGAGGCCGGGCTCCGGATCAATCCCAAGAAATGCTTCTTTGGATTGAGCAAAGCCAGATATTTGGGCTACCTGGTGGGTCGGGGTACCGTGAGGCCACAGTGCTCCAAAGTAAATGCCATTTTGAAATGGCCCCGTCCGCAAACCAAGTGGCAGGTCCAAGCCTTTCTCGGGTTAGCGGGGTATTACCGCTGGTTTGTGCCCCGTTTCTCGGAGAGAGCGGTGCCCTTGACTGATTTGACAAGGAAGAGGGCCCCGAACATTGTGGTATGTACTGAGAAGACAGACGCTGCATTTAGTGACTTGAAGCAGGCCCTTACGTCCGCACCTATTTTGACGGCACCTAACTTTTCTTTGCCTTTCATCCTTCAGACGGACGCTTCGGACACAGGCCTGGGGGCCGTGCTGAGCCAAAGCGTCGATGGTGTGGAAAACCCCATCATGTTCCTGAGCCAGAAACTGTTGGACCGGGAGACAAGGTATGCAGCGGTGGAACAGGAGGCTTTGGCGATTAAATGGGCGATTACCCAGCTGAGGTACTACCTGCTGGGCCGGGAATTCACCCTTGTCACAGACCATGCTCCTTTACAGTGGATGGCCCTGCACAAGGAGTCGAATCCGTGGGTCACCAGGTGGTTTCTTGACCACCAGCCGTATAAGTTTTCACTCATTCATCGTCGGGGCACTCTCCATGCCAACGCTGATGCTCTTTCTCGGGTTCACGACCTCTTGGTTAGGGTCGCCCGATCCGACGGGTCTGGGCTGAGGGGGGGGGGCCTTGTCACAGACATGCGCATGGGAGGCAGCTAAAGGGCTTGAGTAAGGGCAGTTCCGAAGCATGCCGGGATGTGGCAGAGTGCACTGACTCTTTTTCTCCCTTTCCTGTAGACCATTCACAGGAGATCCCACCTGGCTCTTTTGATGTCACTTCCGGGACCGAGCCTATGAAAGAAGACCTTGCCGGCCCCGGCCCCTGTGATGTCACGTCCGGACTTGAATCAATGGCTGAAGACCATGAGCCCGATCCATATGATCTTACTTCCTGTCTTCCCCTTTAAAGACTTGCACCTTTTCCCTAGTCCCTCAGTTCTTTTTTGGACTCGGTTTTGTGCACATCAGTGCTGTATTTACTAAAACATTACTTTTGCAGCCAGGATACCAGATTATACGGGTGGCTGCCCGAAACTTTTATATGACTCTGTCTCATATTTATGACAATATATACTTGTGGGTTATGGCTAACCACTATCACAGTAAGCTGTCTGCTTTATATAGAATGGTAGATTCATATTTTATAGATGCTCTATATATTCCTGCAACATCTACTGCTATGTACCAGTGTATACATGTAATTGTCAACAATTTACATATCTCACGTTTTTATGATTTTTTTAATAATATTTAATTAATTCTGGTTGTCTGAATTGGCAAGCATACTTCTTTACAGAACAGAACGCCTGTAGATCTTTAATTATGTATAATATTCTTTTGCCCTGTTTTACAGAAACTCTGCACTGGATTCATTCAAGTCATCTACTTGAAAGTTTGAAAACCTCCAGTGACAGGAATATTAATGTGCCAACACTGTCATATCTGTTTCAGCTCATACATATTCAATGTCCCCCTGCTCTCAAAGATTTATGTCAGACTTTGCTGAAGTGTGGTTTTCACCCATTTTAGATAATAGCATGCCAAATTGATCTTATCGGGCACACTCAGTACTTTCACAGGCAAACTTGTGGCAGCCCCAATACTTTTTTCAGAATGCCAGGGCACCCGCTGCACTGAGGTCTGTAGGAAATTTAGGACAACTTAAAAATCCTTCATGGGGAAAATTACAGATTTTAGAAGATTACGGTCGATCCTGTGGATTATCTTTTAATTAAGAATGGTTGAATTGTGCTCACTCTGCTGTAGCAAACGCCTGGCTGCTAATGAAGTTTAAACAGACTTACTTTATTTAATTACAGCTAATCACTAGAGTACGAAGAAGAATTGTCTTTGATCCAAACAGAGAATGGTAATCTTGGTGGCAGATAGCATCTCTTATTCTCTGACTCTTTATAAACCTTTCTACAGGAGGTCCCAGATTAACGAAGGGTTAATTGAGACAGTCCCATTACCCACAAACACATCTGTGAATTCATGCATGGGACTGATAAATGCTGTCACAGAGAAGGTATATTGTTTTCAGACAGCCTGCACTTCCCATGTGCCTTTCCACCTCTGGGGTGTGCAGTGCAGCACAAGCCTAGTTGTCTGACATGAAGGACCCGAGGGGCCCAGAGGCTCAGCTGGATCAGTAAACGAATGAACATGTAGGGTGGGGTCAGAGTGTTTCAAGCAGGCCAGAGGTTAGAGACGAGTAGCAGGGAAAAGAGCGAAGCAGGAGAGGGCACTCGTAAACTGACCTATTTCAGTAGCCAGAAAAGGCTTTTAGCTAATGAGGTTATAAGATACATGTTAGCCTTGAGAGCAACAGAAGAGTCAATTCGCCTTTGTTTCTTCTTATTCCACTTTAAAAATGGAACCCTGCCAATAATTGAAAACAAAAAAAATAATAAAATGCATTTTTTTGAAAATTATACTGTTTGTAAAATATGCATTACCAACCATTCAGATCATGATAATAGTTTATATGTTACAATTAAATAAATCACATGTACAATAATAAAATGGAAAAGTATCATCTTTTCTGTTCTTTTTCTTCTTCAACAATGAAAAATGTTAAAAATGAGACAGAATGAATAAATAAAAAGACAAACGCAAGCAGGTTAGCTAGTTTTGAAACCTGACAGTTTTGCTGTAAGCTGCTTTCTCCCAGCAGCCTATTGTTTATAACATATATGATGCCAATTGCCACCAAAGTTTTCAATACCTCCTTCTTTAAGAGCCAAGATATTTTTTCTTTTTTTATTGCTGTACATGCCTTGCAATACATGGATCTTTCACACAAATTACTTTGGCAAAGTCCCTGCTGTCATTTCTAGGAAATGTTATCCATAATTGGCTTTGTTATATGGTATTTCACACTTGAAGTTTGACTTAACCTAATTTCTTCATAGTGTGCGTAACAATGCTATTGCAATTTTTTGGACGAATTCCATCAAAATAGGATTCATTTCTTAAATGAATGTAGGTTTCCTAAGATATTCCAGATAACAATCACAAAAACTGCATGAAAACTTGACAACACTTAAAAAACACAGTTTTGAGACATACATAGCTCTCTGTCTTGTGCAAAATAAAATATTTAACATTAATGTTTATTAACAGGGAAGAACATAAAAGCCCTGCTTCCCTGACAGCCCAAGTACACTTTGATGCATTACATGTTACAAAATAAACTGAAGGGTCTTTTTATTATATCTAATATTTTCAGCCTTTTTTTCATCACAAAAGTGCATTATTATAGTTTAAGTCTGTTTCTTAGTTAATTTTCTTATGTAGAATCTTCTACCTCATAGATTCTTTTTAACTGCATAACTAAAAATAACTTTATGTACAGGTATTCATAAGTTTAATTTGCCGCATTTGCTAAAACATAGTACTTTTTACTTTTTCTCTGGGTACTGTCTTCAAAATCATACTTGGAAATAGGAGTGTATGAAAATATAAATTAAGAGAGAACATCATAGAAACATACTGAGAGTTCTTCTATAAGTTTGGAGACGCGCCAGTGTCCCAGACTTACTGTAAAGAAGAATACTGAGACCACCTTAAAAGGCTCCTGTTTACTGTAAATACAGTGGACACAATGAAGCTTGTCCTTTAGGTGTTCTTCTCAGTTTGCAGTCACTCTTTATTCATCTTCTCTTGCTTTTTCTCTCTCATTGGGATTCATTTCAATATAAATCGTCCAAGTCAGTTGAAATTCCAAAGGCTTCTTTTTATGGGATGCATGTGGGGCATAGCTTGACTTCGGAGAACATAATTTGCTTTATACAAATAATTCTGACCAGTGCTTCTCTTTGTTTGAAATACCATTTAAATTTCTCCCCATAATACTGCCTTGTATGACTCATATTTAACCCATTTCATCCAGTTGAAAGTCGGAACATCAGAAATTATCCTGGCACCATTAGTTGCAAAGCAGGAAACAACTAATTCATTATGGGGTCCACACATACACTCACACACTCATTCACACTGGGACAAAGTTGAAGTCACTAGTTAAACTAAAATGAACGTTTTTTTAAATGTGAGTAGAAGCCCCATAGAGAAACAGCTGGACATATCAGATGGTCTGTTTGTATTCAGAAAGAGCAGGACCTCACAAAACAGTGATGCAAAAAGGTATATATATATATATATATATATATATATATACATGTAAAATACCCGCGCTTCGCAGCGGAGAAGTAGTGTGTTAAAGAAGCAATGAAAAAGAAAAGGAAACATTTTGAAAATAACGTAACATGATTGTCAATGTAATTGTTTTGTCACTGTTGTGAGTGATGAGTGTTGCTGTCATATATAAATATATATATATATATTTACACACACACACATAAACATATATATATACATATCTATACATATACACATATATATACACACACACATATATACATACATATATATATCTACATATATACACATACATATACATACACACATACATACATACACACACGTATATACACACAAATACATATATATACACATACACACACACATATATAAACATATATATACATATACATACATATCTACATATATACACACACAGCTATTTCGTATCAGTGCAAGACGCTGCTTGTTAAAATGGATAACTCCCGCTCTTACGTGCAAGTCTGCGTGGATATTATTGTTCAAGTTCTATTTAAATTTTAAATAGAAGGAATTTTTATTTAGTCGACAGAAATATCTTTGGTAGGAATGGTAAAAACAGACAGGAATATTATTCCTGAATAAATCATCTCAAACCTTAAACAACTTATAATATTTTGCTCTCCATAAAAATATATCCTGTCTAAATTATACAAGTTAGAAATAAAGTAAA
>JANRMT010062837.1:53781155-53797862 GCA_026402145.1 Polypterus bichir lapradei
TTGCTATTGGATTGCCGCTGACGGACGGCCTTATATGGGCAGGCACTAAATTACAAACGCCAGCGGCAGCCTGTCTATGAACTTAATTTAAAGTGTAGGTTTACACTGTGCTTTGTTTCCGAAGTAGCAGAACTCATGAATATGGTTGTATATATCACTCGCTCGCTTCTTATTGTTTCGCTACCTTCTCAATTATATAATGCATGTTTTCTTCAGCGCTTTTTGGGGCTCTTCCTGGTTTTCTACGTACTGCGTGATTACGTGGGAGGCGTGATTATGTCAAACTCCGCCCCCACGGGTTTCAAGCTCATCTCCATTACAGTAAATGGAGAAAAAACAGCTTCCAGTTATGACCATTACGTGTAGAATTTCGAAATGAAACCTGCCCAACTTTTGTAAGGAAGCTGTAAGGAATAAGCCTGCCAAATTTCAGCCTTCTACCTACACGGGAAGTTGGAGAATTAGTGATGAGTGAGTGAGTGAGTGAGTGAGTGAGTGAGTGAGTGAGTGAGTGAGTGAGTGAGTGAGTGAGGGCTTTGCCGTTTATTAGTATAGATATATAATAATATAGTATTATGAATATTTTGAGGTTTGGCAGCTGTCCACCTTTGCAAAACCTTAGCTAGACTTTTAATATCAGTATTTTTTGCTCTGATAACTAGGAAAGTTTTGAGTTAATCCCTGAACAATGCCATTGTATCCAGACATACCCTTCTAAACTCAGGTTCAGTATAAGTAGCTGTTTCCTGCCAGGTTGCATATACTGCAATTTCGAGATGGATTGATGAGAATTCTAACCTATTCCCAGTTATGATAGGTAGCCAGAGAAAGAAGACAGTTAAAAACTAGGAGATGAAGTGAGATAAGATCTAGAGTTAATAGCTAAATCCTTATTTTATAAAAGACTAACAATTACACTTATACATTTATGATTTGAGTAGTGAGAAAAGTGCTATATAAATGCAAAGAATTATTATTATTATTATTATTATTATTATTATTATTATTATTATTATATGCCTATCCTTCTGTGAGCTCTGTTATTCATTTATATACATAATAATCTGAAGAGGGGACATTAGACTTGAAGCAATCCAGTGAATGAAAGTAAAGTATCAGAACTGCAGCTACCCATACACATGCACACACACACAATATTTATTTTCTTTTAGTTAAAAAAAAATAGAATATGGTCAACCAAGTTAGCTTTCCAACTAATAGTATTCAAATCAGATGAAAAATCAATCAACAGCAATCTAGTATGGATTTTGTAACCTACTAGGTGCTCATACAGCAGATGCAGATGGTTTTCATCCTACTTTTTTATGTTTGGAAATTGGCAAGAAAAGTCAGATTTTTTTTTTTGTTTTGCTGCTTCTAAAAGTTGCTCATGATTTCAAGATTTGATACTTTATGGTAATCAGTCTAATTGACAGAGCAAGATGTAGAGGACAAGAAGATATAGAACAAGATGATCCGTTGTGGCAACCCGCAACAGGAGCAGCCGAAAAAAGAGGTAATCAGTCTAATGTCATGCAGGTTTTTTGGATGATCTGCTTCATAAATATACTGTAAAGTGAAACATTGAACAGAGTTCACTTACTCTTCCAGAGTAATATTTCGTTTCACTTTGTTGTAACGCACATCAAAGTAAGGCTGATAGGTTGGAGTTTTTTATCTTAATAATCTTGATAATGTTACATCCCGTTACTGCCTTTTAAAATTTAAAGATTTCATCCCTGACTCTCCTACTCCATGACAAAGACACAGATTCATGCATTTGTCACCTCAACCCTTGAGAAATGTAACACTCTATTGTCTTGTATCCCTCCTAAACATATAAACATCTTGTAGATACAGTAGTTCAAAATTCTGCTGCACACTTATTGAGTCAAGCTAAGGCTCATACTGTAGTTGCATTGCCGATATTCTGTGTAAACTTTGCTGGCTATCAGTGAAGTACTGTATTGACTGTAAGATTCTTGTTCTCACTTCCAAAGCACTCCATAACCTGGCTCCCACTTGCTTTAAAGATCCTCTCAAAGATTATTCACCAGTCCATTAACTAATTTTTTGTCTTCTCCTGGTGTTCTTATTGTCCCATTTGTCAATCTATGGGAGATTAGAGTTTTAGTTATACTGCTCCTCAGCTCTGGAATTCCTTCACTCACTTCTTTATTTAAAAAATACCTTTAAAACTCACCTTTTCAGACTTGACGTCTCATTGACATGAATTATATCTTGTGTGAATCTTCAGTTAATTTTTTTTATCATATTGTTAATACGTGTGCGTTTTATTCATTTATTTTTAATGCTCGAGTTTTATGCCTTTATCTTCCAATGTGTACTTGAGTGTCTAGAAAGGAAATTATCCTCTCTCTAAAATCTTGATTTTGAAATGTAGACTTTTGTACCAGCTGATAACAGGTTCTTTTATCATCAATTCTTGTTTTTAGTAAAAAATGCCAGTCATCCTTTTTATATCCAGCACAGGTGTAATTAGTCAAGTTTGTCAGATGAGCTACACACACATTTCACCTCTTTCTGTAACCCGCTCTATTCAATTTTTAGCTCCATGATGAAAAGCCTTGTTCCTATTCTTTATCACTGACTTTGGTAATCCATGGCTTAATGTTAGGCTATACCTTAGCTGAACTGACTATAATTAAAGCGACCTCAAAGTATAAGACATAACTGCTTATAGTGTCAGTCAATTTATCAATATCCACATATAACTCTTTAAAGACGGTCCACAGAAAGAATACAAAATGGTCGTGCAATCAGTTGGAAGACTCCAGAAGCCAGATTTCAGTGTGATTAATTGTAGGTCTTCCTCACTTAAACACTTATGTAAAGGAAAGAGGAGGACACAGCTATGATCAGATGAACCTATTGAGCTTTGCTTCTAAATATAGAAATATATTTAACATTCCCATACCACTGATTGAATTCTCTATTATGACAAATTGGGAAAGTGACATGCTTATAAAAATCACGTTGTCATTTTTTCAATGCATGCTGCCTAAAGTCACTCAGTTCATTGGGAGGCAGTGATTCAGTTTTCTCTCTTACCCTAAAGATATTGTCAGCTGCTCCATTCAACAGTGCTCTCGTCTAAATACTGTATATATGATCATAATAACGTCATCAATTTACATTTTTCTTTAATTAAAAAAATAAACATATGTATGTGTGTGTATAAATCCAGAAATAAATTATAAGCAGAATACATTAATATACTGGAAAGCAGAAATGAAAGCAAAAACAAAGGCAATGTTTTATGAAGCAGTATCTACAGTATCCATTTTTCAAAATCTTTCAAAAAGAGATGTTTTCTATTTTTTTTTTTATCTTGTTTGAAAGACATCAGCAATTCTGCAAACACTTTTGTTTGAAGGCCTAGTTGTTCTTTTTGTTGAACTAAAGGCCTCAGGTCTCTAACACCCACTGCTACCTTGATCTTCTCATCCATCAAAGCTCATGATCAAGCCAAGCATTTGGGATGACAACAGGGGGATTTGTGATTGTCTTGGAAATGTAAAATAAACAGTTTTTCTACATATGCTAATCTCATTGTTTATTGACTGCTCACAGAGCAGGGACATAATTAGGGTCATTAACAAAACATAAGAAGCTCAGAGTTTGTCAATAACTGACCTTAACAATCTTGTTGTGTTTGGTGTAACATGCTGTTAAACAAGCTGGTCTTTTCATGGGAATACAACAGTTAGAGTGTTTCAAGCTGCAAATGCTTGCTGTTTTTTTTCTCTGAGAGTTTTTTTCCCCATCAATGTTTGTTACTTCCAGCTCTTCACAGTATGTCAAATCTTGTTCTTCCTTTATATTATTTTCCCCTTTCCGTTTCTCTTCTCAAAATGTTGTATATGGCATACAGGTATAACATGTTGAATCCCCATATATTGAAAAAGTTATTTTGTGCTTGTTAATTGTTGTTGATGTAAGCAGAATATAGTTGATAAAAAGAATGTGTGAAGAATTAATTATTGTCTTTTTAAATGTGCACCTTTTATTTTAAAAAATAATTTTAAAAAAGGCAAAGAAATGTATGAATATCTGTTTATCTTTAAGAACCCAGTACATGGAGCTTAAATTTGGTAAAATGGATCTATGACAAAGCCATTAAACCAAATCGGAGATGAAAATGTAATAAATCAGAAATCCAATGTAATATCTCAAACATTTGTTGAAAGCGTCTGAATACACAGATTGGAGTGAAGGATGATGCAAGCCTACAGCCATTTTTTTACAGCCCGCTGCTGTCATTCCCACTGTTGGGACACATGGGATGCCACCAACACAACAAAACTTCGGGATCTCTGTTACCTGTTCTCCTAGTCCTCTTTCTTTCCTAGCCAATTCATCTCGATCTCTGGACCTTTTCACTCTCCTATATCTCCTCTTTCAATGCTCAAGACCAGGCATGGTGTGCCAAGCCATTCATTTTGGTTACTCCTTTACTGTGGGAATTGGATTAAATCACCTACGCTGCGATGCAACTCATCTTTGCTTACCTGGTACAAGAATGTAAATCTATTACTAGCAGAGGTGTTGTCAATAACACCTCTTTTAGTGATGGATGTAGCATCTTTTACATTTATTTGGAGAATGCAATCATACTCACACTCAAGAAGGCTCACCTAGCCTCTGGTTATTCTGTCTTTTTCTGTCACTCAGGCAGATTCTTGGACAACTTTTAAATAAGTGGAGCTGCAGTCTAGGGAGAATTTTAGATTAATTCTTTAAAACCCTCCACAAACTTGCTAGTTCCTATTCATGTGGGCAGGGTTATACTTTCCCACGTGATCTTGTTATTTTATTATCACTATACCAGTGTCCAGTGACAAAAAACATCTTAAGGGGTTTGGTATTGACATTAGAACAAATATTCCTAGTAGTTTACAACCCTTCAAAAAGCATAATATTTTATCAGGTCCAAAGGTAATAAATACCATTTCTCTTACTCACTGTGTAGGTCAGACAGTTTGATAGACAGTTGCTTTTAATTAATTATAGCCAAAATATAAATCTATAAGTGATCAATGACTTTGTGGAGATTGCATGTTGTCCCTGTATACACTAATGCATTTTCTCACAGTGTTTGTTTTCCCATGAAAAACACATGCAAACAAGGTTGACTGACATGCGTAATTGTAACATTATGAGTGAGTTTGTGTATATTTTGAATATACCTTTGAATGAACTGGCACACTGACCAGTTTTGGTTTTTGACTATTGTGTCAGATTAAGTTCTGGCTCTTCTGTGACACCGAACTGAATTAAATGAGTGTAGGAAATGGATTGATGTTTGGATGTAATACTGTCAATCCCTTCACAATATTCAACTAATCCATGGACACACACATTTCATTTTACTGAGTGAGTAGCTTGAGTCAACTGAAATTAGCAAAAACAGTCCTTTCAGGATGTGTGTCCAGCCTCTGGCTTTACTTCCTGTTGATCCATAACTGTGTGGAATGCCACAGCTGTAATTTTATGATCAAGTCTATTGGGAAGCAGAGTATGGGATCATTTGAATACACAGTATTTTGATGGGATTTTGTTTGTTTGTTGCCTGTATTTGTGTTCTGTGCATCATGTCTTGATGACATCCTGAGATACGTAGTGTTTATCACGTTGTTATGTATGCCGTGCCAAATGTACACATGCAAGTAAACACTGATACATGATGTCATGGGAACCATTTTTGTATATTAGCACAGTGACAAATATTAAAGAAAGAAAGCCCTTGTTTATGGAAAAAGATGACGAGATATGTTATCCATTGTAATGGTTTAGCATCTGAGTACTAATTGCCATTGCACTCCTGCCTTTGGAATTTTTCCTCACACTAAGTCACCTTAACATAGCTGAATAGAAAATACATTCAACAATCAACTCCCCCATGCTCCTGTTTCCACTGTTCGACCATAGATTCCTACTCTGTTAAAATGCTGCTTTCCTACATGTAAGGAGCTGTGCATTTCCATTTTTTTTCAGTGTTCATGTCCTTCATTCTCAAATGACTATTTTCAGGTGTGTTTAACTTTGGAAGTTTATTCAGCTAGCACAGATGGCAAAATTAAAAGAACATTTTTTGCTGGGATATAAGGCAAATGGAAATAGGACCAGGAGATAAATAGACGTTAAAAATAATGTCAAAATTTTAAAATGTGAAGATGATAACACCAAAATATAATCCTAAATTTAAAGTTGAAAGTTAGAACCTAATTTACCCAAAAAAAACCAAAAACACACAAAAAATGATGTCCTTTTAGAGTATCTCAAACTTTGACAATCTGGAAGTCAAAGATGGTGACCTTTATATTTAATTACACTTGATATCACACAACATGCCTTCTTTAGCAAGAAAATAGCAACCACTACACAAACCAGCATAAAAATGGTGACTTCTGTAACATTCAAAATGACATTGTAGGAAGACACAAATTTATTTTAGTAGCATTAAAACAACAGAATCTGTTAAAAAAAAAGGATAGGATTCAGTGACCCAAAAAATGTAAACCAGTGGCATGTCTCCCTCATGTGACTCAGAAAATCTTGTACTGGTAAGTGAATAAATACCTCTCATGTGTAATGGAAGGATAACCTACTTCATGGATCACAGTCTGGCATGGGAACTACATGCAAGCGGCCAAGACTGAAACTGACTTTGTCAAAAAAGAATTTAATTAATTAGAAAAGGAGATGGAACATGAAATAGGGGCAAAACAAAAGAGAGTCAATTTAACATGATCAGAGTCAAAAAGAGAAAGACAAAAGCACTGAAATCTAGACAAAATAAAACCTGGTAGCCAAAAATAAAGAGTATAGAGGTCTTAACGTAAAGAGTAATGCTTTCCCTTACTAGAGTAAGTTGCTTTGAAAATTCACTGTAAATATGTTTTAAATACCATTTTCAGTACAGTCTGATTCATGGCATCACAAGTAGAATAATTTGCTGTCACATGCTGTACGTCACTGTTATCTCCCCTGGCTGGGGTTCAAAGTCATGTTTTGTGTCAATTTCATTCATAACTTGATTATTTTATTTATGTTGACTATGTGCACCTTTCTTAATTTTTGATTTGTCTATATATATAAGCTAGCTTTGTTAAGATCCATGTGTTTTGTAGGCAGTCCCCCAAAAGGTGGGGATACCTGCTAGTCACTTCCTGGAACTGACCTTCACCCTATAAATCTAGAGGGTCTTTCACAGTTCATGGCAGATAAATTTTGAATTTTCCAGGCAGTGAAAAGTTCTTGTGCTTTTTTGTGAAATTAATGTGCTATGTGGTTACTGGATTTTTGACATTTTGCTCTGTATTTCAGCTATTCTTGAGATTTTGTATGGAGACTTTATGTTGTATTGGAGTGCCTTATTTTTTAGGGCAAATTCTATTGCTTTTGTGCTCAATGGAGCTATATTGTTATTGAAAAAGGTTTTTGAAGAATAAATCTTTTATTTTATAAAAATTCTGGGAGGCCCTTTTTCAGTCTAGCTGGGGGTTTTGACAGGATTTCCCACTCTAGTGGGTAGTTTAGGAAAATGTTTGGGACTTACCTGCTTTGGGGACTCCAAGTTCATGCCATCCAAAAAGGCATTGTTGCCATATACAAAATGGTAGTGCCCACATAAAATAACAAAATAATAATATTGGTCAATGTTCTCATCAATTAACTCTAACACACTCCTGCTTCCTGATGGGAATTGTAGCCTCCGTGTCGGCATCAGTTTTTGGTTTGCCCCTGTCCCATTATAACTCATTTTCCAATACATCATATAGCCTATACTTTAATGCACATGCATTCAGCTGTTTTTGCATGACTAGCAAACAAGCAAACAGATATATAGCAACAGCTTGACATTTTATTTACGTAGATTGTGAAGATTGCTCAGGCCTTTTATGAAATATAGCATTGGTTAAATTCTGAAACATTTTAACGGCAACAAGATCAAGGATGACAAGAAACACAAAAACACCCTGTTTTTCTCGTGTGCATTCTGGGAAGAGTGATGTTTAAAGTACAGTACAAGAGCCCACATTTCTAAACTTAAAAACATTTTTTTTTCCCACAGGACTCTTTATTTCCTACATAATTCTTTAAAACCTCCTTATGATGCAGCTGCATGTACTTCATTCTACTCTTCAGTATGTATACTTTAATTATTACAGACCTGTGAAAAGTCACAGATATTTCTCTTATTTGATTTGATTATAAGATATTGTTCAAATAGGCATTTTACTAGACTACCGTGCATAGAAAGTAACTTTAAACTAATCTAACCCTAACACCGGAAACTTAAATAAAGATTATTTTTTAAATTCAAAGCATAGCACATGAAGCCAATTAATGCAACCAAAAGACTTAAATTTTTGACTTATTAACATTATAGAAGTAAGCACTTTTTGTTCTGGTGCTTTTATAAGTGGGGTGTATCCCTTTTAAGACCATGTGTCTGCTCAGTTAGATTTCCTGGGAAATCACCTAGGTAATTAAATACATCCCTACACATTGGTCTGATATTCACAAGATCAACTGTGAACGTGTTTCCACCACTTTTTAAATCATGGATATGTCAACACCTTTTTTTAAAACAGCGTTAGAGACATTGCTGATTGTCATAATGTATTACCCATTTGTTCACTAGTTAGTTAGGGACTGTTTATTGTCAAAGTCTGAATGAGTGTGGGTGGGCACAGTGGTGAATTTTACATCCAATTTCCCTTTGGTTCCTACCTTTGGAAAAAGAAATCCCAAAAACTGAGTGATGGATGAAAATCTTGCACATTTGTAACAAAATATTATGAGAAAGAATTGCCAAATAGATGTTAACTTTAGATGCTTCCATATTATTTTAAAGCTTACTAACATAAAGATTCTTTATTATTTTGGTTGGTCATTTTTTATGCCTAAACATAGCAGGTTTAAAATTGTGTATGATCTCACTCAGTTCCTCTAACACAACAGAGACTCTGGAATGCTAGAGTTTATGCACTATAATAATATCAGATTGTGGCAAATAATATTCGGAGTAAACACAAAATACACAAAAGTCTTGTTAACACCTATCAACCCAACTGGGCTTGGCTTTAGAAAGAATGAAGTTTTGTTTCATAAAGGCAGTCAGGGCAAATTGTTAAAATGTTAATTAATATTCTATTGCTGCTATTAAGGACTAGTTAAGAAAACATTAACATAAACAAAATCATTTTGATACTAAAAATGTATGTGCAGGTAATATACTTCAATGTATGTAAAACATTTAAAAATAGACTCCTTCCAAAAATGACATTTGCTTATATGTTACTTACCCTGTGTAGTTTTAGTGTTGGCCAAGAAAATTTCTAATTTCATGTTTTTATGCAGATGTATGATATTACAACCCTGTAAACAGCAAATGATGTGAAAAATGTCCATGTTTAAAAGAAAAACATTCTCACGTTACCTGGGGTCACATAATCCACATGTCCATATGCTCAAAATGCACAAAAACATAACAACATTCATAATAAAACAGAAAAGGTGTATCCATAATTACCATACTTCTGTGCTTTTAAATCGAAGATCCGCCTCCCCCAACTCGTTCATTGTTTAAAGGTCCTGCGTTTATCTCACTTCTTGGCCATCACTACAAACTACATGGGGTAAGTAAAATATAAAAAATGTCATTTTTGTACAGAGTATTCATTTAACAGACCTTGAAATATCCATCAATGCTTTCATTTTCATAATCGATTATTGCTTGCAAAGAAAGAACAACACCTGGACAGAACCTTGTAGCACAAAATTGTAAATATGGCCAGCCGCTGATTCACTGCATGTAGAACACGAGTCATGACCAGAGTGCTTTCTAGGTGGAATCTTCAGCTTCTGTCCATGATTATATGGACTATTTAGTACACTCCAATTTTCTTTTCCAATTCAAAAAGATAAGATGACATGGTATTTTTCATGTCAGTTATTTCTTCCCAATCATAGTATATACTAGCCTTCCCCTGCAGCTCTTTTCAGGTCAATAGTTCAAACGGTTTGACAGCTACAGGTGATTTAAAATCCTGGACAGACAAACGAACAGCCATGGTGGCGTATTAAATATAAAGATTAAAATTTCCAAGGCATCTGCAAGTGAATGAAAACATACTAAAAACTGCTGAGCCATCTACATTCAAGTGTTTAGTGCCACATTTACCTTTCAAAACAAAATCCATCAATGGAAACAGGAAGAGTTTTATTCCAATTGTGGAGTCAACGTTCTAACGCAAACTTGATATAACTAATCACAATAGTAAGAATCATACAAAAGTGGTAAAAATTTTTTTACATTTTTTTAGTGAAAAGTTAAAACAGAAAATTAATTGTTAATTATGACTAGTTTTATAATACTAATGGTGAAGTGATGTGATTCTGAATTCAAGCTATTACAAGGTGGAATAAAAGTTTCTGTTTATCAATCAGGTTTTTTCACATGTACATCTTCAATTGAGCTACTATAAACAGAAACACAAGCACGGATGAGACATTTTTGATGCCTGTATTTATTTATTTATTTCCTTGTAATGTGGGCCAAGTAAATGCAGTTAATAATTTTCATTGAACAGAATTTTGCTTCAGTTCAGTAGTTTTTAAAAGAGTCCAGATAAAGTGTACATGCACAAATCTAATGCATTTACAGCTTTCAACTTTACTTAAAACAGTTAGCAAGAATATCCCCAGGGTGATCAAATGTAGCAGACGAAAAGAAAAATGTGTCAGCTTTGAATACTGTACTTCAAGAATTTAAGTTCTTTCGGATAATTTGTTTTTGCTCAATTTACCTTAAAAGCTACCTGCACTTTTTAAGAGACCAAAGACTGTAGTGATTAAGTATTAAACAAAAGTAAATGTTTTTATGTTCTCATTTCACTGGAATGCTTCTATGTCGGGTTACTTCTTTTAATTGCATATTTTGAATAAACAGAAAACATTTTGCTTGCTTACACGCTGTTTGAGACGTGATCTTTTAGCTTTCCTGCATGTTGTTTAATTTAGCATCCCACACCATCTTCAGAAATTTCTAATCTAAAATTAAGGCTCAGTGTCACAATGGTGCTTAAATTTAAAAATGAAATAACGTACAATAAAGCAGTGTGTGGTCCTCAGCAGGTTGGCGCTGACTGTGGTGAGCACTTTAAAAGATATAGGATGTGCTCTAATGCTTTAAGCATGTTGATAATAAATAGACATCTAACTGTTAGATGAATATTTTAAAAGGCTTGTTTGGATGCTGATACTCTTGATTCTAGGTGTTAGAGTTGCATTTAATACTTTCATGTTAAGATCATTCAATTTGATCCTCGATCCCCTGTCAATACAAACACCTCTTAGTAGACATTTTTTCTTGGGAAGTGACATGTCTAGGTGAAGTTTAACATCATTTTGTGATTTTTTTTTAATACTAGAATGAAAAGGTTTACATAAAATATTGATGTAATGATAAATGATTTTCAAAATATATGAAAACAAAAAGAACAATACCCCCACCCTGAGAAACCAAAAAGGGCAGCAGCCATATAGTCTATGGGAAAACTGACTCACACAGCCTATGGAGGAAAGCACACTGTAAAAAGTAAGACGAAAGACAAGGGAGGAGAAACACTATCACAGAGCAAACTTCATCCATCACTCACTAATTACACATCGTGAAGGCAATTTTTAATAGGAGAATTGGAAGAATTGTTGATCTGTGAAGTGGAAGGTTGCAGATTTCTAGACTAAATGAGTAGAAAATTTCCAGAAGGGGGCTTATACCAACTTAGGTATACCAACTTAGAAGCCTCTTTTAAGTGAGGGGAAAAAGAGAACAAGGAAACAGAAGCCCAAGAGAAGGAGGGCTTGAGGAGACAGAGGATGATGGCAGCATAGCTTGTTATGTTATTATTTCTGTGATTCTTTATGTGGTTACAATTAGCATCCAACATTTTAGATAAAAAAAACATCTTAATCTGTGCAAATCTTAATCGTTATTTAGAGGAAAGATATTTAGGAGGTCAGGAAGTTTCTGCAGTGGTTTTTAGGACATTGACGTCTTCTTTTGCATATTCACATTTCTCTGTTTTCCTGTTATCGACCTAGCCTGTACCCGTGACTGTTATTGTGTTTATCTCTGCAATTTAATCTTGTACCCCAATTTTATTTGTTTTCCTCTCCATTGACAAAAGTTTTGCCAGTGTTCATAAAACTCTAATGAAAAAAACAACAAGGAAGAGAAGGGCATCTACGTACAATAAGAACAAATGTATTGTCAGCCATTTGATGGGACGTGATAAAACCAGCTTGGTTTGAATAAGCCAATTTATAAATGACTGCAGTTGATGAGTAAAGACTTTTACCAGTAGCCAGACATTAAAATTCAACAGTGATAATGGATGGTAACTGAAGCAGTCAGTTAGGCTCTTAACTTGTTTGAGCAATAGGGTTTTCAAATCCGTATTAATTAAGGGGATAAGGTGAAAAGTATAATATCAGAAATGGGCATAAGGTAGAGCAGGGCAGACAGCTGGCTCTAAGAGTTTGATAGAAACTTGGAGACTAGGCTATTAGGCCCTGGAGGCTTTGCAGAGCTCACCGAGTCCAGATTCAGTTTGAATTCTGCAAGCAAAAATGAAATATCAAGAGCAGAGGCCTCCAAGCCTAAGAGCTCTGAATGGCATACAGTATGGAAAAAGCAGTCATCATCAGCGGAAGTAAAGCTGAGGGACAGATAAGGCACCCTTCTTTAGTTTTATTGTCTGAAATCACGGAAAGTGAATGTCTGACACAGGAGCACCCGTAATTTAAGGCACTGAGATCAGGAATCATAGTATCATGCCTTAGTATAGTGAAACATAAACATTGTAGGGTATGATAAAAGAGCATTTAATTCAGTCCTTGTGCTTGTAATAAGTTTTATGTCACAGGTCCACCACACATGTGTACAGTATGTGTTATCCCAATGTGAGATAAGATCTTCAAGATTGGAAATATTTTACAAGATTCATAAGGCAAATCACTATTAAAAGCAATAGAAACACCACAAAGCAAGCTTCTAAAGGCTATTCAACAGAAGACATGGACTTGAGTTGATAACAAAAATAAATTACTCAGACCGAGAAGCCAAGTAAACAAAATATTTGGGAGCAGTAACAGTGTACTGCAAGATAGCGTGCAGTGAATACACTTGACTTGAGCATTCATAGTTTTCATACTCTTTCTCTGTATGTTTAGCATTCATTTGCTAAGAGGTTGACGCACTTGCTGCTTTCTGAGCAGCTCTTCTTTTTCTTCACCCTAGCGGCCCACTTCTTCTCTTCTTTTGTTGGCATTTTTTCGCATTAAAACTGATTAAGTCAGTGTTTGTGTTGCAATTACTTAATATGTTTTCTTTAATTTTTCACTTAAGCTGGCACTTAAGTCTTCAATCTGCCTCAAGAATGATTGAAGATGTGAAGAGGTAGGGGAAGTGACGGCGAAGGTGGTAGGGATGAGAATAGTGCCCGTACGCATGCGCCACACAGCCGCCCTGCTGGCCACTGCCAAGAGTTGATTCTACAATAATATAAAATAAAAATAAAAAGAGGAATAACCTTGAAGGTCAATCATCACCCTGAAAGCGGATAGTAGACGTCACGTAGTATATGTGTACCAAATTTCAGGTCAATAGTTCAAACGGTTTGCAAGCTACAGGTGATTTAAAATCCTGGACAGACAAACGAACAGCCACAGTAGCGTATTATATATAAAGATGCTAGAGAAAAGGTGTATTGAATCTCCATCATCATGCCTGAAGAACAAGAGAAGGTATAAACACCTGATGCACAGCAAACTTATGGGGAAAGAAACAAAAACACAATCTATGCTGGACTGGGAATAACGTTTTATTATCTGACAGAGGGATGAATTAAATAAAATGTGTCAACTACATTAAATCATTAACAAATTTACACAGGAAATGAGTAGGGGATTGTATCTGACACTTCAGGAGAAAGAGAAATGTATCCAGAATTAGGCAAAGTACTGTGTTAGAACCTGTGCTAAAAAGAAATTTAAATAATAAAATTGAAAATTGTTTTTGTCTGATCCTAACCAAAGGAGGTGTCATGGGGAAGGTCATTAAATACATAAAGCAATTCTAGATCTTGTTGTTGCTAGACTAGAAAGAGAAGAACAGTATTTTCTTGTGGAGAATGTGAGTTACCACCTACCACTATTCTGTATTCAAAGGAGCAAAGTAAGTTACACCTTATGTAATAGTTTTGGTGTTGTTTAAATGGCAAACTCAGTAAATATTGAACACTTGAAGAGATGAAAGTAAAAGAAGAACAAAACAGCCATGATGTGCATTACATAGCTGGCTTTAACTTCATGGCTTCCGATAGAAGAGACAATTTAGATGAACCATTCTGACAAAAGTCTGGTTGCATCGTTTGTTAATGCATAATTTAGCAAGAATTTCTGAGTTGTTAGTCAAATGACAGTTAAAATCTCAAATACTGTATATGGTGTCTAGGATGAAATACCTTTCCCTATGTGAAAGAACATAGATGAAATACTAGTTGCTTTCACAGGGGATTCACCATGCAGTTTATCACTTATGCTAAGAGAAGTGACGATGGGCAGACAGGATCCATTAAACAATGCCCATTTTAATGTGTTGCGATTATACAGTATGTATTCTCAATGCCTCCTCATCACCCTACACACTTTGCGTAAGTGGCAAAAGTTACCGTCTGTGGTAACCGCAGAGGATAAAAAGGAAATGCACATTTTGATTTGGGAAATGATGGAAATCTTAGATTTGCTACACCTGTTCTGCTCAACACAGTGGTAATTTTAATTAGGTTAATAGTGGTAACTATTTCCTATATTATAAGTACCTCCAGAGCATCACCTTTGCTGATCTTTAATACTACTACTACTACAAATAATAATAATAATAATGATAATTAGAATGATAATATTAATAATGATGGTGAACCACTTCACCCACTACTAATATGTAGCATTCACCTGGATGATGCGACAGCAGCTATTTTTGCACCAGTAAACTCACCTCACATGAGCTCTTAAATGGTGTAGAGGTGAGAAAGTTAGCCAATTAGAAACGGGATGATTAGGGGGCCAGGATGACTAGGCCATGGTGAGCAATTTAGCCTGGACATCTGGATACCCCCTGCTCTTTACGAAGGATGTCCAGGAATCATTTATGGCTACAGAGAGTCAGGACCTCAGTTTTATGTCTCCTCCAAAAGATGGTGCTATTTTTGAAGCACAGTGTCCCCATCATTGTATGGGGGCATTAGGATCCACATTTAGACCACAGGGAAAGTGCCTCCTGCTGCCCTCCCCACCCCCCACCCCCCAACACCTTTTCCAGCATAGATGTAACCACTCTTTCTGCAAGCTGGACATCAATCATAAAACCTTTCCTTCAGAAAATATCCAGAATATATGCTTCCTCAAATTGGTTCTTGTACCACATTATCACATTCTTCTTTATGGACATTTCAGAAATCTTGTTTAACACCAACCCTTCTTCAGCAGTGTGGAATTTCACCACAGAGTAAGAGTCTCTGTACTCTGTGCAAGACAAAACATCTAAATAAATAAAATAAAATGTAATAACTTTGTAGTTTTGTTACTTTAATTTTTCTTTACATTCTTTTGAAAGTTTTATGTGTCATTGGTGGCAGCATCTCAAGTTTATCTTTTATTTGTTTTCTTTTTGGAAGGAAAATATTTACAGCATTCCTACATGCATTACCTTGAGTGCTTCATTCATCCACAGTAACCTTGTGTCACTGAAGGTAGTTCATCATGTACATGAAGACAAAGGCAAAAGCTGTTTTATTCATAGTAGAATTAGGAGATCTGAAGACTAGGTTTGTGAATGAAATTATAAATTATTTTTGAAACTGTACAATAGATATTAAATGTCTACTGTATTGTATTATTTACATTACTTTTTGTGGAAAAGTATTTTGAGAAAACCATGCAATAGTACCACATATTATGGATACAATTTAGAACAAAAGCATAATTCATTTGTTATGTAAGAGAACAAAACACTTTAGTAACAGAGGTTGGAAATACACTCAATAAAGCAGTGCAACCTTTGTGTCCCTGTCCTGTCTCCTTTCCCTTCCCATATCACACTAACACAACCACCTATTCTCACCAACATCAGACAGCAATATGATAAAAAAGACTCCTAATATTCCTAATATACTGCCAGGAGGACAGCCGGCACTTCTGCCACGCTGGGGCGTGGCTAGAGGAGGAATGCCGGGAACACCTGGGGCTCATCCGGGTCATATATAAAAGGGGCCGTCTCCCTTCATTCGAGGCTGGAGTCGGGAGGAGGAAGGACGAAGCTCAGGAGAGCTGTGGAGGCGGCCCGAAGAAAGGCATTGTGGCCAGGACTGAGTTTTGGGGGGTTTTTGTGCACGTAACTGGGTCTTAGTGACCATTGGCTGGGGTCTGTGTGACCAATTTAAATACTGTAAATATTGTAAATAAACGTGTGGTGGGTGAAAAACAACATGTCCGCCTGTCTGTGACCGGGCCGGGTTCACAATATATATATATATATATACTAGCAGAATACCCGCGCTTCGCAGCGGAGAAGTAGTGTGTTAAAGAAGTTATGAAAAAGAAAAGGAAATATTT
>JANRMT010062837.1:53817862-53839119 GCA_026402145.1 Polypterus bichir lapradei
ATATATACTGTATATATATATTACAAGCACATCTGGTTCCACAAAATACAGATAGGACTAAGACCTATATGAGTAATTTAGTGTGAGACAAGAATGTCACCCCTTCTGGATATAATCAAACCAACTGATATTATCAGTTTGCAATAAATGAAAAGGGGGTTGAATGTGATTCAGTATGAACATTGTGTGATGCACCAGAATAAAAATGTGGAGAAGAACCTGCTTAACTCATGTGGAACTTCTTATAAAAAAACTGATATCCAGCGATTGTTTTCAGGGAGATTGTTTTCCTGAACTCTCCAACCATGACCAGCAGGTGAGATGTTGTACTAGAGAGAGAAAAACTCTGCACTAGTCTACAGCACTGCTGCAAATGGTTCCATGGACCATTGTATTTGTGTTTCTTGTACCTTCAAACAGACAGAAATTAAAAGCAACAACACCAGACATTAAAATAGGGCTTAAGTGAACTACTGAGGTAGTGGAGAGGCTATAGGATGGGCTGAACTCAAAACCCTGGGATGTGTTCAGAGAATCTTGTGCTGGGTTAAAATGAATATACATACATTGTTACATCCTACTTAATTTTCTGCCAGGAAAACTGCATTTCAATGAAACAAATATGTAGAATAAAGGCAACCCATAATTTCCAAAGAACTAAACATGTTTTGTATAGCTAATATAATCTATAGGAGTCAACTGTGTAAAATGCAAATATAAGGAAACGCTAGAAAAATATTGTTACAACAATAACTTTCTCAATATGGAATGGTAAACAAATGATTACAGTGTACCAATGCTAATTTCCTCCTTCAACTAATAATGTAAACAGTTCCCAATACAGATTTGGGGGGTAGTCTTTGACCACATAGGACCTTGATAATAACCCTGCAACACCCTGACTTATCTCTCTTCGACCCCAGTTCTCCCTTCTGACTTCAAATCATCTTTCATGAACTTTCACATGAACTGTCACAGAGTAACTGGACCAGACAGACTCTCTCCCTCCACACCAACGCCAGTGTTTACATACTTTTTAGATGCCTTTGGCTCAGTGCAGATTGCATGCCTGTTGCAAGGTGTCAATAATTATGTTGATGCCCAAAAAACCAAAACATTTCCTGACTGATGCTTATAGACCAATTACAGTGAGCCATATGATAAAAACATCTGTCTTGTCTGTCAATGATTCTGTTCTTGAACCATTTCAGTTTGCTTATGATACCAACAAATGAGTTGAAGATATAGTACACATGGTACTCTGCTACCTTTTGCTGTATTTAGAACTTTCTAGATACTTGGGTCAAGATTCCATTTTATCCTGGTATTTAATACACTCACAGCAGAGTTTCTCTGTAACAAACTCCTCAGTATGAACTTGAACAATATCATGTGCCTCTGTTCCCAAACCCTGAGCTCTAATGAGTACTTCCAGTGACCTATGTATAATACTGCTAAAATGTTCTGATGACAACCTGAACAGAGAAGGTTCCATATTAGAACATTAGAACACTCTAGACGAGAACAGGCCATTCAGCCCAACAAAGCTCGCCAGTCCTATCCACTTGTTTCCTCCAAAAAAACATCAAGTCGAGTTTTGAAAGTCCCTAACGTCTTACTGTCTACCACACTACTCGGTAGCTTATTCCAAGTGTCTATCGTTCTTTGTGTAAAGAAAAACTTCCTAATGTTTGTGCGGAATTTACCCTTAACAAGTTTCCAACTGTGTCCCCATGTTCTTGATGAACTCATTTTAAAATACAAGTCTCGATCCACTGTACTAATTCCCTTTATAATTTTAAACACTTCAATCATGTCACCTCTTAATCTTCTTTTGCTTAAACTGTAAAGGCTCAGCTCTTTTAATCTTTCCTCATAATTCAACCCCTGTAGCCCTTGAATCAGCCTAGTCGCTCTTCTCTGGACCTTTTCTAGTGCTGCTATGTCCTTTTTGTAGCCTGGAGACCAAAATTGCACACAGTACTCAAGATGAGGCCTCACCAGTGCATTATAAAGCTTGAGCATAACCTCCTTGGATTTGTACTCCACACATCGTGCTATATATCCTAACATTCTGTTAGCCTTCTTAATGGCGTCTGAACACTGTTGGGAAGTTGATAGCTTAGAGTCCACTATGACTCCTAAATCCTTCTTATAAGGTGTACTCTCGATTTTCCGACCGCCCATTGTGTATTCAAACCTAATATTTTTACTTCCTATGTGTAATACTTTACATTTACTGACATTAAATTTCATCTGCCACAAATCTGCCCAAGCCTGTATGCTATCCAAGTCCTTCTGTAATGATATAACGGATTCCAAATTATCTGCTAAACCACCTATTTTGGTATCATCTGCAAACTTAACCAGCTTGTTACTTATATTCCTATCTAAATCATTTATATATATTAAAAAATAGCAGCGGCCCTAGCACTGACCCCTGTGGAACACTCACTCTTAACATCAGCCAGCTCTGATGAGGTTCCTCGCACCATCACCCTCTGCTTCCTGTGTCTGAGCCAATTCTGCACCCATCGAAAAACATCACCCTGAACTCCCACTTCTTTTAACTTGATGCCCAACCTCTCATGTGGCACCTTATCAAATACTTTCTGAAAGTCCAGATAAATAATATCATAAACTCCACTTTGATCGTATGCTTTTGTTGCAACCTCATAGAATTCCAGCATGTTAGTAAAACACGACCTCCCTCTTCTGAACCCATGCTGACTGTTCAGAATAACTCCTGTCCTTGCCATGTGTTGCTCAATCTTATCCTTAATAAGTCCTTCAATTAATTTTCCTGTGATGCATGTTAAGCTTACTGGCCTATAGTTGTTTGGATCTGCCCTGTCACCCTTTGTATATAATGGGATGATATTTGCCATTTTCCAGTCCTTCGGAATCTCTCCAGTGCTCAGTGACTTCCTAAAAATATGTGTCAAGGGTTTATATATGTACTCACTAGCCTCCTTAAGAACACGAGGATAAATATTATCTGGTTCTGGTGATTTGTTTGATTTCATCTTATTTAATCTAAGCAGCACTTCTCCCTCTACAATTTCCAAATCCCTCAGTACCTCCTTAGTAGTTCCGTTTACCTCTGGGAGGTTATCCACTTGCTCACTTGTAAACACCTCCGAAAAATGTAAGTTTAGGGCATCTGCTATTTCATTGTCTGTATCTTTTAATTCCCCTTTACTATTCCTGATGAACTTGACCTCCTCCTTAACTGTTCTTTTACTACTAAAATACTGAAAGAATCTCTTGGGGTCGTCTTTCGCCTTATCTGCTATATTCCTCTCCAACTGTCTTGAAGCCTCCCTGACATCCTTCTTAATGGTTGCCCTCATGTTCTCATATGCGCTACGATTCACTTTGCAGTCATTAGTCCTTTATGCCTTATACAGCAGTTTTTTCCTTTGCAACTTCTTTTTTAAATCTTTATTAATCCACCGTGGAGTTTTTTTTAGTTTCCTATTAATTCCAAATTTAGGTATGTAAAGGTATAGGTATATCATTTGGAGGTGGATTGGCTGGCTAGTGTTCCTAAGGAATCAGAAAAATGGTGGAAATGATTGTGGAGTTTAGGAAACACACTGTAGTCTTGGATATAAATGTTGTTAATGTCAGTAGTGTGGAATCATTAAAATTTCTTATCCCCATTATTACTCACAGTCTCTATACGCCTGTAATAGGACACACATACATCTCACAGAGAGTCGTACCCTTGGTCGATGTATTAAAGGGAGAGGGTTTTCAGATTGTGGGCTACTTTTGTTTTACTGGCAGAATGCATACATTTTGCACATTTTGAGTGTACAACTGGATGACTTGATGTTAGATTTTTTTTCATGGATATTTTGATTTTGTTTGCTGTAATCTAGCATTGGTCACCAACAGCTGCCGTTAACGCATACACTTTGTTATCTCCATTTTGCATGAAAACAAGCGATTACATTTTTTTCTCAGCCTTCACTACAAACCACATTGTATAAGTAACATTTTAAAAATATTTCCCTTTTTTAGTGCCACATTCCTTTACTTTTTATTGTTGTCCTTAAATAGTTAATTCACTGGTTACTGAAACCCTGAGATAAATCCAGTATATAAAATTAAACATATTCCATGTTTATTAATTTATTTCCTTTTTGAATATGACCATATGTGCAGACGAGTACTATATAAGAATACATTAAGTATACATTAATATATATTAGGGTAGCATGGTAGCGTAGTAATGGCATAGTTATCATTGCTGTTTTACTGCTCTAAAGACTTGGATCACTGTATGTGTGGAGTAAACTTTATCATCTGCAAGGATTTTTTTTTGTCCTGTAGTTTTCCTTGTACCGCATGTTCTAAACGTGTGCTTACTATGTTAAATGGCGAGTACAACTCTACGTGTGTATGTGAGTGTACCCATTATTGAAGTGGGTTGGGGCCTCCTTTGAACCTGATACTAATACGACAGACTCTGGCTCCAAAATGGAGGAACACACTGTACTAATAAGTGTTGATGCCTCATAAGGTTTGGAGTTTGAAGTAAGCTTCAGTTGTATTGACCCTCTTTTAAATGTGTACAACAAGCTTTTAAAATGTTAGAATGTGTATCCTTGCTTTGACTGGGTGAAAAAAATGAGTGCAGAGAATGTTGCTCAATTACTGTATAATGTTTCATTTTAACCCAGTAAGTCATGTAATGCAATGAAAGAATATGGTGTTTGTCTTGCATCTATTTTATATAGTGCCTTTAATAAAGAGTGGTATGCAAAACAACTAACAAAAGCACATTAATTATTAGGGGAATACCCTATTTACAAATAAGCAAAGTTAAAGAAAATGTAAACTAATAACACATTTTATTAATAATAAATTTGTTTAGTCTTTTAGCTGTCAACCATACATATATGTTGTCTGCTTCTAAAAATATATTTTTTAAGTAGAGCATATTTAAGTTTTGCCTCTCATGATATATTTGTATGTCAGGCTTGGGTCCGTCTGAGGACTACGCAGTTGACAGCATGTGCATTTTTGTTTCACAGACAGTATGAATGAGATGAGGGAGAGGAGGGCCAATTTAGCTCCCACATAACCCAGGTGGCCAATCTCTGAGCTGGAGAGAATGAAGGTCGTCAGCAAAGTCACGCTCATAGCTATACATGTGTTTGCAAAGCCCCCCTAAGCTTACAGACCCTGGGCCTAGCTTGTTTCATTAAGGCATTTGAACTGTTATCATGTTACACATCTAAAATAGTGACCAGCACAGTTAATGCCAAAGAGTGTTGACCTTTCTCCCCTTTGTAAACGAAAACAGCTTAAGCTAAAGAGTCTAATTTCCGGCCTTAAATAATCCTAAAAAGCTGTGTTTTTTTTTTTGCACTTATAATCCTTACATTTCTTGCATTTCTGTGATCAGTTATACACATTGCTAGCTTTAAGATTGCATAGAAGCTCTTTTCACAATTTTATTTTCTTCTTTTTAAATCAGTGCTATGTTTAGTGCCATGACCCTGCTTCTCTGAATCTCAGAATGACTTGCATTTCAGCAGCTAACTCTGTTAAGGTCAGCAATTTTCCGTTTATTTTGAGAATACTATTTACCCTCTGGGGCTTTTTAAAGCATTTCTGCAAAACATCACTATGTAGAAAATGGGTAGCATAAACTTGATGTGCTGCAACTGCCAGCTCCGAGCAAGCACCTCAGTAAGGAGATTATTCAAAAAGGAAAGAAAGGAAGGAAAACATTTTATAACTAGGAATTGATTTGTTTAAAGGTAAAATTATTATTTTTTTTACTTTCAGGTCTGACAGTGTTTTAAATGTAAAGGTTTCTACCTCATTAAGTTTCAGCCTTTACTTAATTTGCCACTGATAACATTATGCACCATCACAACGTGCTTTACAGCCATACAAATTTATAATCCAGTCTGGAACTGGCAACCTTAAGACTAGACAACGTTTTTGTTTCAACCTTAGGAAGAAACGAAAATCTTATATTGACAGTATGACCAGGTGGAGCCTAGAATCGACCAGAAATTGAGGACAAAAAAAGGACATTTTAAAAGCAGAGAAACTTTAGCATGGTAAGGTGCTTTACAGTCCATTTCAGAGTTTGAATGACATCCTGTTACAAAAGAAAGCAGGAAAAAAGTGTATTATCTACAGCAGGGTTTCTCAGTAATATCTTGGAGGGCTGCAGTGGCTGCTGGTTTTTGCAGATTTCCAAATCAGAACTTGTTTATTTACAGCAAAATGTTTTTGGGGCTTAGTTTTAGTTAACTCACTTATTAACATTCAGCACAAAGATATTTAGGTTTTAATTGTTGCCTGTTTTCTGATCCAGCCATTCGTTAATCAGAAAAGAAAAAATATACAGTGTGATAAAGGTTTCTCTTGAAAGAATGAAAACATTAATACACCATTAAACAACAAGGTTCACTATTTGATAGACCTGACTTCTTTTAATGAAACTGGTTGAAACGAACACCTGCAGCCACTGTAGTCCGTCAGGACTCCTGATCTACAGGCTCTGTGTAAATTTCACAGCTGACAGGGTGTCATACATAACATATATGAATAGAGATATCTAGGACCAGTTGCAGTGTTCCTGAGATAATACTCTGCTGGCAGTGAATTAAGACCAAACTACAGTGTAAGGTACTAAGAGGAAATGATTGTCAAGTCTAAGTGCTGTGTCAGTGAAAGGGGAATAATATCCATCCCAAGTGTAACTAATCTGCAGCTAGTCTTGTTTTGGCCTCAGGTGTAGTGTAATCAGTTGGTCATCAGAAATTAAAGCCTTGTCCTCACTCAACTAATGACATGCAGCTACTGTATATATTCCTCTTGATTTAATGTAAATGGACAGAGCACAGGGAAAAAAGTACATCCTCATGTAAACTTAATAAAGAACTGCATTTGTTAAGTTACATTAGATCGAAGGGAGTGTTGCTGTCATTAAAATGAACATTACTTGTATTCACTTTGAGCTTATGAAAAGACCTTGAAGTCTATGGAAAGTATATAGAAATTAATAATGACAAGAGGTACATGTTAGTAGAATTGTATCTGAAGTATAATTGCTTCTCAGTAAATCATTTCCCATCTTTCAATGCACACAGCAACAGTGCAAAATCCAAAAGTTAGTCTTGTTACCATAAATACGTACTAAGACCAAATCAGCACGCCATCATCCCAGGCTAAATGCACACTGAAACTGACCAACCTTCAAGCAAAACAAAGGCATAATCCAAAAATGTGCTAGAAGTATTGTGCAATACAATGAAAGAGGTTTGAGAAAAAGAAACTCTACTACCTAGACCATGGTAGGATTTTTGACCAATACATGGTCAACCAGTAGGGGAAATGATAATCTTTTAAGTAAATAATTTTATGTTTTTGTGTTTTGTGTGATTTTTAGCACCAATGAAATAATTTATGTCATGTCAGTTTATTTCAGACTCACTACAATACATTACCTTTTTAATCTGTGAAGATCTAGGAGCATTTGACTGCCATTTTTGCTGTTTCATTAGGTTGTTCTGGTTTCTACACAATAATATAAATTTCAGTGCATACATTGCAAACTCATGCTTATGATTTTGGCAGAATACGACTGAGACCAGATAATACTTGAGCGTTTTAGGAATTTACCAAATGCATACATAAACATTAAAAGACATTCTTCAGAAAAGAGATTTGCAAATACTGGAAGCATGCAATTTTTTTCCTTTATATAAAGAATGTGGTCAGGTTAATGCTACTAACTTTAGGCCAGTAACTTTGTAACAGTCAAAACCGCTATGATTCACCATGTTTATAGCAATGTGCTAATTGCCTGTCAACCGCAAACTGCATTCAGACCCCTTCCTGCAGCGCAGACAGATTACATAGATGATAAAATTAATTTATACAAAAGAAACGGGACCCAGAGAAATGGAGTATTGGGTCAAGATATAATAAATCAACTATATTCAAATTATACAAACACAACAACAATAATATTCTGATTCCATAACTGCACACCTCTTCCCCAATATATACAGTATACAAATAACATGAAAAAACATGAACTGAAAATATCTCACAATGTCCACCCAGTTTCGTCTGTTCATAAAATAAAATATCCCACTATGTTTTCAGGTCTTCAGACATGCTATTCCTGAATAAAAGCGTATTATTTGTTCACTCAGTCTTGATCCTCATAACTGTCTTTAAGTGTCTAAACTGTCCAATTCTTTTGGCATACCAGGAGCTCTTCGAGGTGGACACCTCCAGACTATGTAGGGTTTCGGAGCTCCACTGAGGCATTTCCTTTTCTTTCTTTGAATAGCTCACACCTGTAACTTCTGACATAAAGCTCAGGCTCTGTTTTTCTCTTCTTTTTCTGCCTTTTCATGCTTTTTTTTTTTTAACAGTACATCTGCGTCCGTTTCCATGACATCCTCCCGGAAATTGCTGTAGCAGACCCATACCTCACACAGGTCCTCCCCGTTGGCATATACCCAATCCGCCCATCAGGCCTCACATTGCTGTATTCTATATGTGCTCAGACAGAGACAGGGTTCTCATTATTAATAAAACAACAGAGTGACAAAAGAAAAAAACAGAAAATAAATTTATGTGGCAGTGCTACATCTTTAATGTAAATGATGGGGAAAATTAATGGAATCAGTTATTACAGAAAAGATCAATCAACACATACTATATCAAGATGTGTATATATATTGTAAGGGAGAGCCCGCAGCCCTACCCTGCTGAGATGCCCAAGCAATGGAAGGATGGGGGAAGGCAGCTTCTCTAGCACACTGCGTCCCCCAGAACACTAGATATCAGTCCCCATGGGTTACAGCAAGGCCTCGGATTCCCACAGGGCTCTACAGAAGTTGGAGTTTGGCACAGCCCTGTTGGGTTCCGTGGGGGCCGCCAGGAGGAACTGCAGAACCCTACTTTGGGTTTCCATCACACCTGAGAGTAATTCCAGTTAACACTGATGAGCCACCTGAAGTGCCTCCCAGGTATAACCTAAAAGGAGCCAGAGTCGGGAGGAAGAGTACAAAGCTCACTAGGGAGGAGTGGAGACTGAAAGAGGGAAGAAAGAAGAAAAGAAAGTGTTGTGTGCTGTAAACATTGTACTGTGCTGCTTGAGAGAACAGTTTGGGAAGCGTTCACACGGAAAATAAAGTGTGTTGCGCTTGAACTTGTGCCTGGTGTCTGATTGTGTTGGGTCTGGGCAGCAGGAGCACCCTGTATATAAATCCCTTTCATAAATCTCTACCTGGACCTTGGGGTTATAATCCCATTTTTACTGTACCATGTAAAACATGCATATGCATATGTTACAAAATATGCTATAAAAAATGCTATACTTTATTCTTTCTAAATTACATTTATTTATGACTTCATGTGACAGATTATAATGACCAAGCCTAATTAATCTGTTTCATATGCAGCATTAATAAATAATAGTATGTGAAAACACATACATATAATGTTAAAAAATGATACTCTAATTTTTATAAGAAATTTAAACTTTAAATTGCTCTTCTTTTTCTACTGAAAAATAGCAACATGCTGTTGTTCTCCAATACAGTAACTCTAAAAAAATTAAACAGTACTATTTCAAAAATCTCTTAAACCAGTTCAGAGTACTGTAAAAAGCATTTCTATTAGAAACCTTTATTGCTATCAAATATTTGTAGCACAAGTTCAAAATGGAAACCAAATAGCATTTACACATTTTCTATTAAATATAGTATACTATATAATATAGTATGCTGATTTATGTTATTTATTTATTTTTTGTTTTTGTCTTTTTTGCTGTTTTCTTTACCATAAACAGCAACTCAGACATGTACACGCACCAATGAAATTAAATCATCAATAATCACTATCTAAAAAGAAGTGCGTTTCAAAAACCTTGACTAATGATTTATCTGTTCTTTATGGGACTGATCTCTATCAGATTGATTAATGTTCCAGCCAATCATCTTCCAGCAAACTGTAGCATGTACATACACCAATAAGTGATGATTAACTGCCTGGGTCGCTGTTATTTATACAAAAGCCAAAAGCAGAAATTGGAGGCAGCTCTCTTCTATAGATGGAAATGCTTTACATAGATGCAGTAGTTTGTTGTGTAGGTCATAATGCTTGAAAGGAATGATTGTTGACTGATAGGAAGAAGACTCTAGAACTACAATTTATTTAGATTAATCCATGTTATAAGATGATGCATGCTTATCTTATATTACTTGTGTACTGTGCATATAGATTTCAGAAGAAATGGAAGGTAAATGAAAAGAGAAAACTTTCTTAATTAATGGAATCAATCAGACACTTGACAGCTATTAGTTTTTTTTTTTCTTCATAATACGGATTTGCTCGGCAGTAATGTTTTTGTAAGGTTGTGTAAGCTGTGACTTTGCTAACAGTGCAGAATGTTTTTAGGAATTCACTGTCTGGAATCAAATAGTACCAGCCTCTTACTGAATACAAGATATAACCTAATGCATGCAAAATAAAATACAAAATAAATACAAATGAATCAATATTGCATGTGAAATATTCATTTATTTGTCAAATAATGACAGTAGAATTATTTTTTACAATTAGTTTAAAATCCTTTTTGTAATTTTACTGAGCTTAAAGATCATGTTACAATGGGTAAAACATAAACCAATCAAAAATACAATCAACACAGAATTTCCAAAAAGTGAATAAAATAGATTAAATCATGATGAACACTTGGAGCTCTAGCCTTTCTCAGTATGGTTCAAGTGCTAGAGTACTTTAACTATGACAGCCCATCTGAGATATTAAATAACATTGGGAATGTCTAATGAATATCGACATAATTACAAAAAAGGTGCTTTGAGATGGTCTTTAATTGGGAATGCAATTTTTAATAATGTTCAAGTTTACTCAATTTTTTTAACTGTTTCGGTGTTTCAAGTTAAATATTTTTATTTGGTCAGTTTATACAGGGTGGCCCACAACCGACTGCATTATGTGGTGAAGAGAAAAATGATCAGATTTGGTACTCACATTTACAGAAGATGCTGAATGTGATCTCCTTGTGCGTCAATACATCTCTGTGCCCGTTTCAGCATGTTCATGTACATTTTTTGTAACGTCATGGGATTGACTGGAGGTGGGCCACCCTGTATCATGATATCTTGAAACCTGTGAACAAAGTAAAAGCTAAATCTTCATAAAAATTCTCAGAAACAATACGTAACATGAAATTTCACTGTCTTGTAAAGTGATATCAGGAAGAAAAAATATTTAAGGAAAACAATGAAATGAATGGAAGGATCTGCTACAGTGCACAAACTTGCGACTTTTGGATTACCAGCACAATTCATGCAGCTTGTTTTTCAGGTAAACTAATGGAACTGGAAGACACAGTTTTCTTAGAAACTGAAACATTAAACCATTACTTAAATAAATATATTAAGAACAAGAAGATGCAATAAGGAGGGTTGTGGCACCCATGATTAAATCCCATTTAACTGGAATTCAAAAAACAAACAAAACATGATTAAGAGCATTAAAGAAATGCCTTTTTAAATATGGTTGTTTGGTTTTGACTAACTTGAAGAAGGCGGAGCTTCCGGTTATGTGCATTTCCAGCAGGAAGAGGCGGGTCTAGGTGGACAGACACCGGAAGAGATTTAATTCAATTAATTGTATAGCGCTATTCTCTGACTGCAAGTATTTGCTCTGTAAATAAATTGTCAGGTAAAATGAAATTATAGGTTATACTGATTGCTAAATTAAGAATTAGTACATATATATGGAGTCTGCATGTTCTCCCTGTGTCTGCGTGGGTTTCCTCCGGGTGCTCTGGTTTCCACCCACAGTCCAAAGACATGCAGGTTAAGTGTATTGACAATCCTAAATTGTCCCTAGTGTGTGTTTGGTGTGTTTGCCCTTTGGTGGGTTGGCACCCTGCCTGGGGTTTGTTCCTGCCTTGTGCCCTGTGCTGGCTGGGATTGGCTCCAGCAGACCCCCGTGACCCTGTGTTCAGATATAGTGGGTTGGACAATGACTTATTGACTGAGATATAAAGCTCAGGATTTGTTAAAACAAACAGAAACATGTAGAAAAATGATTAACATAAATGGAAAACAAAAAAATCTGAATGTTATATACAGCAGTTGCTTGCCCTTTTTATCATTCTTAACCATTTTCAGTATGAAAGTACACCTGTCATGTCTGAACCAAAATGTACTATCCATTTTTACTCTTCTGCAGTTCATGTATATTGTATTTACTTTTCAACTGAGCATTGAGGTTAGTAGTGTTATTTATACAGTATATGACTTGTAGAGAAAAGATGTTCTGCTAACAAGAGTATCTGAATATTGTGAATATTCTGTAACCTCCAGGCCAGTGTGACTATGATGTTGTAATGTTTTAAAAGGTACATATATTCTATGTTTAAGTAGAAAGTTTATAACATTTTTATGTTAAAATAAGTAACATAGAATGATATGTCCTTGTTTATATTTTTCACATTCAATTGCAATGACATATCTGGGAATGCACTATACATTCCTTGTTAGTAGTATTGATCGGCGAAATTCGCTAAAGCCTTTTTTGGAGATAATATGCTGTGTTCCCCGCCAACCTTGTTCGCATAATATTTTCCTGGAAATTCACTGCACAGCTGGCTTAGACTAACATTTTGTTACAACAGCCTCCTGATATTGGTGCTAAGGTGTCACCTGTTGCACAGCTGCACTTGGATCTCAATCCGGGTGGATTGCCGTGTGGTGGTTGCGGCAACACACTGTAATCAACACATGCTCCCAACCTCCTCCTCTTCCTGATATTTTGCAAATCCAGAGAGAAATCACAGAGCTGTAGCAGCCACATGCACAACTTTAACTCATGCATAATATAAGATCGTTGTGCATGAGAGGAAAAAAAAAAGCTGTTTCAGTTCAGTTTCCCACTTATCTAAAAAAATAAATCAATAAGCAAAAAACTTGCAATATTTTCCTTTGAGAGTTCATTAGCTAAGCATAATAAGAATATTACTGCCAATGGATATATAAAGTTGATCCCTGTAGGGTGGCAGCCAACACCACATGGCTAATTATGCATGCAGAGTAGCCACGTGCACAGCTGTAATCCCAAAACAAGAGTTAATCGCTTCCCCTCCCCTTATCAGAAAACAAAAGGCACGATGTGAAATAATTTACAGGGTGTTTCTTTCTTCTTGATTGAAAAAGAAAGTGTGAAGCATCTGCACACATACATGTTAAACAAAATTGATGCTCCTGCTGCACACAAAGCTACAATTTCAAACAACAGAACCATCCATTCCTATGCCACTGCCTGGTGACATGGCCAATGCGTACCCCAAGAGTGGAATTCTGTGAGCACAATAATCTATATTTTATTTGCTTATTGCTAGTTTGTGGCTATTTGTTGTATTTTGTTTGTAGTATTCACTCAGTATGCATTTTTTGCTATTTAAGGCATGATGGTGCAGTGGTTAGCTCTGCTGCTTCACAGCTCAGATCACATATTTTGCAACCATGATCAGTCTAGCATAGTTGGCATACTTTTTCCTAGCCCTCAGAGACCACCGCTGCACTTTTATAATCCACTCAAACCAAATACAGTTCCTACTTCCCCATTGACTTCAATACATTTTGCAGAGTTTCCTACAATATAATGAGTGAAAATTACTTTGATGTAAAAAGAAACACCATTTACTGAAGTAACCAATATAAATAGAAGTTGCAGGATTTGTATAAATATACACTTACTGATCAAATTTCTAGGAATGCTATACTAATACTGGGTAGGGCCTCCTTTTGCCTCAGTTTTTTGTGGCATAGATTCCACAAGATGTCTGAAACATTACTTTGAGATTCTGATCCATGTTGACATGATTGCATCACAAAGTTTCTATAGATTAATACACCGCACATTTGTACTGTGAATCTCCCGTTCTATCACATCCTAAAGGTGTTCTATTAGATTCTTATCCTCTAACTGGGAAGACCACTGGAGAACATTGAACTCATTGTCATGAAACCAGTTTGAGATGACATTTGCTTTGTGACATTGTACGTTATCATACTGGAAGTAGCCATTACAGGATCTATAAATTGTGGCCATGAAGGGATCAACATTTTCAGCAACAATACTCAGTAGACTGTGGCATGCCAGCAATGACTGATTGGTATTAACGGGCCTGAAGTGTGCCAAGAACACATTCCCCACACCATTACACCACAAGGCTGGTTGGGTTCAGCCTGTGTGGATTCATGTTGCTGCTCCAAATTTTGACCCGGTCATCTGTGTGCCTCAGCAGAAACTGAGATTCATCAGACTAGGCTACATTTTTCCAGTCTTCAGTTGTACAGTTTTGGTGAGCCTGTGCCTACTGCAGCCTCAACTTTTTGCTATTGGCCGGTAGGAATGCAACCCATCCTCCCATGTGCCTGGGGTTAAGAAATAGATGTATGATTAAACATGTTTTTATTATTGGCAATATACAATTCCTTTTTTCACTTTTTATTCCCCCCAAATCTCAAGAGTTACATTATGTCATGTTATTATATGAATTATTTTTAATATGATGTGCAATTCCATGTATGAGAAGGTTGTTTATACCCCCTGTTCAATTTGTGCTAGGCATTTTCACATGGCTGAAATGTAGGTTTTTGGTCCCATATCACAGAAAATGCATTCAGGTTGAGACTGTTGAACACTGGTTTCTTTGAAAACTTTGCCTATATAGTTTTCCTGCTTTATTGTTCTGTAAACACCATTTGCCTTTTTACTTCTTTGCTTTATAGTATAAGGATACTCACATTAGGAGATGAAAATGCCAAGAATGTCCTTGGTTCTCTATGACAGTTTGATGGATTGACATATACTTTGGCATGTCTAATGTTTGTCATGACTTACACTAACCAGCTGGTATCTCTACTGGACATCTTTAAAGAAAAGTTCAGGACGTCTCCTTGATTCTCAGGTGCAGTTATAGGTTTAGAGATATGCAAATAATTCTGATTTTTAGCCTAATAGTTTGGCAATAAATGTTTAATTCATGAATCCTGAAAAGACTGCAACATTATATACAAAGAAAAAATAATATTAATACCTTTGAAAGTACCTTTCCAGACACTATTATAAAAAAACAATATTTCCCAAAATATTCAAGCAATTTTATGAACTTGGAAATGAAGTTATAATAACAGACTCAGTGTACTGTAAAATAAGTTCTAATTAATTATACCTTCAGGGTATGGCAAACACTAGGCTGGAATTTTGCAGAATAAATGAATGCTTGTCATTACCTTGCATTGTTTCATTTTATTATTACCTTTGTTAAAAAAAAGCACAAACTACAAATACAGCCTATTTTGTTAATGTACATTAATAGCAACAATTATAAATAAAATAATTGATGGTATATTGCTACTTTTATATTTACAAGAAATCATGAACAGATTTTTTTCATTATTAAAATGGGGAAAGTAAATCACATCAACTCTATGAACTACAAGTAAAACTATCAGTTGTTGTGTATATTAACATTTGACATCAGTCCAACATCAGTGATACGGTAAATGTTTAAAAAGTATAATGATTTTAATTACCTCCAAAGGGTCAGAGTGGCCTAATACAGTAGATGTGTTTAACTGGAATCATGTGTTTTGAAGTGTGTTACGTACTATTGTCTACAGTTTAGAAATTAATAAAATTATATTTTTTATAATATACTACACTAGTTTTCATTTAGACTTGCAGCGAGCAAGCCATTTTGTTTTCCATGTGAAATGGATAACACAGTTATCATGACTGAACATAGAGGAAAAGTATTGTGGCATACTTATGAACTGGACCAATAATTTTAAACTCCCAGATAAATGAATTTGCCAGAGAATTTCAAACATGTGAACTAGTAAAGAAGAATGCAGGACAGAAGATAAAAAAGGATACAGGCGGGACGTGAAAGACAGTGCTACTGATTTGCAGTCACACCCGTTACCATCTGTGCAGTTTTGCCACCACTATACTGTGTAGGTCCTTTCAGACTACAAAATATAACATATTATGATGTATGCCTGAGTAAAAATATTGATCATTATTTTTTGTTTAAATGATTCAATATTGATTCTTAAAGTCTCAAAATCGATATCGTGAATCTCTATCTTCATTTTTGGTGTCCGTAGATTAAGGCTGTTAAGGCTTTCTACGGAACAACCACTTTACAATCTTACATAAAATGTTGTGTCCTTTTTAACTGAAATCAGCATCTTCAACACTTAAATCAGATGTGTGGACTTACTATAGATTAAAACAGTGTATAATGAACAACTGGAAAAAAGAAAAGCTATATGTAAGATGTGCAACTCAGACATTAGTTATTGTTGTAACACAACAAATTTGAGAAATCATTTATCCCGACGTCACCCATAAACGTAATCTCAGTCGGCATCCAAGCGAGTAGAGCCTAAACGATCTACACTGGAGACGGCACGTAGCTCCAAGCTTCCGTTTAATTTACATCATACCCAAAAAAATAACAGAATCCATAGCAGTTTTTATCTGTAAAAATAAAATATCCTACACCGTTGTTGAAAAAAAGGGCTTTTGACAAATGATACAGGTTTTTGAACTGTGGTATGCTATACCAACCAGAAAGCAATTAAGTGAAGCTATTGTACCTAGACTTAATGAAGATCTTAAGTAAAGCATCACCATGTCTCTCAGGTCATTGGAGAGAATAGCCCTAATTTGCAATAGCTGAGCATCCAGGGCAGCAGATTCCTACGTGACAATCACAGATTAAAAACGACTGGGCACCTGTGGTAGATGTGTTGCAGACAAGCCCGCTGCATGCCAGTCACACCAGGAGCAACCTTGCTGCCTATATACAGAGCTGCTGTGATGACTTATTGTTGTTCCAAAAAACATTCTAGCATTTCCAATGAGCTGTTCCATTGCATGACCGCATCAATCACAAGTTTGTGTTTTGCCAAGTACACATTACTTCTCTTTAAGCAGGTGGCTATCTGTACTGCTACAGTGGAAAAAGGTTAAAACATGCCTCTCCTGCCAAAGCAAGCAGGCATTTGTTGGAACTTTCAGAGCAGCTTACAAAATACAAAAGTGAGCATGTGTGCAATGCGGCCGAGTTGAAGTAGCTCCATAACAGTGGCGTTATAAGTCATGATGGCTGGTTCCTTTTCTTTTATGTTGCATTCATTGAATGCCGCTGCCAACAAGCATCAGCTCTAAATCATTGTTTTAAAATGCTTCCTTTTTGTCTGAGGAATGTGAGGATACATTTTCGAGACTGATTAAAGTGACTGCTACACATGGGCAACTGAAGATGTGTATAACTTGTAGAATTAAGAAAGACACAAGTCTTCCCACTGTATCTTTAATTTCGACTAATTCAAGGTTATTTTAAATGTCCAGTAGGGATATAAATTTGGCTAAGAGTTCAGTTGATTTTTCTATAATAACATTATTCACAAGATGATATAGATACCTTATAAAATAGATGCCATTACATTGTATTAAAACAAGGAGCCCTGATAATATAATAATATTAAAAATATAGTGTAATAAAATATGTGTGGACTCTGATGTGGCAGTACATATGTTAGTTAAATTATGGTGAATTTTGAATGAGTGCAGTGGAAGTGAATTTTTTTTTTTAAAAGAGCATTGATATTTTGTTCTCCATCTTCAAAATACTGATGTTAACCGTTCATTACTAATCAAGAATTGTTTCTTAAATGTCATTTAATGCTTATGCATGTTATGAAGTCACTATGTAGACAGACACCCTTCAAATAAAATGGTACTGAAAATTGTCACATTATATTAATGTTCTCTATGCTATGGTAAAGTAATTTCTAAAACAAAAAAGCACCACTTCAAATATATCGTTGCAAGCTAATTCAGTCAAGATAAAATCAATATTGAATAAAATCGAGCATTGTGAATTGGAATCGAATTGAATCGAAACATCAGTACTGACACCCAGCCCTATTATCATGGTATGCTGTAATTTTTTTCACTATTAAATTAGCTTTACAGTGAGGCTGGATTTTTCTGGGCCTTAGGGCCAGGAGATTAATGAATTTATTTAATTTCCCTAATTGTAGCTTTATATATATATATTAGCTTTATATATATATTAGCTGTGCTATCGATATCAGAATCATCCATTGCTAACCAAGTAAACTCATCAGTCATTAGTACTGCAGCTATAAACCTCATTCACATGGACCAAGCAGATGCAGGACAGATGCTACCAAGCCGCTGTTGCTGTTGTATAATGTTAGACTACAGATTTGGCAGATATAAAATTTTCTTATTTTTAGATTCTTATTTTGTAATTTTATTATCATTTTTGATTTTTTGACCATTCTTCTTATGTTTTGACAATTTAAAATTTTTCTTCCTAACCCTAGCTACTGGACGGACACACAAATACACAGTCACACAAACAGGCACTTGTCCTTTTATTATGGAGGATAGATACATATGAAATAAATGTTTTACACAATGAAAAAATAATGTGTTATTTTTCATTTATTTTTGCAACCTTAAAATTAATTTAAGTGAAACACAAAGCTTGCCCAATTTTAATGTGTCTAAACCTGCCACAAGCTTGCTTTGATACATTCATATATTCTGACCTACAGGGAAAATAGGATCTAGCAGGAAAAATGGCAGAATATCCTTTACTACTCTGAGTGAATCCTTATGTGCGCTGCAGTGTAAACTAATTTGTTTTTACTTTCTGTCTTCTTAGATATTGAATCCTTTCAACTAATTCGAACTTGTTTTATGATTAGCTTTGGTGTCTTTCTTTCTAGTTTTTAATCAGGACCTTTTTAAAAATTATGTTATCTGAAAAACATTTGCCAAGTCATTCTGATTTGTCCCATTCCAGTGATACAGATGTGAAACTTTAGCAGGCATCAGAGAGAAAGTGGGTCGTCCAGATCTGGTAGGGGGTTATAAAGCCCTCCTGTTAGAAATGTATTACAGATTGCATGCATGCTTAATCAATTTCATGAACACAGGAGGCAAAGTCTACTCTCACAGCACTGAATGCAAGGCAAGAATCATAATAATAATGCTGCTCTTATGCATGCACTGTTCCATATTAGTTTGGTTAACCTATGTATCTTTTAATAAACATTAAATTATGAGTAATACTTTATCATTAAAAATAATAGTACTCTTGATATGGGTTACTATATGTGTCAGTTTAATAAGCTTATTTTAAAAGGGCTTAAAACACATGCAGACTGTTGACAGCTGTTTATAATGACACCATTGTTACTTTGTTATGCTGCTGAAAACAGAAGCCAAAATTTACATGTTAAGATTGACTAATGTTTTACTGTATAATTCACTTCTATTTTGTAGTAACTTACTGTTATATTATTATAATTGTAAAATTTTGCAAGTACTCTACCTGTTCTCAGTTAGGAGTGCTACACTATAATGAAGTGAATATCCATATCCATATGACATCTACCTTTTTCAATTCTCAATATTGGCAAAACCAGAAATTAAGGTGGCTGCTTTTGTAAACGTCGAGTTATTGTAGCTAACAGAAAACAAATTTAGTCACCAGAGGGTCATCATCATGCATTTGAAAATGTGAAAGGAAATTAGAAGCACCCACATAATATCCTTGTGGTCAACTTGCGTATTCTACACAGATAGCGGCCAGACTGGGAATTGAACTCTGGTCCCTGTAAAGCAGCAGCTAAAAACCATTATGCCCCCACGCTGTCTTTATTTTGCAATGCTAATAATTATAACATCCTTTAAAACCCTCCAATACTATGACTGTTTTTTGTGGCATTTAATTATTTTTTTATTTACAGAACAAAGGTTATTAACCATAGCCTGATCCTTATTCCCTGAACTGATAGTTCATTGAAGATTAATATTCTCTGGCAAAAAATCAGCCAGAAATGTGAAAAAAAAACTTGATTTATAAACATGATGTGTATGCTAACAAAAACAGAGCTCTCAGTCTTTGTCAGTGAGCCCTATGTGTTGTTTTGGGGGACCATGCATTAAATTGGACATATCCATGTGACTAGAACTTCTGAAGCTTTAGTGTTAAACTGAGAGGGCCAGCACACACTTATATTTTATGCAGTTATTAGGCCTCCTTCTTAAACACAGTGTAGATATTAAGAAAATATATGAACTGGAAAGAAAGCTAAAATATCTGCCTTATATATATATAGTTTTTAAATGATGGTTTTTATTATTTAGGGAGAAAAAAATCCAAACCTACATGGCCCTGTGTGAAAAAGTAATTGCCCCCTTGTTAAAAAATAACCTAACTGTGGTGTATCATACCTGAGTTCAATTTCCGTAGCCACCCCCAGGCCTTATTACTGCCACACCTGTTTCAATCAAGAAATCACTTAAATAGGAGCTGCCTGACGCAGAGAAGTAGACCAAAAGCACCTCAAAAGCTAGACATCATGCCAAGATCCAAAGAAATTCAGGAACAAATGAGAACAGAAGTAATTGAGATCTATCAGTCTGGTAAAAGTTATAAAGCCATTTCTAAAGCTTTGGGACTCCAGCGAACCACAGTGAGAGCCATTATCCACAAATGGCAAAAACATGGAACAGTGGTGAACCTTCCTAGGAGTGGCCGGCCGACCAAAATTACCCCAAGAGCGCAGAGACGACTCATCCGAGAGGTCACAAAAGACCCCAGGACAACGTCTAAAGAACTGCAGGCCTCACTTGCCTCAATTAAGGTCAGTGTTCACGACTCCACCATAAGAAAGAGACTGGGCAAAAACGGCCTGCATGGCAGATTTCCAAGACGCAAACCACTGTTAAGCAAAAAGAACATTAGGGCTCGTCTCAATTTTGCTAAGAAACATCTCAATGATTGCCAAGACTTTTGGGAAAATACCTTGTGGACTGATGAGACAAAAGTTGAAATTTTTGGAAGGCAAATGTCCCGTTACATCTGGCGTAAAAGGAACACAGCATTTCAGAAAAAGAACATCATACCAACAGTAAAATATGGTGGTGGTAGTGTGATGGTCTGGGGTTGTTTTGCTGCTTCAGGACCTGGAAGGCTTGCTGTGATAGATGGAACCATGAATTCTACTGTCTACCAAAAAATCCTGAAGGAGAATGTCCGGCCATCTGTTTGTCAACTCAAGCTGAAGCGATCTTGGGTGCTGCAACAGGACAATGACCCAAAA
>JANRMT010062837.1:53839519-53853070 GCA_026402145.1 Polypterus bichir lapradei
CACACCACTGTGTATATATATATATATATATATATATATATATATATATATATATATATATATATATATATATATATAATGTGTGTAAAAAGGGGGTTATTTTTAAAGTAAGAGTAAAGGTGAAACAGTAAGGTATGACAGTTCTTCTTTAATCTTCCGACTTGGAGACATAAGGCCTTATTAGAATAATTACATTATACTGAGTTTATCTGCCACCAACACATTTTTGCCTCCAAGGAGGATCCCTTGCTAATTGTGATCTGCCAAGGGAAACTGTTTTAAACAGTGCCTACCTATGTCTCAGAGTCTTGTAAAAGTAAAGACACAATATTGGTAATGACTTCGGGAAAAAGGAAAACCTTATTTGCTCGCCCTTGCTTTTGTCCATCTCCGAGGGGGCTCTCAACGCCCTCTTAAGCCTCCTTATTTTAATCAGTGCAAAATTCGAAAATTCACTGACAAGTCTCCCAAAGCTACACCTTAAGGTAACAGGCTTTTATCTGTACCCTGATTGCTTTCAAGCTTTCAATTAAGATGACGTTACAAGCTCGCCCTAGCTTGAAGTAAACTCACTTTTACTTCCAACAGTCATGTGCAGAGCTGCATGAAAGTGCTAAAGTAATTACTGTGTTTAAATGAAAGGGCTCATGGTGTGGAATCCTGGCCTGCGCTCTTATTTAAATTAATGACATTATTTTTTAGTGTAACTTTTGGATTTTCAGTCGACTAAATGATTTCAGTAGCTTTAAAATTAACTATTAGATTATTCAGCACTCCTCAAGTGCATATTTTACATAATTACTACATAGACTATGATTTTAGAACAATTTTTGTTTCTTAATTAAGTTTAAAAGTGTGTTCTTTCCTGAAAAGAAATACTTCTCAATATTTAATTTTTTAATTATGTTTTATATATTATATACGAAGGGGAATTCAAGCTAAAGTTAGAAAATGGAACAAACCTTAACAAACTGATAATGTCATTTCTCGATGTAGTCTTCACCCTTCTCAATGCACTTGCGCCACCTGCCTGGAAGTGCCTGGATTCCAGCAGAATAAAAAGGTTTTGTCTTGTCCTCATCTACCCAATATTAGGTTAAGATAGTGATACATTAATATATGAAAAAGAAACGAATGAGAGCCTGTAAAGCTGTGTGGTGTAGTGCTACAGAAGGGTAATGAAAATTAGCTGGACATAGGAGGTGAAAAATGAAGAAGTCATGAAAAGGATGGATATACAAAAGAGTATGATAGAATAGATGATGAGAAGAAAGATAAGATTTGTGGGACATATTTTGAGGAGGTAAAGAGGAAAAATGGTGGCATTTGGTGATAGAAGGCAGAATAGATGAAGAAGACAAAGGAAGACTAAGAAAAGTGTGGGGTGATGATATAAAACAGTGGTCAGCATCAAAAGAATGGGAGAATAAAAAGAAAGACAGAATATAAGGGGAAGTGAAAAGCCATGGCTGCCAACCATCAGATCAAGAAGGCACATAAGAAGATGAGGGAGGATGATGAATCTCTTGTTATTACACTGTACAGATATTGTATTTACTCCTAAGTTTCACATGGATGTTCTCCTATAATCTAAAGAAATTCTATTAAGATGTCTGGCAACTCAAAGCCGACTTTGCCAGTTAGTAAGTGTATGCGTATGCCCTGTGATGGACTTTCAATCAGTTTAGGAATAGCTGATGCATTGTACCTTTTCCTCCTGGAAAGGGCCATGCCAAGTAGCATGGCCTTGTATATAACATCAACTATAAACCACTAGATTCACTTTCTCATCCCAAATGCATCTGTCACCCTAAGCAACTTATTGAATTGCCTAAGCTCCTGTTATAAAATATAATATAACCTCCACTCTTGCAAATTCCTCTGGGATATACAGTTCTTTATAAGGATTTTTTCAACTGCTAATGAAATACTTGGAGATAATTATCATGCAGCATATTGTAGTAATTTATGTGTAAATTGTATGTTTCAGAGTACTCCTGTGTTACTGCTTGATTCAGTTATAAGATGGGTGTTTTCTAAGTACACCTTCTGTGTTCTCCCAGTGTTCTTGTGGTTTCTGGATGAGCTCTTCTTTTCCTTCTCCTGTCTGAAATACTTCCAATTTGAATGGTATCCCTAAATTACCTTGCTACAGTATGCATAGGCTCATGATTACTCTAAAGCAATCAGTATTTCGTTCAGATAAAACCATATAGTGTACATTCACTGCTACATGGTAAGACTGCAAGTTCTTCAAATAGAATTCCCTGGTGAGTCAAGTGGAAAAAGAATTTATTTTGTCTGCAAAAGAGATTAACTAACTTGTTTTTTAAGAAAGAAAACTGAAGTTGAAAGTCTATCATGTAAGTTCCTTATGGGGTTGTTACAAATACCATAACACTAACCAAAAAATCATGCAGCAATTTTATAAAAATTTACCAAATTAGTTTTACTTTCTTTGTTTGAGCTCTAATCTCTTCTGATTCTTCCATAACATTTCTTCAAGTTGGGACGTGGATCACTGCAAATGGCCATCTTTCCTAACATGTCTTGGTATTGTAGATCACCTGGCATGTGCATCAGATTTTTACCAATGCTGCATCATAGTGACCAGAGACATAAAATGGTGGTGCCCACGTGAAACAATGACACCAATTGGTGACTTAATGATTGTTTTTTCTTTGTTGTTATCCACCCCCAAAGACAGCCCAAGTCATAGTTTTTGTAGCAGCTGTAAAAGAGGAGATATTACAAAGTTAAAGATTTGGGGAGCACCACCCTGGGTGTACCCCATATAATAGTTTTCAGCACACAAATAAATGTGCAGATGTCTTTACAGACGCAAGTTCAAAACAGAGCTGGAGAAGGATAGTGGCCCTCTTAGTTATATAGGTCTTTGACAAGGAGGGAAGGTCTAGGAGGGTGGTCAATGGAAGTGACGTCAGCACTGGAGTGGCAGTTAAGGTTCCATTCTGCAGAGGGATGAAGAAAGAAGGCATTAAACCACAGTGCCACCCCGATTTAGCAGGTTATTCCCATCACCTGAGTCCTTAAGCTGTTCCCCATAAACACGTGTGTGACACAGCTTTATAGATTCCTTCTCTTGCTCATGATGGCCACCAAAAAAGAAAAGTCATCACCATTTGCTTTAATGAGGCTGGACACCTATTTTCTAGTTTATAATATTGCCAAATGCTGGATCTTAAAGATTATGGCACCTAGCTATTTCAAAAATCCATCCATTCATTCCCTGAACATCATTAATCCATCTCAAGCTTGTAAAAAGCCACAGTCTTTCTGTGTAGCATTTTATGCTATGCACAACCCATCCTTGGATGGAAGACCAGTCCACCACTAGGTACACACACTCATTTTAGAACTGGTAGTCAGTCAGACATGTACATCTTTGGAATGCTAAAAAATAAACAACCCAGTAAAAAAAGCTACTGAAGCATACTAAGAGCATGCAAAGTACAGTCACATACTGACAGAACTGGTATCTATGAGTCCACTGATTAAAAAGTAAATAATAATAAAGTATTTTTTACTCAGACATTTTACTAACTGTGGACTGTATGGAACTAACTGTAGAAGAAGGATGCAGATGAAGACAGGAGTGCAATTTATCAATGTTAGTTTATTAAAAAAATTAATAAACAGGTGAATAGTATGGAGCTTTCTGCTTGCAAGTCAGAAAAACTCTCAGTTCCCCATCTTCAGGCTGCTTATATAGTTTTTACCTCTCTGTGCCCTTTTCCAAAATACTTTTACACTTGCTTCAGTGTTTCCTCTTTTTGCAAGTTTTTTTGTATGTCATCACATGTTTATTCTTAGACATAGACCATTCTTTTGCTAACAGTTGCTTTTAAGAAATTACAAAACATTCTTTTATTAACAGTTGTTGTCCATCCATCCATCCATCCATCCTCTTCCACTTATCCGGGGTCGGGTCGCGGGGGTAGCAGCTTAAGCAGAGAGGCCCAGACTTCCTTCTCCTTGGCCACTTCTTCCAGCTCTTCTGGGAGAATCCCAAGGCATTCCCAGGCCAGCCGGGTGACATAGTCCTTCCAGCGTGTCCTGGGTCTTCCCCGGGGCCTCCTCCTGGTTGGACGTGCCCGGAACACCTCACCAGGGAGGCATCCAGGAGGCATCCTGACCAGATGCCCAAGCCACCTCATCTGACTCCTCTCAATGCGTAGGAGCAGCGGCTCTACTCTGAGCCCCTCCCGGATGACTGAGCTTCTCACTCTATCTTTAAGGGAAAGCCCAGACACCCTGCGGAGGAAATTAATTTCAGCTGCTTGTATTCGCGATCTCGTTCTTTCGGTCACTACCTATAGCTCATGAACATAGGTGAGGGTAGGAACGTAGATTGACTAGTAAATTGAGAGCTTTGCCTTACGGCTCAGCTCTTTTTTCACCACGACAGACCGATGCAGAGCCCGCATCACTGTGGATGCCGCACCGATCCGCCTGTCAATCTCACGGTCCATTCTTTCCTCACTTGTGAACAAGACCCCGAGATACTTGAACTCCTACACTTGGGGCAGGATCTCACCCCGAACCCTGAGAGGGCACTCCACCCTTTTCCGGCTGAGGACCATGGTCTCGGATTTGGAGGTGCTGATGCTCATCCCAGCCGCTTCACACTCAGCTGCGAACCGCTCTAGAGAGAGCTGAAGATCATGGCCTGATGAAGCAAACAGGACAATATCATCTGCAAAAAGCAGTGACCCAATCCTGAGTCCACCAAACCGGACCCCTTCAACACCCTGGCTGCGTCTAGAAATTCTGTCCATTAAAGTTATGAACAGAATCGGTGAAAAAGGGCAGCCCTAGCGGAGTCCAACTCTCACTGGAAACGGGCTCGACTTACTGCCGGCAATGTGGACCAAGCTCTGACACCGGTTGTACAGGGACCGAACAGCCCTTATCAGGGGGTCCGGTACCCCATACTCCCGGAGCACCCCCCCACAGGATTCCCCAAGGGACACGGTTGAATGCCTTTTCCAAGTCCACAAAACACATGTAGACTGGTTGGGCAAACTCCCATGCACCCTCCAGGATTCTGCTAAGGGTGTAGAGCTGGTCCACTGTTCCGCGACCAGGACGAAAACCACACTGTTCCTCCTGAATCCGAGGTTCGACTATCTGACGGACCTTCCTCTCCAGAACCCCCGAATAGACTTTTCCAGGGAGGCTGAGGAGTGTGATCCCTCTGTAGTTGGAACACACTCTCCGGTCCCCCTTTTTAAAGAGGGGGACCACCACCCCGGTCTGCCAATCCAGAGGCACTGTCCCCGATGTCCATGCGATGTTGCAGAGATGTGTCAACCAAGACAGTCCTACAACATCCAGAGCCTTAAGGAACTCCGGGCGTATCTCATCCACCCCTGGGGCCCTGCCACCAAGGAGTTTTTTGACCACTTCGGTGACTTCAGTCCCAGAGATGGGAGAGCCCACCTCAGAGTCCCCAGGCTCTGCTTCCACATTGGAAGGCATGTTAGTGGGATTGAGGAGGTCTTCGAAGTACTCCCCCCACCGACCCACAACGTCCCGAGTCGAGGTCAGCAGCGCACCATCCCCACCATATACAGTGTTGACACTGCACTGCTTCCCCCTCCTGAGACGCCGGATGATGGACCAGAATCTCCTCAAAGCCGTCCGAAAGTCGTTCTCCAAGGCCTCTCCAAACTCCTCCCATGCCTGAGTTTTTGCCTCAGCAACAACCGAAGCCAGATTCCGCTTGGCCTGCCGGTACCTATCAGCTGCTTCCAGAGACCCACAGGACAAAAAGGTCCTATAGGATTCCTTCTTCAGCTTGACGGCATCCCTCACCGCCGGTGTCCACCAACGGGTTCGGGGATTGCCGTCACGACAGGCACCGACCACCTTGCAGCCACAGCTCCCATCAGCCGCCTCAACAATAGAGGCACAGAACATGGCCCATTCGGACTCAATGTCCCCCACCTCCCTTGAGACGTGGTTGAAGTTCTGCCGGAGGTGGGAGTTGAAGCCAATTCTGACAGGGGACTCTGCGAGCTGTTCCCAGCAGACCCTCACAACACGTTTGGGCCTACCAGGTCTGACCGGCATCTTCCCCCACCATCGAAGCCAACTCACCACCAGGTGGTGATCAGTTGACAGCTCCGCCCCTCTCTTCACCCGAGTGTCCAAGACATATGGCCGCAAGTCCGACGACACGACCACAAAGTCGATCATCGAACTGAGGCCTAGGGTGTCCTGGTGCCAAGTGCACATATGAACACCCTTATGCTTGAACATGGTGTTCATTATGGACAATCCGTGACGAGCACAGAAGTCCAATAACAAAACACCGCTCGGGTTCAGATCGGGGGGCCATTCCTCCCAATCACACCCTTCCAGGTCTCACTGTCATTGCCCACGTGAGTATTGAAGTCTCCCAGCAAAACGAGGGAATTCCCAGAAGGTATGCCCTCTAGCACCCCCTCCAGAGATTCCAAAAAGGGTGGATACTCCAAACTGCTGTTCGGCGCATACGCACAAACAACAGTCAGGACCCTTCCCCTCACCCGAAGGTGGAGGGATGCCACCCTCTCGTCCACCGGGGTAAACCCCAATGCACAGGCTCCAAGTCGGGGGGCAATAAGTATGCCCACACCTGCTCGGCGCCTCTCACCGGGGGCAACTCCAGAGTGGTAGAGAGTCCAGCCCCTCTCAAGGAGATTGGTTCCAGAGTCCAAGCTGTGCGTCGAGGTGAGTCCGACTATATCTAGCCGGAACCTCTCGACCTCGCACACTAGCTCAGGCTCCTTCCCCTTCAGAGAGGTGACATTCCACATCCAAAGAGCCAGTTTCTGTAGCCGGGGATCAGACCGCCAAGGTCCCCGCCTTCGGCCACCACCCAACTCACACTGCACCCAACCTCCTTGGCCCCTCCCATAGGTAGTGAGCCCATGGGAAGGAGGACCCACGTTACCTCTTCGGGCTGTGCCCGGCCGAGCCCCATGGGTGCAGGCCTGGCCACCAGGCGCTCGCCATCGAGCTCCACCTCCAGGTCTGGCTCCAGAGGGGGGCCCCGGTGACCCGCGTCCGGGCAAGGGAAAACGTCGTCCAAGGTTTTTGTTCTTCATCGGAGGTTTGTTGAAGCGCTCTTTGTCTCATCTCTCACCTAGGACCAGTTTGCCTTGGTGGCCCTACCAGGGGCATAAAGCCCCGGACAACATAGCTCCTAGGATCATTGGGACACGCAAACCCCTCCACCACGATAAGGTAACGGTTCAAGGAGGGGAACAGTTGTTGTCACCCTGCTTTAAATATCCTTGCTTAAACACACACTTATATTGTTATAATATCAGTACATTAGTAATACATATATTTTAGCATTTTATTGTATGTTGTAGCTTCCACATGGTCTAAAAAGAAGTGGGAAAAGATAAAGATAAAAAAGAAGAAAGTTAAAGTACTGTACTAATACAGGCCTTAAAAAGAAATTCCACTTCTTTTTCTGTCCTGGTTAGATCCATTTCACACACTTTTAAATCCAGAATTAACAAGAGAAAAGACCATTTATTTGCTTTATTAAACAGAATAATAGGTTTCAGCCATGCTACCAGAATTATAAAGGTTTCTCTAGTAACCAATTTGCATTTAAACATGATTAATTAAAGATGAGCTGAGACAGTTTACCATTAGAACACTGGGATAATTTTGAGGCTTTGCATTCATAAAAGAATAATACATTTTAAGCCATTTCAAGCAGTACTAGCCATTTGCAACATTAGTTCAATCTTGGCTATATTTTAAATCCATTTTATGGTATCATAAAAAAGTACCAATTTCTATGAAAAAAATCAAGATTTATGGGCGATTCCAAACTTTTGAACAGTTGTGTGTACACAGTACATATACATAATGCACCTAATATGTACGTTTTTGTAGCTTTTAAACAGCATATAGGTTTACCTTATTCTGAAGACCATTTGTTTATCTGTCTTTTTATTCATTTAGAAACTACAGAAACCTATAATAATGCACTTTCCTTGACTTTCCTTGATAAGTATTAAGTAGTTGCTTTTATTGGGTTGCCATGCATTTTGAAATAGCTAGACCAAACAGCAAGCTCTTATTGGTACAACTTGATTTAACTGCAGGTTTGCACAGCCTTGGCCTAGCATGTCAAATGACTCACAGTGCTGTAATGTGTAACATTTGGATGCTTGAAAGCTTCAAAGTCCTGGCTTTGTCTTGAGCGGCCTGCACTCATTGCAGCTGATCTTTCTCTGGATACTCTGGTATTCCTCCCACATTCTTAAGACGTACATGTTAAGTGAACTGGTGACTCAAAATCAGCCTCAGATGAGTGAGTGTAGCTGTGTGCATTTGTGTGCCCAATAATGGACTGGCTCCCCATCTGAGGTTGATCTCTGCCTAGTACATAATGCGGCTGTGAAAGGCACTGACCCCTGAACTTGAATAAGTGGACCTGAACATGGATGGGAGGCTTGATTGTTATAATTGTTGAGTAGAACAGATAGAGAAGGTATACACGGCTATTGATCTGGATGAGAACTGTTACACTTTTAAGTTTTGCACTAGCTGCAGGTGCTGTACATTCAGTACGCACTAAAGAATAGAAGACTATGAAACAGAAAACAAAATGCAGGTAAAAGAAAAAGATACATTATGTCTTGTGTGGTTCATATTGATTGCTTTTGTTGAACTCAAGGCTAAAAGTTCCCATTTTTTATTTTTGTCCAGCGCTAAATTACACAGACATTTTTCATTTAATTGCCAGTAGTTTATATCACATTTTATTGTAAATTATTTTAGATAAATTATCAGTCCATTTTTAAAGCACCTTTCTTGCCCATCCTAATCTCAAATGTGTCAACCACAGAAAATTTCCCTTTATAACAAGTGCACACTCAACAGGTCATAACCATTTAGTACATGACTGATTGGTGTCTTTTTGTATGGTTGTATCACAGGCAGTGTCCCTCAATGGCTAAGGTATTGAACTTTAAACAGCAAGGCTGCCAGATCAATTCCAACTTATGGCTCAGTTACATAACCTGGCTGTATAAAACTGTTAAAATTCTTATGTAAACAGTCATAGTGTATCCTGATTTTGTTAATTGCTTGTTTCACGTAAAAAGGGCCTCTATTATTATTTGATTCTGTTCCAAGTGAACTTCATCCTAGGGATGCAAATAATTGGTTATCTTCTAGGTCCTGTCATAGTAACTGCTCTGTTAGCATTCTGCCAAACTTTATTGTATACCGTGCCTTCCTCACTCCAGAGTTATCACCACAGTTTTGTCTTAGTAACCAATCACTAAACAATTTGTCAGTCTTCATTTTATACAGTGCCTTCCATTAGTGATCCTCCCTAAGATTCTAGCCACAGATACAATTATATTCTAATGACTGCACTGTCTTAATCTTGAGTATTAATTCTCAGTGATACTCATATCAGTGTTTCAAACTTTGAGTAATTTGGTAGTGTCTACTCTTGGTGACTATTAGTGATAAGCAAAAAAGCCAAGTTTCAATTTGCATACAGTTAACTGAAACTAACGTTAAAATCTCTGTAGCTACTGCCTTCACAATTGCAAAACGTGAAACTCACTAAAAACAAGATTTTAGTGGTTTTAAAAGTTTTTCTGAGGTAGAAAACAAGGAAAATTGCTCTTTAAAGACTGTCAAAGTTCTGTGTTTACCTGTGTTTTTTCCGCCACTACGTATTACAGGTAATCACATGTGAGCCAGTAAAATGAATTCAGTTTATGCCTTTCAATCCATGTTACCGTGGTGCAGTGTATGCTTTAAAAATCATGACATGCTGCATATTTTCCACATGAAAACACACCAAAGGACGTCTTCGTGCACATTACTGTTTTCTCCTCAAGAAAACTTGCTATAAAGAAAGGTGCTTGGCCCCTCCACCACCCCTCATCAAGAAACTGCTCTTTCATGTTTCCTGATTTCTCCTGATGACAACTCGCATACTGCAAGCGTAATGGAGCTTTGAGTTTCATTTCTGTCTTTGATGCATCTTTAATATTACAATAGGCAAGACAGTTATCATAATTGGCAAAGTTGGTGTCCTCTTACCAGTACAAACACAACACACGTCTGATGGTGCAACAAAATGTCTACATGTGACAGGAAACGAGTGATTTTTTTCATCTTCTTTTTCATCAGTGATCTTTATTTAAATAGTAAATGACAGGCAGGCGCATGCAGAATGAATGAAAATGCTTCCAGACAAAAATAAACACCTTCCTTCTTGTGTCAATGGTACAAATTTCACAGGAAGCATAACACCTTTTATTTTGCACATTTTTTTGGGAAGTGAAATAGTGTTTTTGCTGCAACTTCAATTTTTCACAAATTGTTTCGCTCATCACTAGTGACAATAAACTTAAAATTCTATCAATCTTTATCTTGTTTGGTGTGTTTCTTGGTGGTTAATACATTCAATAGATTTAAATATTCACATCTGATAATAAGTAATTTTAGCTAAATATAGCAAGTGATCTAGTATGATAAATAAAGCAGAAGGAATTAGAGGCCAACCCATAGCGAATCATGTAATCAAGTATAACCTATGTGGTAATTATTTCTCATTGTAAAAGTTAAGGTTTCTGGCTAAATTAGAAATATTTTTATAAAGGAAGTATTATAAAAATGGAGGGGCTTTAGAAAAATTACTTTGCCAAAAAGATTGAATGGATAGAGGATGATGAGAGACTTCACCCAATGTTAAATAAAGGGTCACCCGGTGGCCTGCTGTGTGAGGGCTTTAGATAATAAATAGTGGAGAAGCAAGTACATCAACCCAGCATGCAAGTCGGGAAAGATGAAGTGGAGGAAGAAGAAGAAGAAGAAGAAGTGATACAGACTTTAATGACCAACCAAGTTGGAAATAGAAAACGAAAAGAAGACAGAGGATTAGTGTAGCAGAGCTTCAGGGACTGAAATGTGCAGAGACCAGAATTATCAGAAATATCCCCAAGGAAGGAGATGCCTTGATCCGAGAATACAGGAAAAGCTGCGGGTTTACCTCTAACACATAGTGCTGAATTTCAGAAAATCAGGGTATGCTAAAGTCAAAGGCACAGTAATTTGGTCCAGAGATTACTTTCACCTTTGGCTATGACCCTAATTGCCTCTCCACCTTATGCCAAAGGTGAAAGTAATCTCTGGACCAAGTTACAGTGCCTGTGATGTTAGTTTTAGTGGAGTGGGGAGTGATTAGAGGAGCAATTTTAGTCTCAGTAGACACCGGATCAAGATAGACCATAGCACAAATGCCCAGTGATGGAGTTCTATGTCTCTATTGAGATATTCTCCTGCTAGTTATTTCTCTTATCAGAGTGGAATATTTGAGTGGAGGTCGCCTTTTATTCCATAAAAAGTAAAAAAAACTGTTTGATTTACATATTAAATCAGTAATTATATCCTTGCCATATCTTATTACATCATCTTTTTTATCTATTTTTACCATTGATCTGCACTTGTATGTAACAAATGCATTTCAGAAGAGCACAAATGGAAAACTGTTCATTAAATTATTGTGAAAATTAAAAATGATCAAATTTCTTTTTTTTCATGAACTGTTTTTAATTAGGGCGGCACGGTGGTGCAGTGGGTAGCGCTGCTGCCTTGCAGTAAGGAGACCTGGGTTCGCTTCCCTGCATGGAGTTTGCATGTTCTCCCCATGCCTGTGTGGGTTTCCTCCGGTTTCCTCCCACAGTCCAAAGACATGCAGGTTAGGTGCATTGGCAATCCTAAATTGTACCTAGTGTATGCTTGGTGTGTTTGTGTGTGTATGTGTGTGTCCTGCCCAGGCTTGCTCCCTGTGTTGGCTGGGATTGGCTCCAGCAGACCCTCGTGACCTTGTGTTAGGATATAGCAGGTTGGACAATGACTGACTGACTGTTTTTAATTAAACAAAGTAGTTGCTTCCATGGAATACTCACTGTTCATGAACCAGCCAAGTTTACTTTTTACAGCAAAGTCAAAGAATAAAACATGACACTAACAATCAGTTCCTTCCAATTCAAAAAAAAAATCCTTTACATTTCCTTCATTGTTTAACCAAATTGGACAGATTGTGGCGACTGATGCTTCTCATGTGTAATGTTATCTGCAGTTACTGTGATTACACCATGTGAAAAGGTATTCAGCTGCGTGAACTGTCACCTAGGGCAGACTTTGTCTTTTAAAAATAGGTTGGCGCCTGACATCTTAAAAGGTCAAGGGCAGGTGGTGCGAACAATTGCGGCTTATTGCTGTACTTTTAAATATATCATGTTAACATGTTCCATTCCCGGCAGAAGGGAAATCAAACCATTATATTTTATTACAAATCATAGGTGGTCACTTCCTAGTTAATTTTCAAGTGCTGTAAAGAGTAAATGTAGCTGTCTGAATCTTTTATGGCTTCTCAGAACTCGGCAATACGCAGGGCAATAAGCTAATGTCACCTTTATGATTACTTTTTGGGATACATTTTACAGCACTTTGACTTTTCCTTTTATGGAGGAACCTTAAGGAGTTATCCTAACTAGCAATGAAATGGAAAAAAAAATCTTTAAATTTAAGCCAAACCTGAACAAACAAAGCATCTTAAGTAAATAAACAATGGTATTTTTCAGAGTTGGATAGTGTACATACTGTTGTGTGCAACTCAAAAAACCCTCTTCTTGTCACCTTGATAGGTTTAATCCTGTAATGGGGCAGATGGTGAAACTATTGGATAAATTCTGTTTTTCAAATGAGTGGCAGAGACTGGATGAAGTCTTTCTTTAAGTTTTTTTTTCTTTCAAAAGAAAGGCAAAATCACTTTAAAAACAAATGTAAGTTGTTACTAAAATTTGTTTCTTAATTTTTTTGTTTGCAAGCAGAGGGCACATTTTATGCAGTATATCACAGCTGCCATGATATCACAGATCACACGGCCATGCGGCATCATAGTGACTAGGCACATGAAATGGCTGCACCCATGCAAACAAGCACAAACATAACGAGCTGACAGAAAAACATGTTCTCAAAAACATTAAGATAAAAATAAAGAAAATATGTCAAAATATACCAACCAGAAGCTATTTATGTGTATTTTTATGCCTTTCTAAAAATATTTTTGTCTTATTGCTGGCAGCAACTGTCCCTCCCATATTAAAAAATCACAAGTGAGTCACGTTGCAGTATGATAGACATTGCTTACATTCATACTTTCAGTTACGGATTTACATGTTCATGATGTCTGTGCTTTGTTTGCACTTACATGTGCCATCATGCCAGTCAGGTTCAATATACTGTAAACTGATTGCAAAGACACTGGAGATGGGGCCTTACCTTTACTAGAGATCCAGACACCATGTATTTTTCAGCAAAAGTTTCTTTCATTTTTGGTTGAAACGTTTGGCCAACATTCCTTGTATTTTTTTTCTTTTTTGCAGGTCCGTTGATGTTTTGTTTGCTTCATATGGGTTAGCTTAATTCAGTGAGGTACTCACATCATCTATTGATAGGGCCTGTCTATGCTTTTGCACTGTGTGC
>JANRMT010062837.1:53853080-53870842 GCA_026402145.1 Polypterus bichir lapradei
AGGGCCTGTCTATGCTTTTGCACTGTGTGCTCTTCCTCTTTCTTGTTTCTCTATGTTTCTAAAACGCTAACAACTCATTTGCACATGCTCTATGTACATGTACAGTATATGTTTTACTATACCTTTTTCCTCCTATAAGTCTGTTCCTAAGCTTCCGGCCCCATTACCACTATGCTTGTGAATATTCACCCTAACTCACTTCTTGGCTCAATTGGAAAGTCAAGGATCCATGCTATATATATCAGGTTGGCAACTCTTGTGCTGTTTGCAATACTTGTCTCAACTTCATCCATCCATCCATTATCCAACCTGCTATATCCTAACTACAGGGTCACCAGGGTCTGCTGGAGCCAATCCCAGCCAACACAGGGTACAAGGCAGGAAACAAATCCTGGGCAAGGCGCTAGCCCACCACAGCTTGTCTTAACTTTTTCCTCCTAATGTTTTTTCAGTTTTCATTGAGTGTGTATTTAAAATAAAATAATTCCTGCCATGCTCCAGAAGAATTAAAAAATTAGGAGAGGCCATATGCTGGTGTACTTGTCTTAACTCAACAGCTTTATTGAAGTTACAATGGGATTAAGGGGTTGAATTTACTAATGTTACCGCTACCTGGTGGTATGGAGTAATCCTAGCCAGTTGCTTCAGGTGTCTTCCTCATGCCTGTTTAAATTATAAAATTATTTTTAACATAGAAATATAAAATAACAGTCTCTATCAATGAGCTCTTGCTCAAATGGCTGATGTCAATCACACAAGCACCAGTTTGGTCAAATCCTCAGAAAACAGGAAAAATAAGCCTTGTCATGAGACAAAGAGCCCTATCACTAGCTTTGAGTGACATTTCAAAGTCCATTATATGTATGTGTATATATATATATATAGCAGATATAGCATCTTACAAATAATACAAAGTGTTCACATGATACGTGTTTCACCCTTATTGGGGTACGTCAGGTGTATGCAGTTTTGCATCCCCTTATGGGGATTATACCTCAGACATCAGGTGAAGCCTCTGACACTGTGCCACGGTGGCTGGTTCAGTTATTTGGCTGGGTGAGGTTCAGAGTATTACATTCTTTTTAAGACTGATTTGCAATCTGATTATTAGGTGGTTAACCACCAGGCAACACTTGTGGTTGGTTGGCCAGTTCTCTCAGCTAACTGATGTCCGAGGTCCAATAAGGGCGAAACATGTGTTGTGTACTCTTTGCATTACTTGGCATATATTGTATCACATATCTGTGATCTGCTTCTTGCAACTGAGAGGATGTGGCGGATGTTTGCCAACTGGCTGACCAACCACAAGTGTTACCTGGTAGGTAACCACCGAGCAATCAGGTTACTCCCCCTGGCAGCATCCACAGAACCCAAAAGGGCTGCAGCAAACTCCCTTGAAACCCTGTGGGAATCCCTGGCACTGGAGCAACACAGTGGGGCTGCCACCTAGTGTGCCGGGGGAGATCATCTCCCTGGCTTACTCTCTCCCCCAGTCATTTCATCATATAGGTGTTCTGGCCGTGATTACATTAACTTTTTGTTGAGTTTCATATCAGTAAATTAAAAAAATAATTATAATAAGATTAATATAATTACTAATATAATTATAAAGCCAATAAATCAAAACATAAAAGCATAGATTTACAACATTAAAAAATAACTTAAATGATTAAAATTCAAATTAAAATGTTAATTAAAAGCAGAGGTAAAAAGATATGTTTAAAGCAGCTTCTTATAAGTATCAACAGAACCATCCCTTCTACTAGACAATGGTATTTTGATCCATAGTTTCAGAAAAAAAAGTAGCAGAAGGTGGCCTCTCCAGCTGGAAGATACAATAGAATTGCCTCAGAAGATCTGAGAGCATGACTTGGAACATACTCTAAAAGCCATTCTGTAATCCTTAGGTGCCAGTACATTGAAAACTTCATAGAACAGCAATAGTACCTTGAAATAAGTTTTGTAGTTTACTGGTAGCCAATGCAGTTTGGTCAGTACATATGCTATATACGTTTTCTTTTATGTTCAAGTCAATGCCAGCCTAAAGATCATTGGAATAATTAAGCATACTAATGAAAAATATATCAGTTAACTTCTCAGCAGCCTATTACTTCCTCTTGCAGTATTTTTGAGATGGTAAAAAGCAGTCTTTAACAAATATTTAATACAAGGAGAAAAACTAAATTACAGTCACATAGATGTTTAAAACTGTGGCTTAATGTGTGATGCTAAATGAGTATGTGTTTGTATTATTACTTACCTTTGAGTTTTGGGACTGATTACTAAAATTTCAGTTTTATCCACATTTATGTTCAAAACATTATTTGCACAATATTAGTCAAACAGTTAATTAGGTATGTAATGCTTTCTGGTCATCAGTAGTAACAGAAATACATAAATGTATGTAATCAGCATAGCTGTGGAAGTTGACTCTGTGTTCACAAATGACTCTGCCAAAAGAAAGCATTTGTAAAGACAAAAGAAGAGGACCAAGAACTGAACCCTGTGGAGTTCCACGTGTTTTGTATTTATGCTCAGGTACAAGAGTACGTAAAGCAACACAAAATTACCTATTTGTTAAATATGAGCAGAACTACTTGAGCAAAGCAACGGACAGATTTGCCCCAATATCATGACAATATGTATGTGATGGATTATGGTATCAAATGTTCCACTGGAATCTAATAGGACAAGTACAGATAGTTTATTTTGCAGCAGCATTTAGACTAAAGTAATTTTTAATGTTTACTTTGGCTGTCTCAGTACTTATCCTTGTATGAAAGTCTGATGGTAGTTTTTATCTAAAATAATATTTCTTTTAAAAATCATTTAATACTGCCTTTTCAAGCAATCTACTTAAAATTAGATATACTTCTAAAATTGTTGTTGAGTAGTATTGAATATATATACATGCACTATAAATTACTGTAAAACATAGCCTTGTTGCATACAGTGCAATATCAGCAGTATCAAATACACCTCCAATTATCTTTTCTTTTAAATCTTGTGCTATTGCATTGCGTGTTTCTGACTTCTTTTCATGAAGCAGGAAGTGTGGTGTAGGCAAAAGACAGAATCTCATGTTTATTTTTTTTATTCAACTGTTTTTTACAATTATAGTACAGTCTTGTTATTCACTTTTTTTGATTAGAGATACATTTTAAGTCAAAACTGGAGATTAAAGCAGCAGTCCTATTGTTGGCAGTCAACTTGCTAAGCCACTAGGCTACATCTAGCACAACAACTAAATATTGATAGTATATTGAGTGGGCAAAAAAATATGTTTGACACATAAACTCTAGAGCTTATTTCCATAGTGAACACATTTATGAAATGCTGTACATGCATTGTGTACATTTGTCCACAATTTCAGACCAGTCCAGTTAACTGATTTGGTCAGGGTCATCCAATATGTCAGTGTTGAGAATTGACCCTTTAGCTTCATGTTTTTTAGTCTATCACCTTAAACCTCTAGGCCATATACAGATGATGCTATAAATCAGAAAATGGGACTCAATGACTAAAGGGGATAATATCAACTTCATATAAAATTCAACGGAGATGAGTAAGTTCTTCAGTTTGAATAAACAGAGTTGGGGTAGAGCCGCACCCTGTCCTAATGTGTTTGACTGATTGGCACACTAGGGAACTCTAATTGTGTGGAGACAAGCCTCCAGGAATCTCAGGGGCTGTACAAGATTTTCTGAAGTAATTAGAGCAGACAAAAACTCTGTTGAGCATGTTTCAGCTTTTCAAGCAGTTTTGAAGATCATTCTTAAATGGAATGCCAAGCCTAGCCAGCTGTTAGTTCTGAGGTCATACTAAAGAGTACATTATGCGTTAGGCTATCACAAAACCATTTGCAGTCTGTTAATACTTTGTGCATTTCAGTAATCCACATGTGAGGAATAATGAAAGAAGATGGAAAAACTGCCCAAAATTAATTTATTTATATTTAATATTTACTTTCATGACTTTTTTTTAAAAGAGCAAAATATTACAAGATGTAAGCTCATATTTTTTTAATCCAAAACTAATTAACTAGCACATGGACTTGACAGTGTTATAAATTACTGTCCCTTCAGAAATTATTTTACTCAGAATCTTGACTAACCTCCAATCATTTTATACAAAGAAAGATACATTGTTGATGTTAAAAGAAGAGTAAAGAAGCAAATAAAAACATGATGAAAATGGTGTTTTCTTTTTGCCAACTGTGTTCATTTATTATACTTGAAGACTTAAAATCTCCTCAATTCCTTCAATTGTGTGTTGCATCTGAGGAAGATTTGTACAAGAAAGCATTTTTGCATGCTTCATGATGTACACCCCATCCCTACTTATTACATTTATTGCACCCAATGCTTACCCCCTCTGCAAGTCTAAACTGGAGTAAACAGTTTGGAGAAAGATGGATGGACTTGTGGAACATGTAACACAGCCAATGTCCTCTTGCAGTACGCATCTGGAATGTATTTATGGGTGGTTTGGGTATCTTGCTTAAGTTATTTGTGTTTTCTGTCTTACTTAGCTGCAGTAATATGAGCTGGTATAAGCCAAACAAGTAGGTAGAGCAGCCTATACATATTAAGGGATGATCAAATCTTATTAAAAAATGAAGGACATGCATCTCTGATAAGAGACCATAGAACTGTTAGATTCAGAGAGTGTATGGCAACTTTATGTATGATTTGCCAACAAAGAAGTGGTACACTAAAAAGGTTGAAAATAACTTTTATTTATATAGCATATTTTCATACATGGGCAATGTAGATTAAATTACTTCACAGCTAGCAAAATAGATAATAGAAAACATTATAAATGTACAAAAACAACAATGTATTTTTATATCGTCCAAAATAACACACCAGATGCCTTAATGAGCTTTAACAAACCAGCCCCCCATCCCATCTTTAGACTCTGTATGTAGACAAGAAAAAACTCCCTACATACCAAAAAGGAGAAAAAAAGAAATAAATTTTGGGAAGGGCATTTCAAAGAGAGACCCGCTTCCAGGTATGTGGGGAGTGCAATAAGTGTCAAAGCAACACTAGACAGCAAACACAAATAGAGATAGATAGATAAATACTTTATTAATCCCAAAGGGAAATTCACATACTCCAGCAGCATACTGATAAAGAACAATATTAAATTAAAGAGTAATAAAAATGCAGGTAAAACAGACAATAACTTTGTATAATGTTAACGTTTACCCCCCCGGGTGGAATTGAACAGTCGCATAGTGTGTGAGAGGAACGATCTCCTCAGTCTGTCAGTGGAGCAGGACAGTGACAGCAGTCTGTCGCTGAAGCTGCTCCTCTGTCTGGAGATGATACTGTACAGTGGATGTAGTGGATTCTCCATGATTGACAGGAGCCTGCTCAGTGCCCATCGCTCTGCCACGGATGTCAAACTGTCCAGCTTCATGACTACAATAGAGCCTGTCTTCCTCATCAGTTTGTCCAGGCGTGAGGCGTCCTTCTTCTTTATGCTACCTCCCCAGCACAGCACTGCGTAGAAGAGAGCACTTGCCACAACCGTCTGATAGAATATCTGCAGCATCGTATTGCAGATATTGAAGGACATCAGTCTTCTAAGGAAGTATAGTCGGCTCTGTTCTCTCTTGCAAAGAGCATCAGTATTGGCAGTCCAGTCTGCACTCCCAGGTATTTATAGGTCTGTACCCTCTGCACACAGTCACTTCTGATGATCACGGGGTCCAGGAGGGGCCTGGGTCTCCTAAAATCCACCACCAGCTCCTTGGTGTTTCTGGTGTTCAGGTGTAAGTGGTTTGAGTCACACAATTCAACAAAGTCCTTGATTAGGTTCCTATACTCCTCCTCCTGTCCACTCCTGATGCAGCCCACGATAGTAGTGTCGTCAGCGATCTTTTGCACGTGGCAGGACTCCGAGTTGTATTGGAAGTCCGATGTATATAGCCTGAACAGGAGAAAGTACAGTCCCCTGCGGTGCTCGTGTATTGCTGACTACAATGTCAGACCTGCAGTTCCTGAGACGCACATACTGAGGTTTGTCTGTAAGATAGTCCACGATCCATGCCACCAGGTATGAATCTACTCCCATCTCTGTCAGCTTGTCCCTAAGGAGCAGAGGTTGAATGGTGTTGAAGGCGCTAGAGAAGTCCAGAAACATAATTCTTACTATACCACTGCCTCTGTCCAAGTGGGAGAGGGATCGGTGTAGAATATAGATGATGGCATCCTCCGCTCCCACCTTCTCCTGGTATGCGAACTGCAGAAGGTCGAGGGCGTGGCGGACCTGTGGCTTCAGGTGGTGAAGCAGCAGCCGCTCCATGGTCTTCATCACATGTGACGTCAGGGCGACAGGCTGGAATGTAGATGTAAACTATATTTTTAAAAGTATAAATAGGATTGAAGTCATCTTAGTCTCAATATTAGATGACCATGATCTGTCTCAATAAAAAATGACTACATCCAGAAAACAGTTCCCATCATTTAGGCTTAATCCAAACCAGGGTAATGGGGGTGCTGGAGCATATCCCAGCCAACAAAGGGCACAAGGCAGGAACAAACCTTGGACAGGGTGTCTGTACTTCACAGGGCAAACACACACACACACAGACACACACCAGAAACACACTAGTTCCAATTTGGCATCATCAATTTACCTAACATGCATGTCTTTGGACAATGGGAGTAAACCAGAATACCCGGAGTAAGCCTACACAGACAGAGGGAGAGCATGCAAACTCCTTGCTGTGAGGACCCAGGACACAAACCCTGGTTTCTTCACTGTTGAGGCAGGAGTGCTACCACTCTGCCACCGTGCCACAAAGACTTTGCATAATTTAGTTTTAAGTAGTAAGAGGTGGAGCAGGTCAGGTGGAAGCAGAGTTACTAATGGGAGTGTTGTCCAATCATTCAGTTTTTAATCTGAATGCATAAATAAATGCTTGATCTAATGTTACGTTAGGACTGAATAAAAGGTTGGCTTTTGCTAGCAACAATGGACACAAAGGTAAGGGATAACCCTAGATGACTCCAGTTAATGGATCATGTGTGCTATTGGGATATGGGAGAATAAAATCATGCAGTCACCTCAAGATCTCTTAAGAGAACTTGGCCATCCATTGGCAATTTTGCAATGTACTATGGTGAAGATTTTGTAAAAAGTTCATAAAGGTCTCACTCATGATGTGAATGTTTTTTTTTTCTTTCTATGGTCCTGCTCTATTTCAATTTTTTTTCAGTTTTCATATACTTCTATTGCTGTACATGGTGTTTCAAACCAGTCTTGAAGTTATTTACTGTACCCAAGGACATTTTAATTTTTGCTTGTTTCTCTCTATCTCTCTTTCTCTGATTACAAGACCTTTGAATTAGAGGAAGTGAAGGCCTGGCAACTTCTTATCTGAATAAAAACACTTGATTTGGCCTCGACTTGTGGTTCTTTATGGTGTGTTGGAGTTAAATAAACTGATGTTTAAGAGAAAGATTGAAACAACAAATGAGGAAGGTTTTTAGTTAATGGCACAAATAATTACTTCATTACAATCATTAGTGTCAGATGCAACATATATAGTGATGTGTCAATAAATAAAGCAAATTGTCAATACTGAATTAAAAAAAAAATCTTGAAATGAGCTAAGTTCTGTCAATGTCAATAAAAATGTGTCAATAACAATATAAATAAGCAGACCTTCCTCATGCTGAATTAATTGACTGGCATGAATGACGTGAATTGCTCACAAGGATTAGTTGTTTGAATCTCTTCATAACAGATCTACAACAGTTAATGAGAGATGGGTTAAATTTGAGAATTGAAAGGAAAAGTTACAATTGTTTAAATAACTGATTAAGTGAATTTTCTAACTTACCTTTAATTTAGTGACAAACTGCTTAATATGAAAAATACACATCATTACGCACCCTAAATATTATTGACCATGTAGTTCTGTAATGTCAGTTTTTGAATTCTATTCTGGCAACCAAGAAAACAGGGAAGATCAAACTGACTCGTCATTCAATTTTCAGTTGCATGGTGTTTGGATTTATATTAAAGGGTTCAAGCACTCACACCAGCATTGGTTTTATATTAAAATTTTACTGCTATGAAACAATCAATGACTTTTGTAACAATTTTCTGACCCCACTTTTTTCATCAAAGAAACAGCGCATATATCACCAACAAAAGGCACAACCTAAACGGACCACCAGCCTATCACATGATGAATTCATGCATGCACACAATGTTATCTATGATGGCCTAATCTAGAGCAATCAAATAATATAGCACCCGATTTATTGGATGTGAGACAAAATTAGAATACCCTTAAAAACACATATACAAAGGCAGGATGAAAACGTAAACTCCAAACAGACAGTGACTTAGGTAGGAATCAAACCATGAAGCAGTAAGGCAGCAGATCATTTTGCTCCCATGCCACCCTAGTAACCAATCTAACTTATTTTATATAGTGCCAATAACTTCTTTTCATGATTTTTCTTGACTGAATGCCAAGGTGAGGAATGCTGAGTATCTCACTTGAGGGTTCCTGCTTCTTTGCTTTTTGTAGCTGATGTTATTCCTATTTTTGTCTTTGGACTAATCTTTGCTCTTGTAGTGGCTCTGATTTTTGACATCTTGGCATACAGTCTTAGTCACTTTTTTTACTATTTATATTTGTTTTGTGGTTATTGATATTTTTTATCACCATTCTAATGATGCAGTTTTGTGCTCAGATCTTTGGATGGTCACCACCATTTCATGAGCTTCTACATAGCTGTGGCCATATTGTTTGTTGTTTTCTCATAATCAGATCCCTGACTGTCATTTTGACTTCGACTTTTGCCAATTCTTTTGCTTGTCCCTGTTATTTCCTTTTTAATATTGTTTTTCTGTATACTTATCCGTACTTATCCTTGAGCAATGTGCACTTTCATGGCTCACAGCAAACAATAACTCAGACGAGATTTGAATCAGCTCCTGCAAAACTGATGACAAGTGCCTGTATTTATCAAGTGTCTCCTAACTGTCTCAAAAATCTACAATTTTGGTTTTACTTTTAGGAGGAGGAGTGAAAACTTTTTATTAGTTTTCCTAATTTAGAAATCTAAATTCTGATTTCACCAGGTTTTAGGAGAGGTTGTAAACTGTCCTAACTCACTAGGAGCTGCCAGATGGTGGCGTTCAGACAGAGACATTCACACACACCCTGGGAAAAGGCTGAATTGTTTGGAAATGTTGAACAACAATGAGCTTGTAAAAAGATAATGATTTGACAGAGATTGAATAATATTAACAACAAATCATGTATGTTATGTGAGCACTCCATCTAGGCAGACTAACCATGCACTGTTGGCCGAAATGCGTTGGTAAAGTTATGTTTTTTGGCCGCAGACAAAGTGCAGCTTTGCAATAGTAATGATTTGGGTATGTCACAACCAAACATTTCTTGAAGTTTGCAGCAAACTTTGAATTCCCTTAAAATGCATAAGGTTATATGCAGATTTATATTTATCACCACCACTCCATGTGAAGTTGTGTTAAAGCAAGCTGCATTTATGCAAATCACTGCTCTTCCAGGAATTGTTGGTTTGATTGACTATATGCACATAAAAATCAGTAGCACATTTGTGGTTGAGCACAAGTATGTGAATACACACACGGGTACTCATGGGTTCATACTATATTATATTAAACAACATATTATTCTGAACATAGGCTGGGCTAGATGGGTGATTTACAGCAAAATATCACACAGATGTGATGAGCTCTTTTACAAAACTCTGGAACATTCATGTTACATTTTACAAGCCGGGGAACGTTCAAGAAGGCAAGTGGAGTCACCTGGGGCATTGGATAATTAGAGCCTTGCAGAAACTAAAGGGAGAATCACTGAGAGAGGCATAGCACACAGCTCTGAAACAGAGCCTTCTTAACACATGGGCACGCTGGGCAGTTGCCTGGGGGCCCCACGAGCATAGGGGCCCCATACTAATCTATGTATGTTGTGACTTGCTGAGTGGTTGTGTAGGCAGAGGCCCCAGTGCACTGCTTTACCCGGGAGCCTATAATGATGACGACAGTCGGGAACACTGGAAAAGTGAATGCAACTTCACTAACAGTGAAATAACATTAGATGGTTTCAGTAACTATTATTTTCTGAATTGCTCCCAGTGTCAATAACAAAGGGAAGATGATTCTTTTGAAACACAGCTGTGGATCATTTGTAAGTCTCATTCAGTGTGTGTGTTGGTGCTCATTATAGTGTTATTCTTGATGCTGCTGCAATGTGGCAACAGTAATGTGCAGCTTACCGTAAAATCCTACCTTATTATGTTTTCCCTTTCCTTCTTCTACTGCTTTGATTAATTATTATTATTATTATTATTATGTGGTGAAGCCTTAGCATTAGTTTCATAAAACTACAAAACATTATCATTAATGCCATTTTGATGCTCAGGACATCATTCATTTTCAAATGTGAACTCCTACTCCTAGTTGGAAGCAGGTGTTGGACACTTCATAACTCCTCATGTCCTGCTCTGGAATAGGACAAATTCTTACCCTAGTCAAACTTTTAGTAAAATTCCTAGGAGTGATTGTGAGATGCTTGATAAATAAGGGCAATGGTCTTTTTAAGAAAAGAGAGACTTACTTTCTGAAGATAAGAGGAATGCAGCTTCATCAAGCAACAGAGTTAAAACACTTGTTTTTTCATAAACTGAAAGTTGGATTGTTTTTGTGAAAATAATCAAAATATTGGTAGAGCTAAGACCTTTTCCTCACCTATGGTCTCAGGATCTGAGAAAGATTAAAGCAATGTGATGGCTGGAACAAGTAACCAAAATCTGTTTCCTAGGCTAGACTCAATTTTTCCTGTTATATTGTGGAGTTCAATAACATGGGAAAGTCTTTGAGTAGAAATGCTGGATCAGATCAATTGGTTAAAGTGGTTTGGGTAAGTAGCGATGGTGCTCTTTGGGTGTCTTCCACGGGAGGTGTGCCTAACAAGATCAACTGAGAAAGCAATGAGTAGTAGACCAGGGCATGCTGGAGGGTTTATTTGCTTCAGATGTCCAATGAGTGCCTTGAAACTCCCCTGGATGAGCAGTAGATTTTTATAGTATCAGATTTGTCTTGTTTGTCTCAACATGTTGCCATCTCAACACTTAATATGTTAAGTAAGTGGAGAGTAAAGCATATCTTACCAATTGTGTTAAATTTTTCACAAATTGCATAGTCTCCAGTTTGCATCTTTCTCATTTAACGATTTGTTGGAATGCCAAATGGATTATTACATTATATAATGTCTATTAGTAATCTGACCTACTTTGAAACCCAAATGGATTTGTTTTTGGTGTCAAACCCTTCATTTCCCTAAATAGAATTCCAATATTTGTTAACTTACTCCAACTGTAACAAAAGCCCCTTTCACATATACAACCCAGGAAATTTCTGGGATTTATTCAGTCACCAATAACTGGGTGACCCAGCAGTTTCCCAGGTCAATAACATTTACTCATGAAAGTTTTATCACAGAGAAGTGGTTATGGATCCTCAAAGGTGAGAAAAGTTCCTTATCTGTCAAAATCTGGTTTTATTTTTTTTTTCCTGATGTAGAAGATAAAATATGGTTGAGACACAATCATCCTAATTTGGTTTCATTAATTTATGCCTTTAATTTTTCCAGTATATTTGAGTCACACTAAAAAAAAGATGAATTGAAAACGGAAAAACACCACAGAGTAATGTGAAGCAGCAATTATACAAAGATGCGTGCTACTGCATTTTTCCTGTTTATTGAGGCTGGTCTAAGCTCAGTTCTCACATGGTGAAAGCCAGACCTTTTTAGGTTCCTATCCTCTTTTTTCACTGATGGAAAATACCATCTGGGAAGGTACATGGCACAGATGTGTTTAGCAGTATCTAGGCTTAATTGTTTTCTTGGCTTAGCTCAAACTTAACTTTCATATTTCAGAATTCTTTCCTTCAATCCCTGTACACGACTTACAGTGCCTTCAGAAAGTACCCAGACCCCCAATCTTAGTTTAGGAACTTGCCCACAGCCCTTTAAAGGCAAGCTGGGTCTTGAAGTCCAGTGTAGTTTATTCATGTGCACTCTGTTGGATGTTGATGGCTTCATGAGTATTGTATTTTCTTTATTTTTAGATTTTTTTAAACTAATTATGATTTGCTTCTTGTGAATTTCATGTTAGGATTAGTTTTCTTTGGATTGTCTTGCAGACAACTCATATTGACTCCTTTTTTAGCTCTTTTGGAATCTTTTGTTTTTTATATACACTAGGGGGCTTTGCCCCCTGCTCGCTTTGCTCGCCAACCCCGCCAGCCACTTCACGTCTCTGCGTATGTGGATTTCACTTTCACCAAACAACAAATCTTTTAATTCTTGCAGACAGGCCTCTTCATTGGGAAGAAACACTAATTTTTCTTGATGGCAACACAAATTAGATGATCTACAAGTCTTTTAAAGTTTAAAGCCAAACAATAACTACATACTTCTGTCTTATCACCTATGTCCATATAATTGATCTCTTTTCACTGTTTCGTTATTTCACTGAGTAATAATTTCTGTTTGTTAGTACTAATGCAATCTTTACTATCAGTCTTTTGAGACTTTCTAATTTTAGATAGATAGATAGATAGATAGATAGATAGATAGATAGATAGATAGATAGATAGATAGATAGATAGATAGATAGATAGATACTTTATTAATCCCAAGGGGAAATTCACAAATTTTAGTACTTTCATAATCTCTTGCTCTGCATGTGTATTGTGCCAACATTTTAGAACCTCTATACAATGCTCTATTTTGTCTTCTACTCTTTGTCTTTTATTTCCGACCCCGCTTGGAGGTGTGAGCGCAGGAACTGTGTCTGACAATAGCTTTCACACGAATGAGAAGCAATTGGACCGTGGGCGTGGTTGTAAATGTTTGAGAGGAGTGCGGGACTTGTGAAAATCTCTTGGCAAAACATCTCGTCTCGCGGGACCTGAAATTATCTCTCACAGGAGTTAAAATTATCTCCAAAAAAGTCTCATCCCAGGATTTCCTTTTATAATAGAGAGATTTTTATTTACAAAGATTCATTGTGGGAATTGTCTCTTTAAGCTATAGTTTTACTGTTCTTGTGAGGCATATGTATTGTTATTTTGGGACTTTCAAGAATATGTTGAACTTTTGAAGACAAACCCCTATTTGGCTAGGTGTAAGCTGAAGTCAGAGAGTCAAATGGTCACTCAGGCTACTTGAAAGTGAGCCTTTTCTGGACAGGCTCAGTTGGATGCTGGCCTGCTTTCAGCCCTTTTTTAAAGGCCTCACACATTTTTTTCCATACTTGTGTATGCATGCGTGTGTGTGTGTGTGTGTGTGTGTGTGGAATACAACAGGTTCATGCACTCGACCTGGAAGATTACCTGCAAATGTCTGCATGTGTGAAAATGACTACGCACTCAAAAGGCAGGCCTCATGGGAACAGGCATAATTATTAGGTGTTCAAGATTCTGTATAAAAACAGAAGCTATCGGGGGCACCACATTATGAACTCTTTCATTGTGCAAGTCCTTTACTAAGATGTGCAAAAAATAGGTCAAAAGACAGCGTGCTTAAAGGAATCTCACATCTGAAGGAGTATGGTATTAATGAGTAAAAAATTGTTCTACAGATGCTCCTTGGTCAAATGCCTTGATAGGGTCTATGCTCAGAGGGTTACATTATTTCAACTTGATCTTGATGTTCATTTGTGATTTTAATATTCAGATGTGGTCTTGTTTCGTAGAGTTACATTTTATTTATACCTCTTGGCGATATCTAAGCTTAATTTTTTTCTGGGCTTAGTTAAAATTAGCTTCTGTATTTGATTGTGGCTTTTGGGCATTCAGTGCAGCTTTGTTTCTTCTTTTCTTGATGAGGCACTTTTAATGTTTTTTTGACCATTTACTTTAACAGATTTTATTTTTGCACCTTGGATCCTGTTTTAGGTACAAACAACGCTTTTTTTTTTGATGGCCATGTTTTCCTGTTCTTTGGTCTCCCCATTTGCCTCATCAAACCTTTCCTTAAAGAATGCATCTCTTAACTAACCTCAGCCTCTAATATTTCCATTCATTTCCAATGGCTCAACCTGAGCGATGGAATAGGCTTATCACCCAGTTGAGTCAAGACCTGATGATGTCTTCTCTGTTTTGTAGTCAAACAGAGTAACACTAACAACTGATAACCTTATTACTGTTAACCCACACAATAATTTATTTAGCAAAAGCAGAGGGCCTATTTTCTTTGTTTTAAATAATGTTACATGCAATGCTTGACTTTTCAAAACTTTCTAAACTTCTTCTGATAATTGGTGAATGTAATAAAATAAAGAACAACACTGACAAATCAAACCCATTAATGAGGCTGGCACCATAATTACTGTTATGCTTATGCCTGGTAATGTGCAATATGCTTAATGTAGATAATTAACTAAGTCATAATATTTTATTTAGTTCAGCAAGGGTTCTATTGCCGTCACTTCTATTATCTATTACTCTATCCCTCAGTCTGCCTAAGTGGTTTTTCACATCATTATACAACACGTTTTGTTTTTTACAGTATGTGTGCTCACTAGAGGGGAGCTGTGTCTCTTTAAAATACTGGGGACTGCTGATCAGCATAAGAGCTCCAATTTTTAAATATACACTAAATGGCATAATTATACGAGTAAAGTAGCTGTAACAAATGTATGTGTAGTGTAAACACACTAAAATTGCAATTATTGCTTACTGTACAGCCAGCATTCAGCAGATTTCAGGCTGAGTGAGATGTTAATGTAAGCAATTTATCAACACATTCCCAGGCAGGAAATGAGAGGATATAAATTTTAGGAAGATTATTACATTATATTATTATTAAACAGATTACATTATGTGTTTGGAATGTGGCTGGAAAAATGCCTTAGATTAAATTTCTTTGGCGTGAAGAAACAGCCAACAAATAAACAAATAAAAAGGGAATAATAAAATAACTTGTTTAGCTGTCTTTGTCTTTATTAAGTAATGTTAGAAGATACCATTCCAGTGCTTCACATTTTATTAGAGATTCACTATTAATTCATTTTTCGAATCATCTTTCGGTAACACTTTAGTTTAGGTACTGCAAAAATGACATCTATTACTCATTTACTTCTACGTAAGAATGGCTTAACAAACACTTATATGGGTCTTCATAACATTTACTGAGCATCAGCAAAGTATATTCATCTCTGCAATGTGACCTACAAACAAAACTTCACTTTAGAGTGTTCTGAGGTGGCTTAAATTTCTTTAACAAGTAATTTTGCCATCATGTCAATATGCCACATTGTACAGAGATGACCAACCTACCTACTGATGTTTTGTAAGTGTTATGGTCTTGTTACATAAGAGTAAATAAGTAATAGATGAATTTTTGCAGTTCTTATGTTATCCATTTTTTTAGTACAGTGTGGGGAGGAAGAGTTGCATCTGTCATCAGAGAAGAAGTGAAACTGGACAGGATGGTAGTTAATGTTAAGGCACATTCACATGCACAAACACACTCATAGAGGACCAGTTTAGAGCTCCCAGTTATCTAGTATTCAAATTCTTCAGATGTGGGAGGAAAAGTGGTGTAATTAGTTAGAACCAATACAGAAACACAGAACTAGTAAACTCCACAGTCCTAAAATTGAGGGGTAGCAGTGTCTTTATAGAGAATTGTCCAGGTAACCCTAAAAAATGAAGAAGAGTGAAGAATAGTTTAACATCTAGGAAATTAAGCTTACAGAATGTCTTAAGCAGCATACAGAAGTTTAATTCTGTCACAATAATGAGACATATGAGTCATGAAAAAGGTTTGGGGCGGCCAATCGTATAATTGAGTTCCTGGCTGCAAAGTCGATCAAATGAATACAGCACTGATGTGCACAAAACCGAGTCCAAAACAGAACTGAGGGACTAGGGAAAAGGTGTAGGTTTTTAAAGGAGAAGACAGGAAGTGAGATCATAGGGATCGTGCTCATGGTCTTCAGCCATTGGTTCGAGCCCGGACGTGACATCACAGGGGTTGGGGCCGGCAAGGTCTTTTTCCATAGGCTCGGTCCTGGAAGTGACGTCAAGAGAGCCAGGTGGGATCTCCCATGAATGGTCTACAGGAAAGGGAGAAAAAGAGTCAGTGCACTCTGCCACATCCCGGCATGCTTCGGAACTGCCCTTACTCAAGCCCTTTAGCTGTCTCCCATGTGCACGTGTGTGACAATTCATTAATAGATTCTTCTGTATTCAAATTACAATCTCACCTTAACACTAAGGAATTAAGCATTTTTAATCATTAATGGAAAGCGCATCTCATGTTAGCTGAAAGAAGAAAATGGCTTGCCTTTTTTAATGTTCACATCCATCACATCATTTTTAAGAGACAACAAATTGTCTTAATAATTACTTACTCTGGACTAAATTTATTCTTGAAAAAATTCTAGCTATCTACAGTTAAACATTTTATTGGAAGTGTCTAGATATCATTACATTTTACATGACAATATATTCTTAATAAGAATGAATAATATATTGTAAACCCCCCATTTTTTTCTCTGCTAGGATGCACATTTACAATATATGCATCTCTAGATTCATTATTACAATCATGGGATGGTCGGGGGGGGCAATTTATTAAGCATTTATTATAGAATGATACAAAGCGACCTGCACACACTAACATAATGAATCTTTGCATTACTGATTAATGGCTTATGAAGATGCTTTGGAAAGTGGGACCGTGCACATGCAATGAAAGCTTTCAAACTGTGAATCCTTGCTTTTTTAACAGTACAGGAATACAAATCATAGCACATGGCAGTGAGTGTGACTCGGGAGACTGTTTTTTCTTTGTATGTGTGAAGCTTTAAAAAAGCAAAAACTGCCAGCTGAAGTTTGTGCAATGCACAAAACTGCTAAAAACAACATTACAGATGTTTATTTTTTAATTCATTGGAACTAAGTTAATAAATGGTGGTATGCAGTATTTACAGAAATTAGTGGTAAGTATATATTACAAGGTGACTTAGTAGTATTGTAGTTGGCTCTGCTGTGTTACAGCTCCAGAGGCCTGTGTTCAAATCCTTGCATGTGTAGTATATATGTGTATGGTACAAAGGTACAGCAAATATGACAATTCCCATATATAAGTATTATGGTTATTTTGTCATATTAATTCTAATGACAACTATTCCCTTCAATTATATAATAACTAGCAGAATACCCGCGCTTCGCAGCGGAGAAGTAGTGTGTTAAAGAAGCAATGAAAAAGAAAAGGAAACATTTTGAAAATAACGTAACATGATTGTCAATGTAATTGTTTTGTCACTGTTGTGAGTGATGAGTGTTGCTGTCATATATATATATATATATATGTATATATATATATATATATATATTTACACACACACACATAAACATATATATATACATATCTATACATATACACATATATATACACACACACATATATACATACATATATATATATCTACATATATACACATACATATACATACACACATACATACATACACACACATATATACACACAAATACATATATATATACATACACACACACATATATAAACATATATATACATATACATACATATCTACATATATACACACACAGCTATTTCGTATCAGTGCAAAACGCTGCTTGTTAAAACGGATAACTCCCGCTCTTACGTGCAAGTCTGCGTGGATATTATGAATTAT
>JANRMT010062837.1:53876484-53912904 GCA_026402145.1 Polypterus bichir lapradei
TTTTAAATATCCCAAAAGATTTTGCTCTCCATAAAAATATATCCTGTAAAAATTATACAAATTCAAATATGAACATGCTGCATAAGAAAAACTGGAAATATAAATAAAATTTGTTCTTTTCAGCAATAAGAAAGCAAATCATTCAGTTGTCTTTGCTCTTATGTCATTTTATCAGAGCTGGACGCCTGGCATCTTTTTTTGGAAACAAATTCGTTTATGTTTGGTGTGAGTTCTGTGTTGTGGAGATTCTCAGGATGGACTGCAGGTGCTCATCAGTGAGGCAACTCCTGTGTGCTGTTTTGTTAGTCTTCATCACTGAGAAGAGCTTCTCACACAGATATGTGCTACCAAACATGCACAAGGTTCGAGCCGGATGTAGACGGAGCTGGAGCATTCCTGCGGGAATGGAGTGAATAAACTGTGCGTGACCTGCAGTATCGTACTTTGCCTTCAGTGTGCCATTACACTGCAGCTCAATCACCTCTGTCTGAATCTGCACAGGTGCAGTTTCCACATCGATGGCAAATGGGTTGCGAAACAACTCAAAATTATTTTTTTGTTCTTCAAAGTCACCAAAGCGCCGTGCGAACTCAGTGCGCTCAGTTTATCAGCAAAGTACGTATTTGGGAACACCGTTGTGCCGACTTGGTTCAACATTACTTGGCAACAGGGAAAGTGGGGCAAGTTGCACTGGTGCATTTGTGTCTCCCATAAAAGCAGCTTCACTTGAAATCACTTTGTGATTTTGCACGGGTAAAAACGTCTGCTGAAGTGTCAGATTCTTCTTTAACTCTTCTGCTTTCTGTATCTTCTGCATTGCATTCAGGTCTTTCAGGTTATCCTGATGTTTTGTCTCATAGTGCCGTCTTAGATTAAATTCTGTAATTACAGCCACATTAGCTCCACAAATGAGACACACGGGTTTAACGGCAATGTCAGTAAACATATACTCAGCCTCCCATCGGTTTTTAAAGGCTCTATTTTCAGAATCAACTTTTCTCTTCGGCATCGTGTGGGATAGCTTCGCAATAACTTGCAGCATCATAAGCTAGACTTGATTAACGTGGTAAGTGTTCGGCAAGGCAGCTGAAGCGCTGCATTATGGGATCTGTAGTCTATTGTGTTACCAGCGCTTCATATCCCCGGACCATTAATAACAATAATATATAAAATGATCTCGCGGGCCGGATATAATTACACGCCGGGCCGGATGTGGCCCGCGGGCCTTGAGTTTGACACATATGGACTAAATAAAACTTGAAAAGATATATTTTTTCGAATGTGATCGCACAATTCAGATCGAGTTGACGCGCACCGACGCATCGAGCCCGCGTGCTATTTGTGGTTTCAATAAGTCACCCTCCCCTCCCTCTTACTTTTTTACCGTTCATCTAATGAATACACTGAGTATGGCTTTACCAAAACAATCATTGATGGCGAATAGTTTTTTCAAATGAAATTTGCCTCCGATTAGTCCCAGCAACGTGCTTTCTTTCGACTCTTACATTTTTGTAGCTGTGATGTGTGCATGAATGTAATCGATGCACCAGGAAATGCACTGACAAAAGTTCCCCTTTGCTTGGAATTGAAAGAGTGATTAAATGCGTTATTTTTTTAACGCGTTATGGAGTACATGCATCGAAGCTTCTCAGCTGTGCTTGTGCTAAAAAAAGGAAATATTTTAAAAATAACGTAACATGATTGTGAAAGTAATAGTTTTGTGACCGTTATGAGTGTTGCTGTCATCAAGAATTTGATCATCATTATTTCTTGCAATTAGGTTCGTATTTGGAGGATGTGTTTATGTAATGTTAGCTAAGACCCGGCACTTAAAAGTTTCTTGCTACAGCAATTTTAACTCCGTTACAAAGTGATCCAAAGTGTCGTTTATACCTCGTGTCTTCTCAGTAAACTTGTATCTCGCGAAAACCGCCATTTGCCGTAGGCATGACAAACGGCAGCGGGAGTGTGTCTATAAACTTAATATAAACTTACGGTTCACGCCGTGCTTTGTTTCCGCAGTAGATGTACTTATGAATATGCTTGTATTCATGAATACGCTTGTATGCATCACTTGCTTCATAATCTTTTTCTGCCTTCTCAATTGTGAAAAGGCATTTTTTGCTCAGCGCTGTTTGCAGGTCTTCCTTGTTCTCTACGTACTTACGTAGGAGGCGTGATGATGTCACACGAAACTCCGCCCCCACGGCCATCCAGCTCAACTCCATTACATTATATGGAGAAAAATAACCTCCAGTTATGACCATTACACGTAGAATTTCGAAATGAAACCTGCCCAACTTTTGTAAGGAAGCTGTAAGGAATGAGCCTGCCAAATTTCAGCCTTCTACCTACACGGGAACTTGGAGAATTAGTGATGAGTGAGTGAGTCAGTCAGTCAGTCAGTCAGTGAGGGCTTTGCCTTTTATTAGTATAGATATCTATAGAGGCTGCTATTTTCTTCAATTTTAATCAGTTTAGTCAAGAATACATTATTATTTATTAAGACAATCTCTAGTCTCTTAAATTTTTTTCCCTTCATATTTCTACTTTTCTTTTGATTTCTCTCGATTGATCTTGAAGTTCTGCGGTGGGCTGGTGCCCTGCCTGGGGTTTATTTCCTGTCTTGCACCCTGTATTGGCTGGGATTGGCTCCAGCAGACAACCGTGACCCTGGATTTAGGATATACCGGGTTGGACAATGGATAGATTTCTGATCTTGAAGTTAATTGATGTATCTGTTACGTTGAATGAAATTAATGAACATTATTTATTTTTACAAAATTGTGTGCTGGAAGTGAAAATTAAAAAGTTAAGCTGTTCTCGTGTTTCAGCTAAAGTGAGATTTTTCCATTAAAAATTAAAAAAAAATGTTTATTCACTTGAAACTGTAATGCAAAAATAGAAGAATCTCACACAGTTTGTTCAAAAGGTGGATCGACAGATGAACTTACATGGGGAAATGAAAAGTAGTTAGAAGACAAGTTGGGGCTAATAACCAAATAACACAAAGACAAACAAATGTCAAAAACACAAGCAGAAATTAAAAAGGTTTTCCTGCTATACAAGGTGAGACACAAAAATAACTGGATTGGTAAAAAAAAATAATTTATTGATGCATTCTAAACATTGTCACCTTCTATATACTCCCCCTCCCAATCTATACACCGCTCCATACGTATCTTCCATTGATTGAAACAGTGCTGGAACTCTTCTTGCTTGAGGCTCTTTCAACAGGCTTGCCATTTTTGTTTTCACTTTATCAATTGAAAAAAAAAATGTGTTCCCTTAAGGTCACTTTTGATTTTCAGGAACAAGTAAAAATCACAGGGAGCTAAATTGGGCGAATAGGGAGGATGATTGAGGACAGGAATGTTTTTGTCAGTCAAAAACTGCTTTACAGAAAAAGAGAAAATTCGCACGAAGTTTGATGTTGATTCGATTTTTTCACCCGATACGTATTATCGCAGAAACTCATGTAGCAATAGTTGTGAAAATACTGACTGGGCTATTCACAGGATATACCTAGCCGGTCGGCACTTTGGCATGTAGGAGGGAATATAGTTCTATTATTCACGTCCGGCTGACCTCCAGATGGTTTTCCAGGAAAGCTACAAGCCCAGTCTGGTTATTTTTGTGTCTCACCTCGTATGTTATCCTTGTTTTGGTTTCAAAGCTTGGACAGTGAGTGTAGCATACTACTATTTGAAATAGCATATTGACAGTTTTACTCTCTTTTTGACATTTGTTTTGCGGTCATTCAAAACAGCACCTATTGTTAAACTTCTGTTTGGTCAGTGGTGCAATGACATCATAAGTCATGCCACCAGGCAATCAGGGGATTAGCAATAGATATCTGTCATGAATTTCCCCATTACAAATACTAAAATCATGCTCATAAACATGTAAGTTTTAATTGCTTTATTTTTCTTAAATTGAGTAAAGAAATTAACAAACAAAATAAAAACTAAAATAAAGAACAATTTAGAATTCAAATATTAAATAATAAAACAAAAGAAAATACAATTAGTCAGTCAGTCTAACCCTCTTTGTCTTCGCGGGGGGTGCTGGAGCCTATCCCAGCTAGCTTAGGGCAAAAGGCAGGAACAAACACACACACACCAGACACACTCTAGGGCAGGGGTTTCTTAACCTGAGGTCCGTGGACCCCTAGGGGGTCCATGGATAGATTTCAGGGGGTCTGAGATAGTCAGATAAAAATTAACACTTATATTCACTATACAGCCTGTATATATACAGTAATTCATACTATGCATATGAATTTAACTCGAATAGTCTTGGAGAATGCTGGTGTGCATTGACATAAGCCTACCCTCGTCTGGTAAAGCGAGCTATGAGTGTTCTGATTCCCTTTGCTACTATATACCTTTTGTAAATCAGGGTTTTCAGCACCGGTTTCTATCAAAATGAAAAGTCCAAATAGACTGGATAGATTGGATGTCAAAGATGATATGCGTGTTGTGGAGCCGACCCGGACACAGACAGGCGGACATGTTGTTTGTCACCACCACACGTATTTTATTTACAATATTTACAATAAATGGTCACTCAGACCCAGTCCAAATAGTGCACAAACCCCAACACACAGTCCTGGCCACACAATGCCTTCTTCTCGGGCCGCCTCCACTCTCTCTTCTGCCTGGTCCGTCTTCCACCCGACTCCAGCCCTGAATGAAGGGAGACGGCCCCTTTTATATCCTCCCGGATGAGCTCCAGGTGATTCCTGCCACTCCTTCATTGGCCACGCCCCAGCGTGGCGGAAGTGCCGGCTGTTCTCCCGCCAGCTCTCCGGGTGTCCTCTTAAATCTTCCCCCCAGCACTTCTTGGTGTGGCGGAAGTGCTGAGGTCACAAGTCCCCAAGACATTGGGGCGCCTCCTGGCGGTGACTACGGGCCCCCTACAGGGTGGGGCTTCCATGCCCTGAAGCCGTGGCCCCCAAAGCAACCAGGAAGGCGGCCCCCACGTGATCCCAGATGGGCGCACACCCACTTCCGGTCCTTCAAGGCGTCCCGGCCGGGTCATTGCCCCGGCATCCTCGACAGTGTCAACATTTAACATAAAAAAAGCACTGAACTAATCCATTTTAGAAAAGTCATGGGAAATAAAAGGACAACCTGCTGTAAGTATTGATACATTACTTGTTTATTTTTGTTATTGCTTTGTGAAGTTACATGCGCGAGCATGTGAAAATGTAGACTCAAGTGTTTTTTTCCGATTTTCCTGTTTGTCTGTTCATGGCAGGAGTTCAAAGCATCAGTTGAAATCTACTGTTTGAGACCTTTTCATTAATGTATAAGATTTGTGTAATCTTCCTTGTACAGAAAAATTACTAGGCTGCTTTTAATTTTTTTTTTGATGACTTTGTATGACGCACATACTGTAACAATGGGATCACTATGAGTGTTTAGTAGACACCGATGGCTTTCAAACGACGTATTGTTTGTGTCTGTGTGTGGTGTAGTTCGTCTCTATGATGCAGTGAAAGGTATTTTAAAACATTTTTTGAACCCACTTTGGTCCTGTACCAGGCTCAAGAGGATTTGACTGGATCAAACAAGAGAATAAGAAAGATCAAACAAAGGAAGGATGTGTGCATATGACCCTTCATTTACAAATGATCGATTTTATCAGATTGAGCAAAGAAATAGAAAACAAGAAGGCAGAAACCTGAAACTTTAACCTTCAGAGAAACCTGACTAGTCAGTATGCTCATTCATTTACAGTATTTTACTTTATTAACTATTTATCTGACTCGACCAACAACATTTGAGAAATACTATTGGTTACATTTTTGTTTTGTTTTTCCAGTTGGAACACAGGCATGTGAAGTGACTTGCTCATGGTCACACAGTGTCAGTAGTGGAGTTTGAAATCACAACCCTGGGGTTTGAAATCCAGAGCCTTAGCCACCATGCTAAACTGCCTGAACATGCTTATTTTAATGAAGAATTGCAGGAGACATGACTTTCTGAACACCAATCGAAACAAGGCAGGAACCAATCTTGGAGAAAGTAACAATCATCCAGGAATTCTCAGTACACAACACACTTTACATTAACTTTGTTGCTTTCCAATCTGTAAAGTTGCTAAAACATCTGCTTAGTACTCTTGAAGGAGTGCTGTGGAGAGCACAGAAGCATGTGGGTGGTTTGTTGGTTATTCTCCAATTTTTTGAAGTGATAGTTATACATTTTCCCATTAAAGTACTGCAGGACGATCACCAGCCTTCTTATAGCCCCATTTGTTGGCTCACCATTTATACTTAATGGCACTGATCCAGGAATAGTAAGCCTTTGGGCAACAGGTTTAATAACATGAATGCCTGAAAAACTTCAAGAAGTGATAGGAGTAGAATCTTAATAAACAGATTTAGAATAGCTAATCAGTTTCTGTGCACAAAACAAAACTTCTACTAAATTTCATGGAAAAATAAAAACAACTGTGGTAGGGAATTTCTGTAATAGCATATTAAATGTTGAAAGAACACAATGGTAACATGTTCAATTAAACGTGCTGGACTTGTCCGCTAACTAATAAATTGATTGAAATAAAAACAATATTAAAGGACTGACTATAGGGGTAAATGGTTTGCTCTATCAAAACATTATCAACCTAGTTAGGTAAATTTCTTATTTAGATCCTTTCAGAAGCAAACTTGATTACATGTATAAAGGAATCTGTATATAAACATCAAAGTCCTAAAAAAATGTAATGCTTACAGTCATATCAAGCATTTCTGAAAGTTCAGCCTAAATTTTAATGCATACAAAAGGGTTGATTTGCTCACTAATTATGCAAATTATAAAAAATACTTAATACGACTACTCAATATTTTAATTTCACAGTGTTGTTTACACAAAATAGCTCTAGCTTTCAGTGCTACATATGAGCATTTTATAGTGTACGTTTTTACCCATACATAATAAAATACTATTGTATCTGTTACTTTGTCCATTTGTTACCATATCACGCAAAAATGGCTGAATGAAAATGTAAGCCCATTTGCACAACAGTACCACTTAGACTATAGGCTACAAAAGTTTTTTCCCTGCTATTTTAAAACTTTTTTAAAAAAATGTAAGTATTCTGCCAGGCAAATGGGGCAAACGTATTTATTAAAGGACCAGAAGAAGAAATGTGATCAGGAAACTGGGACAATTTTCAGTTTTATGCTTACATCTAGTGCCTCATTTACATTCTGTATTCATACCTGTATTTAAATAAAGTTATATCTAACGTCTCATTTTCTTTTTTCTTTTTTTTTAAGTTTTATTAATTTTATTGCAATCCATACAAATTAATCAATTTTTTACGAAAAGAAAAATTGAGTTAAGGACAAATCGATCCCCACCCTTGAGAGAGAGAGCAAGGCAAACGGTGTGAAATTTAAGGCTTGTAAACATACCTAAATTAATAAATTTGATAATCCAATAGAGATGAATGCAGAAGACAAAGAAATATGGAAATAATTGCTTCCTCTGTGCATTAAGAGCTTATTTTAAAATATTACTGATTAGATCCTGCCATGTTTTGAAAAAAGTCTGTACAGATCCTCTAACTGAGTATTTGATTTTTTCCAATTTCAAATAGTATAACACATCGGTTTCCCACAGATTTAAAAGAGGAGAGTTTGGGTTCTTCCAGTTTAGCATAATAAGTCTGCATGTCAAAAGTGTAGTGAATGTAATCACAATTTGTTTGTCTTTCTCCACGTTATACCCATCTGGAAAAACCCCAAACACAGCTGTTAATGGGTTAGGAGGGATTGTGAGACCAAGGCTGTCTGAGAGGTAATTAAAAATTTTGGTCCTAAATAATGTTAATTTGGTGCAGGCCCAGAACATGTGATCCAGTGAGGCTGGGACTTGATTGCAGCGTTCGCAGGTTGGATCATGCCCTGGAAACATTTTGGAGAGTTTTAGTCGAGACAGATGTGCTCGATATATAATTTTGAGTTGTATAATTGTATGCTTTGCGCATATGGAACTCGAGTGAATTCTCTGCATTGCTACTTTCCACTTCTTTATTGATATATTAATTGCGAGATCTTTTTCCCAGTATCCTCTTGGATCTTTGAAAGGAAGGGAATGCAATATGATTTTATATATTGCAGAGATGGTGTCTGAGTCCTTGAGATTGAGCAATATTTTTTCCAGCATGGATGAGGGTGCAAGATGAGGAAAATCAGGAAGGTTCTGTTTAACAAAGTTCCTGATTTGAAGATAGTGAAAGAAATGTGTAGCTGGAATGTTAAATTTGGAATGTAATTGTTCATAGGATGCAAAGACGTTGTCTATATAAAGATCTCTAAGCAAGTTAAATTAAGTCCAAATTTTTTCTAGATATTAAAAACTGCATATGTTCGCGAAGGTTGAAAGAGACGGTTCTCTTGCAGAGGTTCCACAGATAGCAGCTTCTCTGCCTTGAAATGCTTTCTACATTGGTTCCATATTTTAAGTAAGTGAAGCACAATTGGGTTATTTGTATATTGCCGATAGTGTGTGTTTATTGGAGCACAGAGCAGGGAATACAAAGAAGTACTGCAGGATTTTGCTTCTATTGCGGACCAAGCCTGTGTATGTTCTTCTATTGGTATCCAGGTTTTCGTTTTTATATTTGCTGCCCAGTAATAAAACTGGAAGTTAGGTAGAGCCATGCCGCCTTCTGCCTTTTGTCTTTGTAGTGTCGCTCTTTGGATGCGTGGATGTTTTGAGTTCCAAATAAATGAGGTTATTGTTGAATCTAATTGCTTAAAGAATGATTTAATAATGTATATTGCAATGTTTTGAAATAAAAAAAGGAGCTTAGGAAGAATATTCATCTTAACAGTGTTAATTCTTCCAGCTAGTGTGAGATAAAGGGTTGATCATCTATGCAAGTCTTGCTTAATTTTTTCCATGCATACAGCGAAATTTTGTTGATAAAGAGCTTTATGTTTACTTGTGATGTTTACCCATAGGTATTTAAACTGTTCTGCAATGATAAAAGCTAGGGTGTCTAATCTAATATTATATGCTTGAGAATTCATTGGAAAGAGTACACTTTTATTCAGGTTAATTCTAAGACCAGAGATCTTTTGAAATTCTGTGAGTGCTGTTAAGACTGCAGGCACAGAATTTTCTGGGTCTGATATATACAGTACCATATCATCTGAATATAATGAAATTTTCTGTTCCAGTCTCTTCTCTGATAATCCCCTTTATCTGATCAGTATTTCGACAATGTATTGCCAGTGGTTCAATGGCAATTGCAAACAGTAGCGGTGACAAGGGGCATCCTTGTCTAGTACCACGTTCTAGTTTAAAGTAGTCTGAACAAATGTTGTTGATACAAACTGAAGCTTCTGAGTTAGTATACAGTAATTTGATCCATGCACAAATGTTCGGGCCAAACCCAAACTTCTCCAATGTAGTAAAAAAGTATTTCCATTCAATTATGTCAAATGCTTTTTCTGCATCCAATGATAATAATATTTCTGGGGTGTTTGATTTAGTTGGTGAGTATATTACATTAAACATGCGTCGAAGATTTGAAGATAAGTGTCGGCCCCTGATAAATCCAGTTTGATCTTGTGATATTACCGAGGGGAGCACTTTCTCCATCCTTCTAGCTATGATTTTAGAGATTATTTTAACGTCATTATTCAGAAGTGAAATTGGTCTGTATGATGCACATTGTAATAAGTCCTTATTTTGTTTTGGAAAAATGGTGATTAGTGCTTGGCGAAAAGTTCGAGGAAGAGTTTGGCTATCTCTGGCTTCTGTAAATGTTGCTAATAGGAGGGGAGCTAGCTCAACGGAGAATTTCTTGTAAAATTCTGCAGGGTAGCCATCAGGGCCTGCTGCTTTCCCACCTTGAAGTGACTTTATAACATCTAGTAATTCTGATAACGCCAGAGGTTTATCAAGTTCCTCCGCACTTAAAGTGTCTATTTGTGGTATTTGTAATGTATCCAGAAATGTATTAGATTGTGTATTGTCTTCTTTAAACTCAGTAGTATATAGGGATTTATAGTAGTCTCTGAAAGTGTGCATTATATTTTTGTGGTCGATGATTTTATCTCCGTTTGCGTTGGTGATTACTGAGATTGTGTTGCGCACTTCTTGCTTGTGAATTTGTTGAGATTAGCTTATTAGCTTTCTCTCCATGTTCATAGTAATGATGTCTGGATTTATAAATTAGTTGTTCAATTTCTTTAGTTGTCAAGAGGTTTAGTTTTGAATGCAGAGCCTGCCTTTCCCTATGTAGAATCTCGCTTGGTAGTCTGGCATGTTTTTCATCTATTCTAGTAATTTAGCTTTTTATCTCTGCTACTTTCTTGGTTTCTAATTTATTTTTGTGGGAAAGATATGAGATAATCTGTCCTCTTAAGAAGGCCTTAAGAGTTTCCCAGAGTATTCCTGCAGAAATCCCTGAGGATGTATTTGTCTCTAGGAAGAAATTGATTTGTTTGGATATGAATTCTGTACAATTCTCGTCTGCTAATAGAAGCGGGTTGAGACGCCATCTGCGAGGTGAGTGTGTGGGGCTTAGTAACTTTAGCTCCAAGATCAGAGGTGCATGGTCAGAAATAACAATAGCATCGTATTTGCAAGATTTAATCATAGGCAAGAAGTTATTATCTATAAAGAAATATTCAATCCTTGAGTAGCAATGATGTACTGGTGAGTAGAAAGAATATGTTCTTGAGTTTGGGTTTAAAACCCTCCAGGGGTCTGATAAGTTGTGATCAGCTATAAACTTTGTAATTATCTATGCGGTGTTAGATGCCGTTCCCCCAGTGGAAGAAGTCCTATCTAAGAGTGGATTTAAAACACAATTAAAGTCCCCAGCCATTATAATTTTATGAGTGTTCAGATTGGGAATGGATGCAAGTAAATTTTGTATAAATTCCTTATCATCAGCATTAGGTGCATAAACATTTATCAAAATCATTTTACAGTTAGATAAGTCTCCCATGACCATTACATTTATCTATTCAGGATCCAATACTACATCTGATGCTACAAAATGAGACTGTTCTATGTATGAGAATTCCCACACCTCTAGTTTTCTTTGTAAAACTAGAATGAAACATTTGGCCAGTCCAGTCTTTCTGCAGCCGGAACTGATCCTTGCTTAGTAAATGGGTCTCCTGTAAAAATACTATTTTAGCGTTTAGACCTGTTAGGTGAGAGAGTACTTTCTTTCTCTTTAATTTGTGATTCAGGCCTTTAACATTCCAGCTCACAAAGTTAATTGTCCCATCATGGAGACATTGATTCTGAGTTTTTGATGTCATTTTATAGTCTTAACTGGAAGTGAGACAGCTTCGGCCTTAATTTCTTATTTCCCCAAGAGTTATTGCCATGCAGCCTATTATTACGTTGGTAGTTATAATTATAAAGATTAAAAGGATAAATTAGGTATAGATCAAGCCTGCTCTCTTTCTCTCCCCCCTTTAACCCCCCACCCTCCCTTTTTGCCTCCCCACGTGAGGTTAGAACCCACTTCACACAGTCCTCATCCTCTGACATACCCAGAGACAGAGCACGTCCAAAGCAAAACAAGCCCCCACGCAGCGGCATTTTAGGATTAAAAGATAGAGATATCTATTAACAATATAGTCTAAAAAACTGTGCACTTAGAATATATATAATCTTCAGCAATCTTCGTGTATTAAGATAATACACCCGGATAATAAACCCGGGGAATGGTGTTAGAAAATGGTCCAGAATAAGCATAATAAGTCTTAATGCAATAATAGCAATAACAATAAACCAAGGGTATGATGTTGAACAGTCTCGTTTAGGGTAGAGAGAAAATAATTAGATAATAAAAAAGAAAAAAGGAAAAAAAAAAAGAAAAAGCGATTAAGCACAATAAAACATAAACAGATAGCGCCCGAGTAATAATGAGTGATAATGAGAATATATGATGATAAAAACCTGTATTTTAAACAAATAGATCAGACAGTAGATTATTAATCCTTACCATATTATTAATGGCCATGACTCACTATTATGTATCAGAATAGTCCCAGGATCAGCTTTCTTAATTCCTTTTCTGCTTCTTCCTTGTTAGCTAAGACTTAGAATTGACCCTGCAATTCCACTTTCAGTTTGGCCGGATACAAGAGGCTGTATTTGACGTTGGCTTGCCATAACCGCTGTTTAATGTTGTAGAAGGCTGCGTGTTTAGTAGCTGTTGCTGGAGAGAAGTCAGGGAAGATACGAATGTAGTTATATTCATATATAATCTCTTGCTTGTTTCTGAGGAGTGTCATCACCTCTAGCTTAAATGATAATTGTTCAAAGCGAATAATAAAAGATCTAGGTCTAACGGTATTTGATCCGCGTACGCAAAAAGCCGCTGCTATCTCAGAATCTGCTTTAAAGTCCTCCCCAATTATTTTAGAAAAAAAGTTCAGCTGCGAATTACACAGGGTTTGGACTTTCTCCATTCTCAGGCAGACCTTCAATTCTGACATTATTCCTTCTGCTTCCATCTTCCAAAGCAGCCAGTCTGTCTCCAAGTTTTTTGCATTCGGAGCTGGCATTTACTGCTTTTTCTTCGGCACTGGTTGCTAAATTTTCGGCTATTTCAATCCGAGTCGTGAATGTCTCCTTGACATCCTCCAGTTGATCAGTAAGCGTGCTCAGTTTAACCGAGTTTTCCTGAATGTGCTCTTCAATTTTACCCATCATCTGTCGCAGCTCCTGTTGCAGTTCCTGTCGCAGTTTATCATTTGCCTGTTGCAGCTCCCGTCGTAGGTTCTCATTTGCCTTTACCCTTGCTTTCTCATTTGCCTTCTCGCTTTTCTTTATCTCTTGTATTAGCTCAGCGAACATCACCTTCAGTTCAGACAGTTCAATTTGCTTTCTTGCACCAAAGGTGAAGCGGCAGGCTCTATTGTAGCTGGTGTCCCCGCTGTTCCAGGCTCGTGTGGAGTAATTGAAACCATGGGCTGCAAGGCCTTTTCCAGTTTCAGGTGATCTTCTCCAATCGGCGAGCTATCGAGACCTGCTTCACTCACGCTCGTACATTCGCTCCCCATTTCGCTCTCAGCCGGCAACGATGTGGCGGACCGTGGTCCTGAGGAGTCTGGGCTTTCACCCATTTGATCCAGGTCAGTCTCTGAAAGGCCATATCTTGAACTAGGGCTTACTGATCTTAGCTTGGATGCAGCTTTAGTTTTTGGTTCTTTCGGACCCCCTTTCTTGTTGGCCATGTTTATATATGCTTACATATACTATAGCAGTGCACCTCGGGTTGAATAAGTACAGGATATCTCAGGATAATAAGCAGATAATATGAAAAATAACACCGCTGCTAGCAGAGCTCCACTTCAGACGTCCATCTCTCGCAACGGACGAGACCAAACCCTAACATCTCATTTACAACTAAAATATTTTTTCCAGTTTAAGAAGTGCTGTTGTTTATACAGATGTTGGGTCACAGAGTTGCAAAAGAGACAGGAAGGTAAGTCAAGGTTTCCAAGGAAAATACAGGTACTTTATTTTATAGACAAGGCAGGCGCAGTCTCAAGACTTCGTTCAAAATAGGAGCAGTTACTTCAGCACTAAAGCACATGAGATAGGAGCTGTGACATGCTAATTAATCCGCTTTAGCTCCCATCTTCAGAATAGAAGAACACCAACAGTTCAGAAACACCGCTGTGGCAGACCAGAGGCCTTATGTATAAAATGGTGTGTATGCACAAAAATGTTGCGTACGCCCGTTTTCACACTTACATCATGATGTATAAAACCTAAACTTGGTGTAAAGCCACTGTCACAAGAACGCGTCAAAAACATCATGAAGGTTTGGGGCAGCCACCTACATATTGTTCCATGGCTGCAAAATAGGTCAGAATTTGAACAGATTTTCACAGATTCGAGTCCAAAACAAAACTGCTAGTATGGAGGTAAGATGGTGGTTTAAAGGCCAGTAAAGGAAATTATGTTATTGGGACTGGAACTGGAAGTGACATCATCGGTGGCACTGGACCCGGAAGTGACTACCTCATCGGTGCTGGTACCGGAAGTGATGTCATTGGTGGTGCCAGAACCCTGCGGGATTTCCTTTGAATGGTCTTCAAGAGATTGAGATAGACAATCAGTGCACCCCGTCGCCCCCTGGTCTGGCATGGAATTACTATCATTTAGGCCATTCAGTTGTCTCCCAATCTCACTTGTGTAACACTACACCACACCAGCCTTAACCTGTGTGTACACAAGTTTTCAGCTTGGTTTTGCAAACTGGCAGCACCCAGCGTCAAAGCAGTGCTAGTGTCCCTGTGTGGTTTCCCTTTATTTTTTAGTTTCACATCCCTGACGCGGCTTTATCAAATACATTGAAATTAACCGCATACCATTTTTTAGTTTAAGGTATCTGATTGTAATCAACCTGTAACAATATAATGGTGCACGGAATGACCAAACTATTCCAAATACCATAGCGGCTTTACCGTTGGTACTCTAAGTGCACCACTCAGAGTATTTTAACCCACTGTATCTGAGTGTGGATTCACAGCTATAAAACAGCTGATCGTAAAGCTGTATGGCAGATTGTGTCAAGAGCAGAGAGAATTATCAGGATACAGCTTCTAGCACACACTGCCTCAGCCATGGGCACAATCTATTTGAACTTCACCCATTTGGCAAATGCTTTAGAGCCTTGCCTGTAGGGACCTCGCGGTTCAGAAACAGTTTCATCCCAAGAGCTCCAAACACACTCAATCAGTCCATCAAGTACTCCTGGTAGAATTGTTTGTACTTATAATTACAATTACCTCACTGTAAACTTGCATTACAGTTGTAATATTACACAGCCAGAGCCACTTATGCATTCATATTGTATATTTTTCATTGTTTTTTATCATTTTTATTATTATTATTATTATTATTATTATTATTATTATTATTATTATTATTATTGTTGTTGTTTTTGTTGTTATTTTGCCATTTTATAGGAAAATAAGTTTATGAAGGAATTGCATATTGAATCTGATTGTACCATACAATTAAAATAAAGAAATTCAATTCAATTCAATAGAAGAGAGCACGCATTTACAGATGATGATGACTGGTTTCTAAGTCGATTTAGTTCTCCAGGCGCTATCTTCTTGGAGCTCTTGATATCATTTTTAAGATGAAATGTAGTAAAGTATATATATTACATTATACAGATACATTTTTTACTTCCTTTAAATAATGTATACTGCTAATAATTAAACGTGTGGACATGGTGGACTGCGGTAGCGATGAATTGGCGCCCCATTCAGGGATTGATCCTGCCTCGCACTGTATGCTTGCTGGGACTGGCGCGACCCTGGATGGATAGATGGATGGTATAATTAAACATGTACTATGAAGATATTTCAATATTCCTTAAAAGTTTTGAAGCATTAGCATTCTAATCTTACAGATGGCTTGACATTTATTAAAGAGCTGATTGTGTTGCGATTGGTTACTTGGAGAAGGAAAAGGAAGGACAGGAATTGGGGGTTAATAAATTTGAAACAGACACTACTGCTACAATAAATTATTTTATCGCAGGTTGCACACAGTGCAGCAAGCATCTTGCAGGAGGCAGGAAAAATCTATGGACGGTGCCAGCGCGTCGTTATCACTGCGCCACCTTGTCCCCATGTTTTTATACATGCTTTAATTCCTATCATCATGAAAATGATATCAAGTATACATCTTAGTATTTCAGTTGTTCAGAGAGGTGTATTATCATTAATGTAAAGTATTCTTTGTCCTGTTTTTTTCTTTTCTCTGTACCCTAATATGCTTCCATATGACACTCGACGGTGGGCTACAATTTGCTTTTTCACTGCGACTTTGATATCTGAAAACTTCTTTTTTATTTCGGGCACTGTGAGACTTTCTGAACTTGAACTTTTAAATTTCTCCGCCACTTTATGTTCTATCTATTTTCTTATGTTGTTTATACCACTGCTTAAACCAAAAAATAGTACTCTTTTCTTGCCCCAGCTTCGCATTCACTGAAATTCTTTATTTCACATGCTTTTTCCATTGTCTTTTAATCAAACACTGAAAGGAAAGGGCTATTTATATTAATTTGCACATTAAAATATGCAAAATTCTGGGATGAGTCGAGGTGGGGCGGCAGGCGTGTGCATAAGCGTTACTTTTGACACTGACTGGGATTTATGTAGCGAAAGTGCATGGAAGTTGGCTTACGGAAGGTTTTGTGCATCTGAATTTTTTTGTGCATATGCACATTTCCACTTTTGTCCATATGCTATGTTTTAATCTGAATTCTACGCACGCCGTTATGCATGAGGCCCCAGGAGAGTGTGAGGAAGAGCAGGTCAAAGCCTGGTGTTAAATGTACTAAACATTGTGCAATAAGCACGTTACATAGCAAGCCTGATCCTGCAGAGGACAAACAATTGCATTGTTCTTGGTTCACCAGATGCAGCAGAGCAACTACGGAGCTGTCCTTAAGCCACTGCCATTAGAGATAGCGAATCAACAGCAACTCTTCTCACAAGTGCCACATAGTTTCAAAATATTACAACAAAATATTTTTATGGTCCATGAATTTTGTTACAATGGGATTCCAACTGTATTTATGTTTTCTTTATGATGTGGGACAGTAGGTATTATTACTAACTCACAGCCTTTAATTGGCAATTTGATTTGGGGCTAAAATGCAGAAACTTAACTTTCCTCATCAAGCTGGGTTTCATCTTATACTCCAAACATATACTGTTGACAGACAAGACAAGCAATATCAACCGTAAGGAAGTCTAAAACATTTGAGGTTCTGGCAGTTCTAAACTTTGGCCCTAATAAAGGAAAAAAATAGAAGGACCAGGAAATGAAACTGACTGGTGGAGACAACCAAAGGAGTAATCTCTAGGTAGGCAAAACCCAGTGTAGCAGCATTCTCCATTACCAATTATTCGTAACCTTGGTCATCAAGTATACCATGCTGAAATCTTACATACAGTCCATGTGATGAAATTGTGCATCACAAGATCAGTGATCATGTGGCAGCAACTAGTGTGACAACTGAAGTCAACATGGCTATAGGCACAAAAATCTAACGTTAAATGGCAGAGCCTTTGCTGAAAATTCATAATACAATTTATAACAATACAATGAAACAAAGCTTGCATATCAAAGTACAACTAAAGCTGAGTAATTGCAAAAAGCAGAATCATAACAGAGAAGTAATTATGAGTTTCACATGACTGGCAACAGTTAAAATATTAAAACTTTTTTGTTAACACTTTAGTTTAGGTACTGCTAAAATGTATCTATTACTCATTTACCCTTATGTAACAAGACAAAGGCTTCATTTAGTCTTCATAAAACTTATAAAACATGAGTAGATCGGCTATTCATCTCTGTACAGTGTGGCTTATTGACATCATGGTTAAAGTACTCGTTAATATAAAGAATTCAAAGATCTTATACTAAATATGTAATATAAAGACAAATGTGTCACAGTTAACCACTTCAGACCACTCCAAATTGAAGTTTTGTTAGTAGGTCACATTGCAGAGATGAATAATCAATTTACTGATGCTTTGTAAGCGTTAAGAAGACCCAAGAAAGTGTATCTTAATGTCTTTTTACAGAGTAGTAAATGAGTAATGAATGAAAAGTAAAATTAGCCATTTTAAATATTTTTTTTGTTTTTTGTATTTGCAGGACTGTGCTTTTCACATGCATGAATGACCACTCCTTATTGTGTTTTTCTTGGGTGATATACCATAAATCACAAACAAAAATGTTTGCCCATTATCAATTTATCATATGGCTGGTGGGTCACGATGACTGTTCTCATACCAAATTCGAAAAAAAGAATTTTAAGAAATATTTCTAGTTTCAGGCATGACTGTAGCATTTTTGCTACCTTAGGCAAATGGCACACCATATTGCACAACAGTGTTTAATTAAAGTTCTTTACAATTATAAAAATAAAAATCACTGAAATTCATATTATTTAGTAATTCTGATGTGTATTTGAAGTGTTTGTTGTTTGTCATAATAAATTGGTATCTATCTATCTATCTGATAGGGACATATATATATATATGTATATATATATATTTATATATATATATATACAGGTATATATATATATATATATACTGTATATCCTAACTACAGGGTCACGGGGGTCTGCTGGAGCCAATCCCAGCCAACACAGGGTGCAAGGCAGAAAACAAACCCAGGCAGGGTGCCAGCCCACCGCAGTGCGCACCCACACACACACCCACACACTAGGGACAATTTAGAGTCGCCAATGCACCTAACCTGCATGTCTTTGGACTGTGGGAGGAAACCTGAGTACCCGGAGGAAACCCACGCAGACACAGGGAGAACATACAAACTCCATGCAGGGAGGGCCCAGGAAGTGAACCCAGGTCTCCTAACTACGAGGCAGCAGCGCTACCCACTGCACCACCGTGCCGCCCATGTATAAAAATATGTTTTTAATAATTCATCAGAAAAAAATATTTCTGCTAAAGTACTCATTATTACTCCAAGGAATAAGTTATCCATATTTATCCCTCAATGAATTATGTTGATAGATACAGTTGTGCTTGAAAGTTTGTGAACCCGTTAAAATGTTCTATATTTCTGCATAAATATGACCTAAAACATCATCAGATTTTCACTTCAGTCCTAAAAGTAGATAAAGAGAAACCAGTTAAACAAATGAGACAAAAAATATTATACTTGGTCATTTATTTATTAAGGAAAATGATCGAATATTACATATTTGTGAGTGCCAAAAGTATGTGAACCTTTGCTTTCAGTATCTGGTGTGACCCCCCTTTGCAGCAATAACTGCAACTAAACGTTTTCATTAACTTTTGATCATTACTGCACACCGACTTGGAAGAATTTAGCCCATTCCTCCGTACAGAACAGCTTCAACTATTTTTTCCTCACATTAACTCCTTGCTTCAGGTCCTTCCACAACATTTCGATTGGATTAAGGTCAGGACTTTGACTTGGCCATTCCAAAACATTAACTTTATTCTTCTTTAACCATTCTTTGGTAGAACGACTTGTGGGCTTAAGGTCGTTGTCTTGCTGCATGACCCACCTTCTCTTAAGATTCAGTTCATGGACAGATGTTCTGACATTTTCTTTTAGAATTCTCTGATATAATTCAGAATTCATTTCTCCATCAATAAAGGCAAGCCATCCTGGCCCAGATGCAGCAAAACAGGCCCAAACCATAATACTACCACCACCATGTTTCACAGATGGGATAAGGTTCTTATGCTGTAATGCAGTGTTTTCCTTTCTCCAAACATAACGCTTTTCATTTAAACCAAAAAGTTCTATTTTGGTTTCATCCGCCCACAAAAAATTCTTCCAATAGCCTTCTGGTTTGTCCACATGAACTTTAGCAAACTGCAGACGAACAGCAATATTTTTTTTGGAGAGCAGTGGCTTTCTCCTTGCAACCCTGCCATGCACACCATTGTTGTTCAGTGTTCTCCTGATGGTGGACTCATGAACATGAACATTAGCCAATGTGAGAGAGGCCTTCAGTTGCTTAGAAGTTACCCTGGGGTCCTTTGTGACCTTGCCGACTATTACACGCCTTGCTCTTGGAGTGATCTTTGTTGGTCGACCACTCCTGGGGAGGGTAACAATGGTCTTGAATTTCCTCCATTTTTACACAGTCTGTCTGACTGTGGATTGAGTCCAAACTCTTCAGAGATGGTTTTGTAACCTTTTCCAGCCTGATGAGCATCAACAACTCTTTTTCTGAGATCCTCAGAAATCTCCTTTGTTCGTGCCATGATACACTTTCACAAACATGTGTTGTGAAGAGCAGACTTTGATAGATCCCTGTTCTGTAAATAACACAGGGTGCCCACTCACACCTGATTGGCATCCCATTGATTGAAAACACCTGGCTCTAATTTCACCTTCAAACTAACTGCTAATCCTAGAGGTTCACATACTTTTGCCACTCACAAATATGTAATATTCGATAATTTTCCTCAATAAATAAATGACTAAGTATAATATTTTTGCCTCATTTGTTTAACTGGTTTCTCTTTATCTACTTTTAGGACTTGAGTGAAAATCTGGTGATGTTTTAGGTCATATTTATGCAGAAATATAGAAAATTCTAAAGGGTTCACAGACTTTCAAGCACAACTGTATATTTGATCTTGCAACTGTTTACACATTATAAAGCCCATCCATTCCACCTGCTTCTACAACATATTAAACTTTCATTTTTCCCTGCAGTAATAGATAAACTGGATTCTGTTTCATAAAGGACTGTCTTAATTTGTAGTTTATAGACATGCGTTGGATCAGACTAACAGAAAATATATTAAGTTTAGGATGTATTTTTATGTTTCCCAGAACCTAGGTATTTATATGTTGATTGGAGTTTATTTAATTAATTACTGCTTATAATGTAAGTTATGTGTAGGGATAAGAAGAGCTTAGGATGTTGATGCCTTTGGTTTGAACTTTAAGCCCCTTCCTATTTAGGTTGGTACGATATAGCAGGTCAACATTTCAGGTGGCAATCATCACAAATGTAACAAAATATAACTCATGTGGCTGAACACACACACACACACTCACACAAACACGCACACGTGTAGGGCCTATTTGGATTATCCTGTTCAGTAGGCAAAACAACAAAATCCCATGCAAGCAGTGATTGGGCCAGGGTCTGAACTTAGTTTCCTATCAGCAGTGAAAGCCACAATGCCACTGCACTACCCTCAATTTATAACCCAAAACATATTAATTTATTATTAGAAATATATTTGTATGAAGGCTGACATTATTAACCAAAGTATTTTCAGTTTAAAAACATTTCTATAAGGTCAATTTTGATATTTTTAATTTTCTTCTCGAAGTTTCCATCAGTTATATAAGAACTCAGAACTGAAGATATATAATGAAATGTGCTGAGCATTTGTTTGGATACAAACCCTGAGGCAGATTTCATTACAGTTGCACGTATTTTAAAACCTGCAAGGTCCAGCGCATGAAAGCTTTGGTCAAGACCCTGAGACCAACAATCTGACCATGAAACCTAATATTCCCTGACATGGAAGAGAAAAGGGAATCTTCATGTTTCACCCTTCCAGCCTTACTGACAATAGAGCTGAGTGTAAGCAGATGTTGTTGCTGTATAAACAACCAAGCCCTCAGTCCATGAAATCTTAGAGAGCTGGAAATCTAATGGACTGGGAGATGGCCTTGATTTAGACAGTTCATCACCAGACTCGGAATGCAGTTTTTTTTTTCTCAACAAGACTACAGATAGCTGCAAAATAACAGCCAAACATCAGGGACTAGTTACTGGTCTTCTCTTAGCTGGTGCTCATTTATTGGTAAAGGAAGAGGCCTTACAGTCAGATTGTTTTCTGTATTACACTATCATTAATTTTAATATTTTGTATGTAAATTCTATGATAATACGCATTCATGCAGCACAACGTATCCATTTATACTGTATATGTTGCATGATTTGAAAAAAAAAAATACAAAAATGTGTACCATTATACTTGTGAAAAAGTACCACATTTGATGTATCTGTACTGGGGCCACTCGGACTCACCAGTTTCTAAGAAAAGAATATAAATTCATAGCCGCCATGAAGAGCTTAGCTGCAGCAGTTTGAGCCAAACTTTTGTTATCATTGGTAGATGAACTCCAAACATGCTTTTCATGTTTAGAAAAGAAAATGATCTTTAATGATAAAGTGTCACTTTTTAATTGTTTAAATTAATGTCAGAGACGTTCTGTCCTCTTTTCAAGTCCTTGTGCAGGGTCATTATACTTTAACAAAATCTTCTTGAGTTTGCAATATGTTTTAATGATTGATGTGTTATTCCATTACACTGTGTAGTATTTATTTTAAATCATGTATAAACCAACACATTTTTATTAATTCTTTCACTGGATGTGTGAATTCTGTTCCAAGGTTATTGGAGCTCATCCAGTATGATTGGGTGGGACATCATTCCTATGCAGGAAGCCTCACTCAAACACCTACTTTAAGACAAATGACTGCTGTCAGCTAACCTGACTTACTTGTCATTGACATATGTAAGTTAACTTAGAGTAAATCCACTCAGCAAAGAGGAGAACATAAAGCAAATGGATGGATGAATGAATCTACAATGATGAGCTAAAACTTTATAACCATGATGTTGCTCCTCCATGTGCTGCCAATAAGGCTCAGATCCTATGAGGCATGGACTCTACAAGACCTCTGAAGGTGTCCTGTCGTATCTGACAGCAGTACAATAGCAGTAGATCCTCTGATTCTTGTACATTGCAAGGTGAAACTGCTGCACATTGAACTTGTTGCTCCAACTTATCCCACAGATTGAGATCTGAAGCATTTGGAGGTCACAGAAACATCTTAAACACTGCATTATATTTGCCAAACCATTCTTAGATAATTTGTTTATTGTGGCAGGGGCGCATTATACTGCTAAAAGATTCCGCTTTCTTTGGGGAATACCATTGTCATAAATGGGTGTACCTGGTCTGAAACAATGTTTAGATAGGTGGCGCCTGCCAAATCAATTTCTATACAAATGTCCAGATATAGGATTTTCCAGCAGAACATTGCCCAAGGTATCATATTTCCTCCACTGACTTGTCTTCTTTCCATAGTACATCCTGCTGCCATCTCTTTCCCAGGTAAACAACATGCACGTATCTGGCGGTCCACATTATTCAACAGAAAAATTAAATTCAACAGAACAAACAACACTTTTCCATTGATCCCATATACAGTTGCCACGTTCACATGCAAATTGTACAGGGATGAGCATGGAGACCCTGACTGGCCTACGGCTATGCAGTTCCTTATGCAACAGGGTTCAATATGATGTGTATCATGATATATTACTTCTGTAAGTCAGTCAGTCAGTCCAACCCGCTATTTCCTAATACAGGGTCATGGGGGTCTGCTGGAGCCAATAAAAGCCAACACAGGGCGCAAGGTAGGAACAAATCCCTGGGCAGGGCGCCAGCCCACCGCAGGGCACACGCGCACACACACACACACCAAGCACACACTAGGGACAAGTTAGGATCGTCAATGCTCCTAACCTGCATGTCTTTGGACTGTGGGAGGAAACCAGAGCACCCGGAGGAAACCTATGCAGACACGGGGAGAACATTCAAACTCCACGCAGCGAGGACACGGAAAGTGAACCTGGGTCTCCTTACTGCGAGGCAGCAGCGCTACCACTGCACCACCATGCTGCCCTACTTCTGTAATGATCATTAAAATTATCTGCGATTTGTGCACAGTATCTCCTTTGTTGGTTTTTATCAGATGGGACAGCTTTCACTGACCTCTCATATTGATGAATCTTGCCCACCCTATATATTGTCTGTGGTTCACAGCTTTTCCCTCCTTGGACCACTATCTGTAGGCACTCAACACAGCCTGCCGTGACCAACTGACAGACCTTGCAGTTTTGGAAATACTCAAACCTAGTTGTCTAGCCATAAGAATTTGGCCCTTATACAAGTGACTCAGGTCTTTACACCTGCCCACATCTTCTTCATTCAACATGTCTACTCTAAATCCCTAATGTCAACTTACTTTCTAATGTACTCTTACCTTGACATATGTCATTGTTATACAGTCAACAAAATCCACTTTCTAACAAACTGGCCATAATGTTTTGGCTCATCAGTGGTATGTTGAATTTGTGCACATAAAGTACATATTTCTTATGCATGTCATAAAGTAATAAGCAGATGTTAATCTACTGTTAACTAAATTACGTTAAGGTAAACCAACTGGAAGCAGAAATTCACATTACAGTGTTCAAAGTGTAGCTTTGTAAAAAGACTGGAAACTGATATACAGTAAACATAAAAGAGGTTCATGTTGCACTGGAATGGGATTATGTCATAGAAACTGATAAGCATATAACAGAGCACTGAGATCCTTCCTGCTACAGTTGCTCAATGTCTGGATTATTTCTGACAACAGATATTTGGCTCATATTTATTCAGTGTGGAGAGGCATCATTACTAGCTCATATGCAAATTTTATTTCTTCTTTTGTGCGTGCACTTATTTTAAATTTAGTTCTGTATTGTCACCTACTATTAATTTTAATTAATAAACAAGTATTTATTTACCTAATTCTTTAAAATATAATTTAAAGTTCCCAAAATACCACCACTTCAAAATATTTGTTTTCTGTGTGAAGAAGTCCTTCCTAACATCTGTGTAAAATGTATCTTTAACTTCCAGTTATGTCACATACTGTATTATTATAGAAGTAATCATTTTAAAGTAACAGCTTTGCGTTGACCAAAATAATGTCCTTTAAAACTTTAAACTTTTCTATCATGTCACCTGTTCTTCAATTGCTGAAATTAAAAAGCTTCATGTTTATACCCCATAATACTTTGTTCAGTGCTGATGTTTTTTTTTTTTTTAAATAGGCACCAATAAGAGTGCCATAAGAGCGTAGCCGTGCTTAAGAATAACCTGCCTTGAGTTGTACTCGACACTAAGTGCTGTGTAACCTAATATGCTATTACACTTCTTATTTGCTCTGTATGATCTGTAGATGTGAACATTAACTAATCCACAACAACTACTGAGTACGCAGTGGTAGCACTGCTGCCTCGCAGTAAGGAGGCCAGGGTTTGCGTTCTGGATCCTCCCTGAGTTTGCATGCTCTCCCAGTGTCTGTGTGGGTTTCCTCTGTGCACTTCAGTTTCTTCCCACAGTCCAAAGACATGCAGGTTAAGTGGTTTGGCGATACTAAATTGGCCCTGGTGTGTGTGTGTGTGTTTGCCCTGTGATAGACTGGTGCCCTGCCCAGGTTTTGCTCCTGCCTTGCGCCCTATGCTGGCTAGATTAGGCTCCAGTTTCCCCTGCAACCCTGTTTAGGACTAAGTGAGTTAAAAATGACTGACAGTCTTATCCCTGGGAGATGCCATTCTTTACATAACCTAATTTAGAAAAAATTATTTCACCTTAACTTGTTAATTCCTGTGTTAAAGCCAGATTTTACACCCAATGCACACTCTTTCTTAAATTTCTCCATCTTTTGAGATAAACAATGCGTAAAATTAAGATAAGCAATACCCAATGTAACACTTAGATATGTTTATTTTATAATTGGCTACAATCACAAGGGGAGCTGTCAAAGCAGGCACGTAAACAATAGTAACAAAAAATACACATTTTGCCTGCATGTGCATTCATTCACTGCATTTTAATATTTGTAGTATTTTTTAAATGTACGTACCACATCAGATAGAACATCTAGAATTAGGTGTTTGGTAAATATACTTTAATGAGTAGAGTAAAAAATTACATATATAGAATATGCCGTATAAAAGCCAGTCAAGACTACTGACCTAATAAAGTAACTTGTCACTGTCAATGTATGTTTCATTTCTTGTCTTTAAGAAGGGAAAGACTGTGCTAATATAATTTTATAAAATATGTAAAATTAATAATAGTCAGATTTTTAAAACAAGTAGCACAGACAGAAGTTATATTTAACTAAAAACTGGACACTCCAAAAGATTTAAAAATAATATTTTCTGCTCTGTCTATGATGGACTACTTCTTGTGCCAGAAGAAAGGGTGTTATGTACACCAGAATGGTGACCATGATCCCTGAGGACAATCTACATCAGCTGAGAAACATGGGGTGAAAAGACACACCAGGGGCTATGGATCAAAGGTCATACACAAACAGTAACGGGTGTTAAAGGTCATGTGTCATTGTGTCACCCAAGTGTGTCAAAAAGACAGGTTATCGAATTAGTGCAGTAGAAGTCTTTGTTTAGGCCAAATCCATGTTTCCCTGTTTGGTGAGCTGCCAAAAAGAAATCTTTTGTAGTTGTTAAGGAGAGATGTTTTGAATGTGAACTTAGTCATACAGTAATATCTATCTATCTATCTATCTATATATAAATATATATATATATATATACTGTATATATATATATATATATATACATATATAACAACAATAATCTGATAAAGGAAGAAGGACAAACTTGCAGGACATTCGCAACAATAGATAAGCGTATGCCTAGCAACAATGACGTCAGAGTCGAAGCAGACAAGCAAAGGTCACTAAGCCTGTCGCAAGGGAATGCCTGTAGTTAATTCACATAACACTGGCTGAAGCTATGCTAAAACAACAAAAAATTAAATTACTTTTAAAATAAAGTTACAAAATACACAGAGCAGTATGTTGCCTGGGGGCCCTTTATCTGTTAAGTTTCCCGTGAGAACACAAAGTTGTTGTAAAGAGCCTACACAGACAGACAAACATATTTACCCCTGGGTGGAAGGTACAAATTAAATTAGCCTGTCACAAAAGAGAGATGTTTTCTCCTTCTGTTCTGATGTCATGGCAGTAAGGAAACATAGTCTGGAGGCCAAGAAAAATGGCACAAATGCATTCATCTTAGCTACTATTCATCCTTCTCCAAGGTCTAAACAGAGAAGATAAAAGACCAGTGCTGCCCAGCACTTCCTCTCCTTAGTTACAAATCTAGCCGGGCAAAGCATGATGGGGGATCAGAGTTGACTTATTGAGTAATAGTTGTCTTCTTTTTTTCTTTTCTTTCTTTTTTTTCTTCTTTTGCTTCTTGTTAAAAAGCTGAAAGGATTAGGCAAACGTTTTCCATTTATTATTTTTTAATGGCCACCAGGGCATTTCTCTGTTTGCCAAATAGCCCAAACAAGAGATATCGACCAGCTGAAGAAAATAAAAAGGATAAGGGCACACTTTAGACAACCATCTGTTTGTTTGTTTGGATTGCAGTCAAAGCCATGGACACTGCATGTAATAGTGATCACTCTCTCTTTAAAGAGTCATTTTACTTCAGACTAAACAAGTAGACTAATTAGTTGCAAATTTAATGAAATGACATTTAAAACAGTGAACATTTTCTGTGGAGAGGGTGCTAAATTTAAAATCAGGCTCATTTAGCCCTAATATGACCACCTTAGTTTTAGGGATTATAATATTACGACAGGCTCCTCAAGTCCATCCCTGAATTGGTATAAAAAGGTTCAAGTGTGAATAGCTGGGTAGCTGGCATTGCTGTTAGTTTAATATGTTTTCTTTCTGAATCTGTGTATTGTATTAAATGCATTCTGTTTCAAGTAGCACTTCCCTGTAGCAGTTTAAATTGAAGAAAATGCTGTTCTGTAAAATGATTTTCACAAAACTTTACTTGAATCTATTTTTCAAAATATTTATTAGAGCAAGCTAGCAAGGTAGGACTGTGGTGGGTACAGCTGCCTCAGACCTCCAGGACACTGGAATCATTCACTGTCTGTATTGAGTATGCATGCTCTACCGATGATGCCTTTATCTCCGGTAGTCTGTTTTTTCTCAAAGCTTAATAAATCCCCTGTATATTGATAGAGATATAGATTAACAGTATATTTTTAAATAAAGACAGAACACAAAGAAATGATGATTGGGGTCACATAGGGTGCCTCATTTAACTATAACATGCAAAGAATGAAGATGGGACACAGTCATGACCATCTTAACAGCATTATAAGCCCCAAGGAAAAGCAGTACACTGGGGCCCCTACCTACACAACCACTCAGCAAGTCAAAACTTACATAGATTAGCATGGGGCCCATATGCATGTGGGGCCTCTGGGCAACTGGCCAGCATGCCCATGCATTAAGACGGCCCTGGACACAGTCATGCCAAAAGAAAATGAAAGGTACTCAGAAGGACAGAGCTCCAGTCTGCTCCAAAGACAGCCTGAATGCTAACTTCTAATTGTCATTCAGTATACATCTCTCTGCAACCGGAAGGGATGGGGCTTAGTGGGTATTGAATGTGACCTCACCAGTCCTCTGAGCTTTTCTCTTCCTCCATTCTAATGTGTCACATTTAATTCTTCCCCCCATATTTATCCAGCACAAACCCGAAAAATGCTCCTGAAGCCCATGTCAAAATTTATTTGTAGTTTGTAAACTGGTAAATATGACAAATACTGAAGATAAGTTGTTCAGCATGGTGGTCTGCATCACTGCTGTAAAATGAATCTGAATTACAGCCCAGCCACTTTCTGTTTGTAGTTTACAAGTTCTCTCTATGTCCATGTAAATTTTTCCCAAGGTACTCTGATTTTCCTCCCACATCACTGTGGTTAACTTTTGACTTTTGGCTCCTGCCACCCTGAACCAGACTAAGTGTGCCCAGTAAATGGATAAATAGTTTGAAGGAATCTGCATTATTGCTTGTATTACTTTATGATTTTGTCTTTCTTAATTTTAAAAGTCACTGACTATTGTGATATATGGCCGGCCGTTCATCCCGGCCAATACCTCCACGCCGCCAGGTGGAGCCCTCCCTGCAGTATGGAGGTGCCCTGAAGACCAGCAGGGCATCATGGACATTGGAGTCTTTATGCATAGCCCTGCTGGATACCATGGTGGCCGCTAGGAGATGCTGCAGGGAGGAACGACGTTTATTTGCCTTACGCCCCGGAAGTACGTCTGAGTCACATGGACAAGGGGAATGACGTGCTTCCTGGGTAAAGAAAAGGACTTTTGATCTGACCCAGAAGTGATAGGAGATCACATAGACTGGGGATTGGAACACTTCCGGGTCAGGGAGTATAAAAGGATTGTGGGAGCTCCCAGACGGCGAGCTGAGCTGGGTGGAAGGGTGGCAACACGTCTGGGAGTGTGGAGGATTGATTATTGTGATTATTGATTTATTGTTAATGAGTATTGTGGAGAAGAGGGTGCTTTGTGCACTGTGCAGAATAAATATAGTCTACTTTTGGACTCTTACCTGGTGTCTGGCGTCTTGGACAAGGGTTCAAGGGAGCGATAGCACCCCCCAATCTGTCACACTATCTAAGGCTGTTTTGTGAATTAACATAACAAAAAGGAAATGGATCAGATCTAGTCTTAATTTGTGACATGTAACTGTTAAGATTAATGTGCCAGCTAATTGTAAAAATGTGAAAAATGTACTTACAAAAAGAAAAGAATGAAAATTAAGAGGCTCATCATTTAAACATAAACACTTACTCATCCATGTAGTTAAGCAACCATCCATCCATCCACCCATCCTTCCATTAAACAATTTTTTGATTCCACTTCTTCCTTACTACAAGGTTACAGGATGCCATAACCTAATATATACTTACAATTTAATATATTTAAAACAGGTAAATATAACATACATTTATACTGTATGTTGCTTAATTATAATGGAACAGATACAGGAAATTAATGATTTAATATTTATCCATCCATCCATTATCCAACCTGCTATATCCTAACTACAGGGTCATGGGCGTCTGCTGGAGCCAATCCCAGCCAACACAGGGTACAAGGCAGGAAATAAAATATATGTATATACAGTATATATATATATATATATATATATATATATATATATATACAGTATGTGTGTGTGTATATGTATTTTTTTTTCAAGTGCAGTAAAGTTTTAGTACTTCTTTTCAGTGTATGTAATACACTGGGTGCAATATTGTTAATATGAACATGTATAAAATAAGGAATAATAAAGTACATTTTTAGATGAAAATTGACTTCTCTTTCAAGGCCAAAAGAGGACAAAATGTCTGTTACTGTTTGTATTTGTTTATCTGTGTTTTTTTTCTTGGTCTGCTTTAGCCAGCATATCCATTCATTGTGTTATCTTTGCAAGCGCTAAAATGTGCTCAGCACTGACATGACAATACTCTGACCCTGCAGTTATTACCTGTGATAAAAACTCTGACTTTTGAAAACCTTTCCTAAATCCCAAATTCCTCCTGTCAGCTGTCACCCCTTCAGCAATAGTGCATTAACCCAGCATTCATCGCAGTTTACAAAAGGGCTTGGGGATGGGAAAACATAGTAAACAATGGCATTGTTTACAATTTTGTTTATTATGTTTCGAGAGATTAGTTTTTATTGATTTTCTCATCCTGAAAACTGAAGGCCTGGAGAGGTTCCCAGTAAGAGTGCGTCCTGTCCCCATTCATCCTGTCACACCCCTGTCAGCCCCAATAAAATGACTCTACCTGAATTATGCAGATAAGGCTTTTGTTGCATGTTGTGAGCTCTATTCTTCTCTGCCCTGGCTGAAACTGTGAGCTGGCTTTAGACTCCAACTGTCTGATCTCAGCACTCCTGGGGTCACAGCCTTTCAACCTCAGGGGCTTGACTTCTGCCTCTGCCATTTGACAAATCACCATGGCTCACACAAAAGGCCAGTTGAGCTCCAAAGTGAGTGCTCTCTATACATCACCGCTGCGCCGTTATGATGTTTCCTTCTCACTTTTCCTCTCAGTAATTGGACAAAGGGAGCAAAAGACATTTGTGTCCAAAAGAATGCTTTCATTTCGAGGACTATGATAAATGGCTGCCCTTTGCGTAGAGCTGCTACCCTACTGCTAGGCTCCAAGTTTCCCTTTACAAGAGCGTCTTTGAGTGGGAGCTGCCCCACAAAATCACTTTCTTGATCCTGTCTCTCTCACTTTAATCTAGTAAACCAACAAAGGAGTTTACAGTTACCAGTGCGACTTCACAAGACAGAACAGGGAGCGTGAGAGGCTTTTATTTGTATTCAGTTTGGCATAGAGAGATGCTGCCATCCTCTTTTCCACATTTATAGCTTTTTTATTGTTCACCCTCCCTCTTATAACTTTAAAATTTATCTATCCTTATATTTGGTGTGAAATCAAATACAAATTTATTTCACCGACAGATAGATATACAGCTGATCAACTAATGATAGATAGATAGATAGATAGATAGATAGATAGATAGATAGAAGTCCAACATATGTGCTTTATTAAAAAAAACTTATTGATCAATAAAAAAATGTTTATTACATATATTGTAACACCAAAATAACACAATCTGTCAGCATCATGTTTAATTAAACCAAAATTAAAAATACATCTTGTTTAAGTCAACTAAAAGTATAGCTGAATAATGATTGATAGATAGATAACTTTAATAACTGTGTCTTTAATATAAGTAACTAAGGCACAGAAAAAAAGAAGAAGGGAAGATACTGAAACTAAACATACATGCACAAACACACACTCAATAACACATTTAAACTAATTTCCTCCCTGGATCTGCTTATGACACATTTCATCACGGCTTGTTTCCTTGTTCTCCATGCCAGATCTGGCTCTCCTTTTATCTGTTAGTGAATCCTTTGCCCATTACTCTCACCCTAAAGCTTATAATAGCATTGCAACCCCCAGACCTTATCTTGAGTTCTTTAGGGGAAAAACAGTCTCCATGTTTTTCATGTCACCGTAGTTATGAAAATAGTTTGCTCCTATGCATTAATGGCCTATGTAGGTGCTTTTAGATCTCAGTAAATTGCCTGTGGCCGGCTCACAAAGGATACAGTAAATGCTGTGGGCTCATCTCCCTTGAGCTTCTGATCTGGACAGTTGGCACTATATAATGGTGCTCTTCAGTGAAATACATGGTGTACATAAGAGCTGCCAGTAATTCATTACTGTGTTGTACTCCTCTACTAACTTATTGTGTTTTTGAAAATGTTCTAAATTATTGCATTATCTTTATTGTATAAAACTCTTTTTTTCTGGCAGCTAATAGTCCTACTGACTTATTAAATCATTGTCAGCCTGGAAAAAAGTCCTGTCTTCATGTTTACTCCTCCCATAATGCAAAGAAAAAGGGAAGGCCAAATGAGGAAAGGGCATACAATCAAATAACAAACAAGTTTGCATAAAGGCTTTCAGCTTGTAGGAATCTGCAAAGAACTTACAGCCAAGGTTAAACTGACATGTCAGATAAAATGAATTCTTTGGGTAACGGATTGTCAAGCTCACTTGTCTGGGAAATGCCATCTGTTTCTTTTTATAGCAAATTCTTTATTGTTATGTAGCTTTAGATTTGTTCTTACTTTCAGAAATATTTATAACATATTGTAGACACTAGTGATTTCTTCTCCAAATAATGTTAAGCAAGTCTTGCCTTGTTTGACAGGCTTTTGCTCACAAGTTTTAGCTCTCATAGACTAGTCTCCCTTAAACCTGTGTGTGTTTTGACTTTATTACAGAACTGAATATGAGTTTGGTCATACATTTCTAAGATGTGTAAATGATTTGGCCTAAAATAAGCCTCTCGTCACTTCTCAGATTATTTGAAAAAACACCACCTTTATTTATTATTTATCTTATATGTACGCAGCTTTTTTGGTTCTTAGGATTTGCCTAATTTACAAATCTGAACCTTTCATTGAGGTTGCACCAATTGCTGCTCTTCCAATTTCCGAGGCTGGTAACGACAGGGTGTTTAATTTATCTCCTTACTCTGAATGACAGCTCTCTTCACCTTATTTTCCCAATCCTTTGAGGGGTGGAGAAAACATGGCATCCATGATTTAAGCAAGCTCCTTTTGCAGACATTTAATTCTATAATAATACATCCAAAGTCAACCCTCATTAGTAAGGTATCAATAACCTGGTGCCATGTTGTTCCCCTATAGCTATTGCGTCATGCAAATTTTGCACCGGTCAGCCTGCTGTTGTAGCTATTTTTTAACTCATTGAATGACTACTCTTTTTATTGCACCCATTCCTGAGGGATATGCTATCACCCTCCCACCCCCACATTTTTCAGTTTTCTATGGGCCTAATCTTTATGGAATATGCTGTTGAAAATTGCATTATGTTCAGTCTCAACCATTATATTAGACCATATACCATATTGTATTCTAAAATGAAGCAGTGAAAATAAAAAAAAAACCTTGTTAAAAAGAAATAGTGGGTTAATGGATATTTCAACCACACCAACACCATACATGTGAGATTTCAACCTCTTATTCTCCATACATGGTATGGCAGCAAAGTTCATGGATTTTGTCAGGAGAGGCATTACTGGAAATGCACATTACGTGCATAATGCCTATAAAATGATCTGCTGCAGCTGAGACAAAAAACACACAATGCTATGATATTGACACTCTTTAAAGAATACTAGAACTAACTCTTTGATACAAATTAGTCAATCATATACAAATTCAGTTCCATTCTTTGCAATAAAAATGACCGGGTAGTACAGTGGCTAGTGCTACTACCTAGGACACAGCATATTTAAATACTGCACTTGGTTACTGTTACAGAGAGGTTTGCACATCTTTCCTGTGTCTGTATCTTTTCTCTCTGGGTAATCCTGTTTTACTCCCCATCATTAAGGATATGCTTGTTAGCTTAATGTGGGATTCCAGATTGGCTGAGTGTGAATGTGGGTATGTATGATGGACTAGTGGACTGTCATCACTTCAAGGAATGTTTCTTGCTTCACCCCTAATACTGCTAGGGTAGTCTTTGGCCCCTTGTAACTATGAATTGTATTAAACAAGTTTAAGAATGTTATGTTATGATACAAAAATGACTAGAGGCCTAGTAGTAGTAGCAGTGTAGAATGACAGTAGAGTCTTTATTTGCCACTTGTACAGGTACAAGAACACAAATGCGTTGGAAATCTTGTGCAGTTCCCTCAGTCAACCAGATACATATTTAACTTAAAAAAGGAAACTACTTAGTATAAATAAATTAACAAAACAAGGGGGTGTGGAAGGGTAGTCAAGGAGAAACATGAACATACTTCACGACAACTAGAATTTCTTTAGCAACCATTGCTGCTGGGAAGAAGCTGTTGTAAAAGCACGGTATGTGTGTAATAATACTCTCTGGCCTGCGATATTTGAGGTTATATCCATATTTTCTTCACATACACTGAGAATGTTTTGTATAATGGGGTCTAGACTGAAAAGTTATGATAGGGTTTTCTCACAACTAGTGGATTGTTGATTATATATGCAATAAGTTGCTTTTATCTAAATTGATATGCAGATACCCATCAAAGGTATACTGTATCATTTACATGGGCTTACAATTGGAGTACTATTTGGTTAAGGTGCATTAGGGGTTCATGGCAGTGCAGAGTTTCATATAAAAACAGTGTGTCTCAGGCTGGCCAATATTCTACTTGGAAATGAGCTGAATTCTTGTTAACACACAGTCACAATCAGCTCATTGATGCTGTGTGGGTCATTACGCAAAGCATCTACACCCATTGAGTATAAAGAGTCTGAGTAAGACAGAGATGAGATACACAAAGTACTAATAGAAAGAAAAAGATTTCAGAAAGAGTGATAGAGCAATTGGAGAGAAAAATCAATCATGGAGGATGAGTTGGATAAAATTGGAGTAAGACTGGCAGTTTGAGCAGGTGCATCAGAGAGGAGGCATACCAACTGGGAAGGAGCTCCACGGTGAGTGACAAGAACAGCACTCTTGGGATAGGGTTGCTCCTGCTGAGGAAAAGAACATGGAAAAGTGAATGAAGCTTTAGGGAGGTGTTTTTCCTACCAAAGAAGAAAGAAAAAAACTTTAAAATCCCCCCAAAAGTTTTAGCGTGTTAGGAATTATGAAATTGCCTGTAACACATATTTTAGTGAATATAGGTGTAACTGTATGCAAATAGAAACTTGCCCATTTCACTCATCACTAGTTATTTCATTCCATAGATGAACATCATATTCATGTATATCAGGAGATGTTTACACATATGTTGGAGGAAGCCAGCCGGGCTTTAGCTTTTTTTTTTTTTTTTTTAATCAACATTAACAGTTGCTACTGGCAACCATTTTGAGGCAACTGGCAACCACTTTTTGCCCTTGGGTTGGCAAGAATGTCCACCATTTTAGTAATGCACTTGTTTTTCATCAGTGATTCAGAATGGGCTGGCTCATTTTGCACAATTGGAAGATCGGTGTATAACTTGTCAATCACTGGTTGGTTTTATGAGTACAATTAAAATGTAAGTTGCACTTTCTGGCTTTCTTTTATGCAGATAAAGCAAGTGATAAATCTGTAATACTCAGCTGCTGATCCAGAAGGACTGAAAAATCCGACATAACCGACAGCCACTAAACTATCTGCTATGTAGAAATACATTAAAGTGTATGAAGATGAGAAATATACGTTAATTGCAACACTGCTGGGAAAAAGTCAGCCAAGATTGAACTAAAGTGAAGACACTGGTAACACTACTTATTCAGTATTACACTATACAGCAAAATGTGCTGATTCTCAACAACTTTCATCACATATGATGTAAATCAGTGTTTTCGTGACACGTCTGCTCACTCCTTTTTAATTGTTTCTTCAAAGTACCACAATGTTAATAAAATGCATTAAACACCAATATATTTTACTAGTAATAGTTATTTCTTTTCATTTGAATACAAGATAAAATTATCTATATTTTAGAAAACCAAGAATGAGTAAAATAGAAGTTCAGCAGACAGAGATGACATATACAAGTGTCTGCTGTTAAAGAGTTGTTTTACATTAAGATATGTGAAGGATTGTCACATATTTTTGTCTATATGACATGTTATACAGAACGTGAATATATGTATAATGAATCTTGTGAGATTTCTGAGCTCTTTTGAAACCCTCCGCAACGGTGCTGCATGCCAAAATGCGATTGACGTGTCTGTTGAGGGTTGCTTGTCTGTCGTCGAGGCAACCATAGGTTCACAGCATCACCGAGGCAACTGCAAGCTCATAGCCTCCCCATGTAACACATCTGTCGCCCGATGGGTGATGCAGGGAACAGTATAACCCGGCCATTGAACTGGCCCATCCCTGCTCATTTGTTGTGTTTGTGTGTATTGTAGTTGTAGCTTCAATTTGAATAAATACCCAGACTTTTCCTGTTTTGATTAGAATAAAGTTGGTTTTCTTGGAGCCTTTGGACTCAGCGTCTTCTCTTGAATGCAAAACAGTGACTCATGTATCACATTCTATTAATATATATAACATTGTACTTTTTTATAAGAGAGATGTTGGGAGGATGCACTGATCACAGCACTTTACTGAAACCACCACACAACGAACCAACCGGATTGGGATCCAAGTGCTGTGCAATGGGTCACACCTCAACACCACACTGGACTAGAGTGAGCTTTTTACAGTGGCTGGAGTGCCAAACCTGCCACTAACCCCCCGAGTATTCCCTGCAAGTTGGAGGACCTGTACATTGTTAAAAACATTTATACTACTAAGAATTTTTCGCAGCCTCTAAGGAATCCCTATGCTGTTGCTTTTACTGTTGTGATATAGAGATGTATGCCAAAAGAATAAAATAAACTTATTTATTTTGTTAGGTTCAGGGGTGGCATCCTGATGACATCTTATAGCTTAGGCTAATTTATGCAGTTCTTCATTTACTGGTGCAGAGTATTACATGAAAGCAAAATTACAAAATGTATTGCAGAATGGAATTTGCATTGAATTTCCCCTTGGGATTAATAAAGTATCTATCTATCTATCTATCTATCTATCTATCTATCTATCTATCTAT